>CM076584.1:64396252-64944000 GCA_034641835.2 Pinus albicaulis
TTACGTGTTGGTATGAGTCTACGTCAATACACAATGGTAAGAATTTTTTCATAATAATAAAATTGAAGATAGATATGACAACAGTGGTGGCTTTATCCCACATTGAGTTTCCACCTTAAATCATGGTGTTCATGTGTGTTTCTTTTGTATAATGATTTATTTTCTTCTTACTGCACTTTTTTACTGCTTATCTAATTTCTGATGAATCAGTGATATACTGGTTTAAGAAAAAAAAATGTATATTTAATTGAAATAGAATTTTACTCAATATATGCTAGTTGTCTGCATAAAAGTCTCATATCTAAAAAGGTTTACTTTTGGAAAGTAGAGTATCGAAATCAGAACAAAAGAAAAATTTTATGAATGTTTTAAAATACTGATTCACTCCCCTCTCAGTATCTTTCCCAAAATTTTGCACCCGCCTACCCAAGTCGTATCTAGTAAAGTTCCTCAACTTATATTTTTCACCATGTTCCACATCAGTTCTTTGCCTTGTTCTAGTCGTTACGGTGTTATAACACTTTTCCGAGGGAAAATGTGTTCATATTATAATTGTAATTATATGATTGGTCATCATAATTACAGTGCATCTGTATTTATATTCCTAGCTCTTAAAAGGGTGTAATGCACATATTTTAATGTATTATTATTTTCATGACCCTCGATGTTACTTTTAACATGTACTTCTTATTCGACTTGTTATACTTTTAAAATTTTCCCGTGTTGGTAAATGTATTCGGATATCCGATAAATTCCAAATATTATTAAGGTGCCTTAGTTTCAATAAATTGTAGTTTCTAATACATGTTTTTCTTTTCACTGTTCATTCTTATATTTTCTAATAAATAAACATATTTTTTTACAGAAACCCAAATTCCTCTCAATGTATATGCTTAGCAGATTTATAAAAACACTTGTCCTCCTCCTCCAAAATATATTTTGTTTTGGTCAGAGTGAGTGCAGCTATTTTTTCCATTCTTTTTAATGAACGGTAATCTATCAGTCTAAAATTATTTCTCATTAACTCATTTGTCAAATTAGTAATAAGTAATCTATGTTATCATTACTAAATAATGATTCTACCCTTTTTTTTATGTACTTACTCTTCATAATTTTCCAAGGTTTATTAGTCTCGTAGAATATATATATATCTGTGTGTGTGTGTGTGTGTGTGTGTCTATATATATATATATATATATATATATATATATATATATAATAGCAGTGTCTTTTCATATGCACTAATTCATTGTTCTCGCGCATATGGATTAAATCCTACGCTCATTTAGGATGGATTTGCATCTTCCCTATTATATGTTTATTGGAAAACCATTGTTGTTCATTTCTAGGATGAAAACCTATATTTTTGTTCTACTTCCATATGAACATAGTTATACTATTGTGACTGGTAACTAGTGTAGCGAGAGGAAGGCACTTAGGTTATTTAGATCACTTTATCTATGAAATCAGTAATGAATTTAACTGAGATCTATCTGTAACTGAGCATTTTTCCTTTACTGGTTTTTGTCTTTAATATATAAAATTTCCTCCGACCATCATGACTTCATACTGAACACAACTAATTTTAGTTACCAAGCATTTTAAACCATGCCTCGATGAGTTTTATTTAATTTTAATCATCAAAATTACCATTACATGTCCTTAATAATATTTTTTCCTTAACTCAATCCACCTCGTAAGCACTCAATTTGATTTGAGGAAGTTTTACCCAAATTTTCCCATGGTTGTTTAACATGGGTACCAATCGCCATACCAACTGATGATTTTTGTTTACAGGAATAATTTTAATGAATTAAATTCCATTTCTATCTTATGCATGCAATGCGGAAGAAACCTTCATTGGTTAACCAAACTAGTTATTTTTTCTTTCATGTTATCAATAACAACATTACTAGTGTATATAAAGACATTATAATCCATTATTGATATGAATAAATGATCTAAAATTATTTGATGAATAACTAATTTGACTATATGAAATAAGTCAATTCTAAAAAGTCACCTCTAGCTTCTATGAGTATTTCATTTAAATAAAAACAAAATATTTCAAAATGGCCAGAACGATATATATATATATATATATATATATATATAGAACAACTTGCAGAATTTATTATAAAGGTTCCAAATGGTATTACTTAGAATGAGTGTAATTCCAACCCTCAAATTAATTCAAAATGAACACATAACATAAAAAAATCGCTAGATTACTAGAAACCAGAACTCTAATCATAATATCAAACCATAATTCTGTAGAATGAACAATTATCCATCCAACCATTAACCATCACCACAGGCTTCCCCTGAACTGAGATCTCCTTCCCCTAGAATCAACAACCTCTTATGATTCTAGGAAAGACATTTTTATGCCTTACTTCCTTCGAATACTTTCCTTAACAACATCTTGCTTTCTACGGTCTGTGAGCCGAATGACCTAGGCTTTTTCATATTTTTCGAAAAGGTATCTTCCCTTTTTTGCTAAAGCCTCCCTTTGTATCGAATGATGCTTTATTCACCCTTATTTTTTTTTCCACTCTGGGTGATTAAAATAAAAAAACTCTCCCAATCATAGTAAATCACTTTTAAGCACCCCTAGGGAATTTTTAGGAGTAAATAATGATCTTTTTCTTATCCTTCTACCTTGGTTTCCAGATCTTGGTTAAGGATCTCATTAACTCAAGTACTTTCCCAAGTAAATATCCAAATTATATTTATTATTATTATTTTATTTTGCGCATCAATATGTTTCATTTCAAATTAAGTTCACTATGGATTTCTAGCCATCACACTAGAATAGTTCATTCCAAATAAATAATATTTACATAAACATAGAGGGGTATTACACCAATACACCACCCCCCCCCCCCCTCGCGACCAATTTCCACTCAATTTCTCCCTCCACTACCACTTCTACTACTTTAGCACTTCCTCCAAATGGTCGTCAAATTCACCCCTACCATTTCCTCCGATAATTTAGATATTTAATCGTTAAATCAGTAATGCATTCCTGCCAACATAATGATAACTAATTTTTTACATGCCAAACATTAATTTCAATAACAAATAGCCAAAATGATCTACTAAATTAATTTATCCTCCATCAAACGTATCATTTTCCTTTATTTTGAGAGTGTTTGCAGAGGTTTTGAGTGATAGAATATTTCTGAATTTTACAGTCAACCACGTCAATCATCCAACATATCTTCGGTTATTATTAATTCCTTATTCTCTTCTTAATTCAAAATGGCTAGTCATAAAGGAAAAGATAATATTTCTATTGAAAACCCAATGCTCTCCCATTCCCAAATCTAGATGAATTTGTTGTGTTAGACACTAATTTCAAAATCATAGAAACCAAATCTAAATTTGATTTATATGAGCTACACAATTCAGCATTTCAAAAATTTGAGGATGCCAATGATGAATTCAGATTTTTGGAATCCATATTACAAAAATTGTTTTCCCTTAAACTCATAATTTCCATGAATTTATTACTTGGTGTGAAAATTTTTATCTACCCAACGAGAGAGAAAATGTAGCCATAAATAATGAATCTTTGTTTTCCGTAATGCCATAATATATTTTCCAGGCTTTGAAAATCAACCCTCATAGTTCCCTTCACACAATTTTAGAGTATTTGGTAATGGAAATATACCAAAAACTCACCTTTAAGCAGCGAGATAGTATCATTGAGTCTTTCACGATAAAAGGTTTTGAGTTACCTCATCATAATCCACCATATTCTTCAGAAACCTTTCCACAAATGCCTAGATAAGTAATTTCTATCGCAGCATTTTAGGCTACTGAAGTGATGAATGGGTTGATGAAGTAATCTTAGGATTATTTTTAGTCCTTTCATGGGGTAAAAATCCCTCTCTTATTTTCAACTTTTCTCATTTTATTTCAGACGACATTTATGAACAATTATTGATATTGAGTTTAGCAATATATGTTAAGCATCAATCTGTATTGCTGTATTTATTCTCATATGAAAAGTCTGAAAGGTTAAAAATTCCACTTCAAAATCTTGACTCACACGAAAGGCCACAATCTATCATTCATTGGACCTCATTAGTCAGAACAAATTTAGAAGATTTATCTTTTAGTGATTTTGTAGATTAATTTATATATTTGTCATTGTGTCTCCTTAGCAGTGATGCAGTGCTATGTCAACATAAATTAAAATTTTTTTTCTTCTAAGTGATCAGTCAAAGGTAGGAGATTGGTACTTGTATCAAAATTTCATAGATAACAGATTTTATGGCTTTTAGTTACAACCATACAAACTACCTGTTTTTTCCCATGATGTTTTGTTTTCTAGAATTCATAAGATAAAGTTTTAATGTGGATGAAATTAATTTTGTATCCAGAAAGAAAAAATCCCAATTGAAACTAAAGGCTAAAATTGGTACATTCATAATAAATACCAGAGTAGCTAAGAAGGAGGTGGAACATTTACAGATCAAAATGAAGTTTAAGTCAAGTTTCAGTTGGAATTATGATTTCTTGGGTGTAATTTCATCTATTAGGGTTGAGAAAAAATATTCTCCTTATACTCATATATCAAAACTAGAAATTAAACAATATGTCAATCAGGAAGTATGGGAGGAGAAGACTTTGCAGGAGGTTGAAGAAATATTTCTTGTCAAACAACCTTGGAAACTCCAAGACTTAAAGAGAAAGAGTTAAAGAGACCAATTGGAAGTATATCATCTGCTATTTGAGTTTAAAAATCAACAGAATTCATAGAGAAAGAAAAATAAAACATAATAAGAACCATTATAGGTCATAAATACATAAGTGTCTACTATAGTTATGTTGTCAAGTGATTATGTGTTCAATTTACAAGAAAATGAAGAAACAATTATTGATACATCTACTTCCCATTCTTCTAGTGAGCAACACATTTTTACTAGGTTTATAGAAATGGAGCAGAAGAGAGAAAAGATAAATATTACTACCTATTTTGAGTTTTGGAAGTAGAATTCTACTACTCAAACTATATTATTGTGTGCACTATATCCTGACAGGGTACAGTTTCAATTGGAATTTCTTGAGCCAAAGGTCCCAAGTCCAAGAGCAACAGATGATTAAAAGAATTCAATGTTCTCTTTTGGTGCAAAACAAATTATTCCCATAGATCATATTGATCTACACAAACAAGCTGGTGAAATTATTTTTCTTCCCTAACAAGTTCTTTTATGGAAACTTAAAAGCTACAAGCTTCTCTAAATAATATCATTATCACCTCAAGTTATAAAAAAATTAATCTTTAGGAAAGTATACTAGAATAAAATATTTATAATATATTGTAATCAAACTAGGATTAGATCTTAATGGTGTTAATGTTACTGAAGAAATTATTAAGAATAGAAACGAAAACAGTCAAACATTAAGAAAATAATTAAAATTGCTAACAACAAATCATCCTCGAGCTCATGAAGTAGCAAACTTAAATATGGAAAAGGAGAAGATGTTGCATATGATTGTTGAGCAAAACATCTAGATTCAAAAAATGGAGGCAGATAAGGAAAAACTATGAAGGAGAGAAAGTGGAAAGTCAATGCACGAACTTCTAAAACAAAAACAAGGTCAACCAACGAAGATGCAATTGAATATTTATCTAAAGCCATGGAGATCTATCATTGAGGAATATTTAAATTGAGAAACTTAAAACATCACCTCAGAGAGAAGAAGAAAATAAACTAAAGGAAGATAGTGCATATATTTCAAAAATACAAAAAAATTTAAGCTCAGTAAAAAACTTGAAAAATATATTGATGAATGAGCTAGTGCAAATAATTTGTGAGAGGCTACGGAAAATATATGTATATTTATAAATTCATCCATTTCATATTTATGTATAGCTATAGAGTTTTTCTCTTTAGAAGGAACAATTTTTACACAAAGAAAAATAAGCAATTCCTTAGATCAAAGAGGAATTGTATCATAGACCTAGAGAATAAACAAGGACTATCAATGTTTTGAATTCAAAAACTATATAAGATCTTGATGACATGGGGATTGAAGACAAGAAATATGCAGTCCTTGAAGTGAGAAAAGTGTTGACAAGGAGAAATTTAATGATACAACTAGAGAACAAATTTTGAAGCCGAGAAGTTTAGATCAAAATATTTTATAAAACATTTTATGTTGTTTAGCAAAAAGGACTCCCAGGATTAAGGGATTCTCATGACCAATTTATCCAACAGGAGGATTATCAACGAAATTTCAATGATATAGGAACAAGTAAAAGGAAATATTGGTGGTAGATATTTCATCCAAGGCTTAGAAAATTATTTGTTTACTTCATATGAAATTCACCATCGTTTTTTAACTAAGCCCACTTTTGGAAAGTACACTGAGGTAGATGAGGCATAGAGGAGAGCGATAAAATTTTCATGTCCAAATGATGATAACTGGGAAAATTTCCTCGAACTTATCGAGGGAAAGAAAAAGCATATTTAAAGTTAGTATTTGAGCAAGAAACAAGAGAAGAATCAACAAGACCATATTTAAAGGAGGAAGTTAGAAACTAGATCCTTGAATAGTGTGTAGAATCCCATAAATAAATTCCAGAATTTCTATTTTGTGTTGTATTAATTAGAGTCATCCAAATTACTTTGGAAAAAAAATTGTTTTTATGTAAAATATTGTAATAAATTATATATTTTTGAGAAAAATCTATAAATAATTTTTAATTCAAAGTAAGAAGGCCTGGTACTTTGATAAAACTAGAGACATTATTGTATTTTTGGAAATTTTAAAGATAATCAAGGGCTTCTAGCTTAATTTCCTAGCAACATTTGTGTTCATGTCAATCTCCTTTGTTTAATAATTTCTATTATTCATCATATGCTTGAGGTAATATAGATGTTTCGGATAATGCTAGGTCAATTTTTGACCTCTCCAATAGCCCTTGCAAATTTATTATCATTACTAAGATTAGCTAATTAAATAATGTTTTTAAATTAGTACCTCTCCTTCTAAATTTTTTTCCCCTATGTCATCTCTCAAATGTATAAATGTTAGCTATAGAAATATTTATATATGACTCTACTGATTTCTCGAATATAAATATTCAAGAAGGGTATTTAATTATTAGACATATTCTCTTTCATCTACCATAGACATCTAGAGATTGTGTGTTGTTAGTACTCGAATCAACACTTTGAGAAATATTTAAAATATCCGGTTATATACGACTGAATGATTCAACTCATTGATCATCAATTTAAGTAAATGCTCATTTATATGATTTGGCGTAATTCTCGAGCCTAGAATTGTGTACAGAAGCAACACTCGATGAAACTGTCTCAATTTATGACACTTTATGGATATCATCCTCCATCAATAAGATCACCGTTGAAAGTGAATACAAAGGTTCAACCAATGGAGAACCACATAGGGAACTGACAAGAAGCTCTCAAGGAATTGAAGGAAAAATAGGTTCAAAAAACAAGCAAGTCAACATCTTAATGAAATGGAAATTGAAGTTAGGGATAGCTTATTTATGAGACTACAACCAGTCCTAATGATGAACCACACTGGTTGGTTCGAAACACATTGAAAAAGTTCATTTGAATGTGATTATTACTGAAAGAATTCTATACAATTTTACGATGGGTCACAGAAGCCAAAATTCGGAAAAAAAAAAGAAGTACAATAAATTAACATCAATGTATGATGACCCCTATAATGTGTTGTAGGGGGTTGGAACTATGGCCTATAAATTTAATTTTCCTCCATATTTGACATGTAAATATTGTCTTCCATGTTTCTTGGTTAAGTTTAAATATATTTTACTAGAAATTAATGAAAAAGGAAAAATCATACTAGAAGTAGAAACAATCATAGAGAGAGGGATTAAGAAACAAAGGAACCAAGTAATTATTGAGTATCTCATTAGATGGAAGAAATTTCTAGTGGAATAAATGACATGGGAAGATAAGTTATTCATGTATAAGCACATCCAATTGGTTAAAAATTGAATACAACACTTTTTTGAAGGGGAGCAACATGTTAAATTGATATACCAACCTCTTGCCAACCCCAAAGACCTTTATTAAGAAATTGACGTCACCTCAATGTCCATTTGGTTTATGTTTATGGTATTTAATTTGTTTTACATTTCTTTGAAAAAAATTCAAATCCATAGTGGAATGTTAAATTTTTTATTTTATAAAAATATAAAAATTATATACATAATGAGAAGTGACAAAAATGAATATGATTATTATTTAGTAATCTTAAGTTTTTTTTTTTTTTTGGTTAATAGAGAACATATCACAAAAGACATCTAAATCAAAGTGGTGAATATAGAAACTTCTCCTCTCTATCACTATTAGAGTTATATTGGAGACTCATATTCACAACCATTTTATCCGAATGATTTTTGTATGTTTATAAATTTTAAGGTTTTATGTTATTCAAAAAAAAACTTATTAAAAATTTGAGGAAAATTGAAAGATATTTCTTTAGCATATATGTTTTTGTTTTTTTGTTGATGTTCCTCTAATAAAAAGAAATACAATGATGAGATTTTGATTATACAATTTTAAAATGGATAACTTTAAATACATATAAAAATAAAATCAAAATCAAAATATTACTATTACAACATCAAAATTAATTTTATCTCCAGGGGTGTTCTACAATTGAGTATGAGGGAGATGTGTAATACAGTCTCTATTGAAGTTGGAGTTAACACTTATCCCCAAAATAAAAGAAAATATTCTCTGAATAGAAAATAAATGTCAACTATAATAATTAAAAAAGAGCAGCAATCTCAATATCACTATGGTCACTTGATTTGTTGTTGATATACAACCCACTATGATTAAAATAAAATCTCCTGGATGTCCACATGATGTAATATAATTACATAGAAACTTTAAAATGTGATAACAAATTAAAAGTGGAAAATTGTCTGAGTAAGATGTTTAACCTTATACTTCTCAAAAATATTTCAGCCCAAAATTTAAATAAACCATTTAAAGTTACATGTTAATTAATTATATCGATATGAACTTTATATATATATATATATATATATATATATATATATATATATATATATAGTAAAATTTTCCTTATATTTAATTTGTATTTAAGTATTGAAATTTGATGTCCAAGAGGTCTTCAATAGATGGTGATGGGTTGTGTTGTTAAGTAAATCATTGTTGTGAAGTCACTGGTTCAATTCCCTACCCTGATCATGGTGATGTATTTGGACGTGATGATAAATATGTAGTCTTACCCAACTTTTATATATATATATATATATTGAAATTTGATATTTATTTTTATTTATTAAGAAAAAAAAATATTTTCTCATAATATTTTTAGTACTTTTTAATTCAAGTTTACACTCATAATTTTTCAAGAACTAATATTTTGATTTTCCAAAATTAATCAAATCACTTTAAGAAATTGATAAAATATTTTTAAAGAATAGTTGAATTATAGAAGGTTTCCCCTATATATCAAATATACATTGTTCTATTTATTATTTTACATACTAATCTTAAATAATTAAACAAATACCTTGAGTGACTTTTAGACAACAAAGTTCCAAAAGTACATTCATCGTCAACTCAACACATAACCTCTGACCATTGAAAATATTTAGAAATGATATTAAAATTTCTCCAATCACCTAAACTATAGCTGAAAAAAACCCATAATTTATAATTTAAGATTTCGAGTAGATGTTTTCCTATACTAACATTCTTTTGTTTTTAAGAATTAAAATAAACTTTTAGGTTTACAGTTCAATCTTCAGATAAGTGAAAATGTTTATCATAATAACATTATTTTATTTTTATAAAATGAACTATACTATTATGTTTACAATATGAACTTCATATGAGGGAAAATGTCTATCATACTAAAATTCGAGTAATCACTATTGGAAAACTTAAAATCAATGAAATAAGTTGAAAATGCATAAAATTAAACCATAATTTTCCACGAGAATAGGTTAAGAACATCGTGTGTGCCTAAAGTGATTTTCTGGGATGATAAATGATAGGGAAGCATGGCAGTGACGTAGAGAAGTGGAGTGTAAAAGCTTGAATCTAGTGGTTTCTCCTTTCAAATTTTAACAACGTAATTCATTTAAAACACAAGGGTCAGAACCACTTCTATGTCCTCCCTAGATGACATTGACATGACATGGCATTATGCATCATAGTACACGTGACAGGTAGATTCGACATTTTCAGTGGCCTAGTAGGCCAAACTTGGGTGGCATGTATCACCACTCAAGAGGTACCATGTGGGGTTGATGATGAAAGCATGGTGTCATCTTGAAAGCTTCACCCCAGAGGAAAAGAAAATTTTTTCCCGAAAAAAACAAGGAAATAACATTAGGATTTTGTAGCTGGAAGAATGTTGGATGTTAAATCCAAGATGACACTAGTCCAACATGGAACGTTCATCACTAGTAGAAACAAAAAGTGTGCATGGATATGAAGAGATGGAGAGTTGGGAAGTCGAGAAGTTGCATATTGAAAGGAACGTCTCAAGAATAAAAGTGTACAATGTAGGGATGGGGAGTTAGGAACCTTGCTAGGAAGTTGGGATAGTCACAAATATTCAAGTTGGAAGAAAAATCTCGGAAGGAAAGAAGCGAAGGCAGACTAGAGTAATGGTTAGGATAACAAAACCAAGAGACCTAGTTTTATCTAACATTTGATAGTTCCGTAAAATGATGAAAGGCACACTCATGTTATGGTTTTGTGAAAGGGTTATGTGTTAATGAAACCATGGGAATACATTTTGTTTTCAATGAAAACAATTTTTTGTCCTATTACTGAGGGAGCTAGAGTTCAAAGGATAAATGAGTGGGAATTTGTTTAAGATATTAGCACCACTAAGCATGAAAATGAGTCAAAAAAATTGGTTGAAATCCTCTATATTTGGTACTTGTTTAGGAGCTAAGGGTCAAGACTGAAAGACTATGGGTACAATTTTAATGGAGCATGAAACAAGTCAGAAACATGAATTAAGAATTGAGGTCAAAGATAATTCTAAGTGGCTAGAGCTATGGGTCAAGACAATTTTGGACCATGTTGTACATAATGAATTAATGGAGCTTGTCTTAAAAAAAAAATTCATGCCTAAAATTCCTTATACACCATGAAGAATTCAATGAAAAATACTTTTGGGTGCAGAAGCATTAATTATCATAGATCAAACAAGCCATGCCTAAGGTATAAGATAAACATTGTGATCAATTTAGAAGAATGGAAATCCTTGTTGTATTGCACAATTTGACTGAGAATTTATTCTTTGTATGAAGAAATGCTCAGGTTCCCCTTATGTTATTAATTTTGTTGTAGTGACCAAACAATATTATGCAATAGAAGGATGGAGATACATGTGTTGAGTACGCTATCAGGAAGTTTGAGAACGACAGTAAAGAAAAAATTATTTTCTATGTTACAAAGGAACAAAACATAGGATGCAATTGAGAAATGGGGGAGAAACAACATTTTTGTGTAGGTCGTGTATAGAGCTTTATGTGAACATGTGCGCTATACTGAGTGACCAAGACTATCTGTGTAAAAGAAAGGGTGAGAGATACAAAATTTAAATTGTATGAAGGAAGAGAGAGGAGGATGTGCTGATGAATGTGATTTTGTTTTAGAGTGCTAAGAGTAGAGAACTAAATGTTTCTACAGAGTGGGTAGACTATTGTAAGGGTTATTGAAGGTGAAGGTTGCAAAATCTAATAGATAGTTAGAATAGGGGAGAGTGCCAAAAAACCAAGAAAAATAGAGAAATTTTTAGTTATAAAATGTGCCTCCTAAGGAATATTATGAAATAATAGTGGAAATAATAAAACAAGATTGGATGACATCATGAAATTTTAGAGGGATAAAAGGAAAAACTATTTTTTCAACTCATATTTTCAATTCAACTCCCTACAGTTTTAATAAAATTTCGAGCAGGAGCACTCGTTGGATGCAAAATTTAATTCCTCATTAAAGGAGTACCCATGTTGCATACTTTCGATAGACCGTTCTACACGAAAAAATGAGGAATACATGAAAATAATTTATTGCGATCATGTTTTTTAAGTATTTCACATTTTGCATGTAGAAGGGTCCATCAAAAGTATGTTGCATGGGTATTTCTTGGATGAAGAATTAAATTATGCATTCAGTGAGTGATCCCGCTCAAAATTTTAGTAAACCATAGGGAGATAGGTTGAAAATATGAGTTCAAAAATTTGTTTTTTATTTTGTTTTATTTTAATTTAAAATCTTTTCACTTTTTTACTTCAAAAATGGTGAATCGTTCCCCATGGTTGACATCATCCTATTGAATCCTATTGGTTCTTATAAAATTTATTTTGGTTATACATTTTGTTTTAGGCCCATTTTAGTCCTCAATATTTCTCTAATCGTTGTTGCTTCCATCTTAGTGGATGTATGAGTAGAGTTTGGAGGTTGGTGCCTCCTGCAAGTTGGTGCCAACATGAATCCAAGAATATGCAAGTTGGTTCTTGAAATAAATCCATGAATTCATTGCTTGTTTTGGTGCTTCTAGTAAGTTGATCAGGTGTCAATTGAATAAGGGAGTTGGTGCTTCCTACTAGTGGGTGCTAGAAAATAATTAAAGGGAGTTGGTGCTTCTTGCTAGTGGGTGCTAGCGAACAGTTAAAGGGAGTTGGTGCTTCCTATGAATGGTGGATCACAAAAAAATTGATTTAATAGAGTATAAGCTTATTTTTACATGAATTAACAAACAATGTTGGTGGTTTTCCCCTTTTGGCTTTCTACATTAAATCCTTTGTGTTCCATGTGATTATTTCTCATGATCTTGGTGTGTGTGTATATGTGTGATGGTTGCCAAGTTTGATGCACTTGATATGCTAGTTGTTGTGCACACAATTATTTCCAAGTTTGAACATGAAAATTATAAATTGGCATAAAAGTAAATATTATCATACATATTGATTCCCACCCTCCCCCTTACCTCCCCTCCCTCTTAGTATTTAACATTATTTCCAACAAATTTATGTTTATCAAGTGTTGGAGTTCAAAGCTCAAGTTTTAATTTATAGTGACATAGCTAAAAAACTTCAAATTTTTTAACCTTAGTATCGAGGTGCTAAAGTACCAAAGCACATAATACCTCATGCTATGAACCAGTCTTAGCACATATCGAATATTGATGAGTTGTTATGTTTATTATATAGCACCCTTTTTATATCAATGACATAGGCCATCAAAAGGTCAACATAGTCGCAGTCAATAGATATCAAGATCTTGAATGAGCTATATTGGAAGGAAATATTTTTAAAATCCCACTATGGATTGATTCAATATGATTAAAATTATCTACCAAAACTATTTCTATTAATAGGTTCTTCTTAGTCAACAATAATGGCATTGGAGTTTCAACACTTTGAAAAAACAAAAATAAAAAGTTAAATCTTAGCAAAATATCAATGGGAAGGTGCAAACACTTGATGTTGAACTATGATACTAGAGGTTTGAGGTTATGTATAATGACATTTGGATATCAAAACTTTGAGGGAACCAATAACAAAGGAAATAGTTGTCAAGGCTCGGGGTCGATGTCGAACCTAGAAGAAAATGATCATACAAGAATATTGTTAGATTGACTAATATATATATATATATCATGTTTTTATTACAAAACAACAAGGCCTAATATATAACTCCATAGTGAAACTTCACTACCAAACATCTAGACTCTAGTATAATAGACATTTTTTTTACAATCATATTTCTCTCACAATTCCTCGCTAACTCACAAAATTGGACATCAGAAGCTGAAGAATGTGAGTTTTTTGTGTGTTATGTGGTTTCTCTACTATATGTATAACTCCAAAGTTGGAACCCTTTAACAAATAAAACATATTTCGATATACTTAATGCAAAGAGTTAGAACCTACTCCTAGAACCTCAATGAGTATTCACATCTTCAACTACCTATTCTGCACTTTTTCACTTGAATTTGCTTATTTTCTCCTTTACTCAACACGTCGATCTCATTACCCTACCCTTTACACTTCATACATCATCCTATTCTAAAATTCATTTTTCTTCTCCTCGAATTCACCTCTTTAGCTCACATCTTATTATTTAACTCATATTTGATACACAACATAGTTCATCCATCTTATATAATTATATTGATGATAGACTTATTTGAAAATTGTGGATCTTGCAATTGATGTGTTATTTAAGGATTCGACTTCATCATTTTTCCTCTCAACTTGGACCAACCATGGATTTACCCTAATATTCTTTTAATTTTCAACCATAAAAACTTGAATCCCCTTTAGCCTAAGCTTTAATATGTATCCATATGTGTCTCATGTACCCATATTGGGCTCTCCCTAGCTTTCGTAAAAATGAAAAAAATAGGTATATAATGATGGAGTCATATTGAAATTCAGTTGGTAAAAACCATCAATATCAACTCTATGTAGGTGGCAGAAGTTCAAATGTTTTTGAAAAAATATTTCTAAATTACTAACAAAAATGAAGAAACATATTACAAATGCTTTGATCTATTAGAATCAAAAATTTCCTTTGTGTAAATTTTGTTTTCTTACGTGATGGTTATAGTGCTATCTTTCACTCCTAAAATCTTGAAATCATGTTGAATTCTATTGTTTGAGATTTGTAGAAATTCATCATATATGCAAACCTTATCTCTAAAATGTTCCTATGATTTTGTAACGTCATGCTTCACTTTATTTATAGAGATTCCATTTGTGGAAGCATACTAAAATGAGTTCCACGTTTTTGGACAATTATTTTGATTTTATACCAAATTATATTCCTTTTCTAGCCAAGCCCTTCCTTGAAGAAATATTTGTGTCAGTTTTCTCTTATTTTTCTCAAATTTTACAATATTCTAATAAGATTTAGCTAAACTTTTCTCACTCATATCAAACTTTGAAGGATTTTCATTTATCAATATGTTTCTCCTTTTAATTTATTTCAATTGGATTCTTATTTATAGTACTCTCAATTCTTTCTAAACTATAGAGAATTCGTTTCTATGTTCTTTTAACGTGTTCTACTTCTTAACCATCCTTGATAAATTCTATTATTAATTGTGGATTTTAAAGATAATTTGGCTAAAGAGGAACACCATTTCCTTCATTAACTTTATCAATTACCAATCCCAATCATAAAAATTTTATGTGAGTTTTTCTACATTTATATATTTCCTTTATTCCTATTCTAAGAATTGCTTATTCTATATGTGTTTAATGGTTGGAATTTTTAATTTCAATTAATAACCTAGAATATTTGTCTTTGTCATGTACTAGAGATATAAATTTGAATTTATCTCATGAATTTTGTGAGAAAGAAATTAAATTCTGTTCTAGATCATTGATTGTGAAAATATGAGATATCGATGTAATTTTCTCCATATTTATTTGTTTCTTGATGTTATTTACCTACATTGTTAGTTTTTCACCATCTCTCTAAAAAATATGTCACCCATCTATTATTCCAATTTAACTTATCATCAATTTTCATTTAAAATATAACTTAATTTCACCTTCTTAGTCTCATATTCGTGAGAATTGAGCTTATTTTTATATTTATTGAATTTTGGTTGTGAAAGTACCATGCTTGGGTTCCCTTATGAGAATTTATTATTGATGAGTATAACTTGTCTAGGTACCTTTTGGTTAGTCTAAGTAAATAACTTATCTTTAAAATCTCTATGCAACTTCTCTTTTAGATTTGTCTATATGAAATTATTGATTTCTTTCTCAAAAACTAAAGATTGTTCTAGGATTGATTATCCCTGAATTCCTTTTCCTATAACTTTGTGAGGTGGATCCTTTAATGTGACCATTTAGGTTCTTAATATGGCTAACATTTTAGAGAAAGGTCCGTTCACATTCTTCATTTTTCATGATTCTTTTTTGAATAAAAACTAGGAACTCTTCTCATCTATTTTGGTAGTGGTTTTTAAACATCTTCCTCATTGGATAATATTTTTATGTACTTTATTTCTAATAAAAATGATGATACAATCATTTCCTATTTCAAATCATCTAGCTTGGGAGGTACGCCTGCAAGTTATGGGTACTTGAATTATGAGGATTTGACCCACTTTGTGGGAAAAGTAACCAAGCATTGGGTTTTGGACCTAAATTCGCGGGCTTAAAACCCCAAGAAATCATTTCTTTATTCTAATTGTTTTGGAGGGAACCTTTGATGGAAAAAAGCTGATCGTAAGTCAACACTAGTGAGCCTGTAAATATGTGGGACTGATGGAGAGGTCATTGAAAAGTGCAAGATCAATTCTTGTGACAATTCAAGGTTAAGGAGTCATAGACCCTAAGGAGATAGTTGAATCAAGGAAGAATATTACCTTCAAGAAGAGCGAGTTTATGTTCTAGAGAAACATATTTATTCCATGGTCAATGAATGACTAATCTATGTGTTTTTTTGATGGAAAATCCATCTGTTAGCACAAGGAGTCACTCCTTGACTGCCAAAGGAGTAATCATTACACATCATAGTTCATTTCAAAATTTAAAGGTTTTTTTGAGTGGTGGGATGGATTCTTAAAGAGTTTGAAATGATTTCTAAGTTCTTTAAGACTTTCGTGCATTTGGAAAGTTGTGGAAAGTATAAATTGTATGCGTAAATTGGTAGTATAGGGATCAGAGTGTAACAAATGAAAGGAGATAGTTAGTTGGTAGATATTCTAGGAAATATTCATATCCTAAATTAGTCACACATCTATAATGATGGCTCTTTACAAAAAATATCTTTATGCAAAGTGCACAACATTCAAGAAGTATATTACATGCATAAATGATTTCACAAATCCTTTATGAAATATCCACTAACATGTTCTACAACACATATACGATTTGCAGGAAGCTGGAAACAAGATAATTTACTATGAAATCCTTTTATAGTTTCTTACTCACACCTTAATAGCTATTGCAACTCATAAATTAGAAAAAATTAAAAAAGATAGAGACACACCATACATTACATATTTCTTCATTCACAAAATCCTCCAGTATGAAGTGTTAAAACTATATTCTTTATGATATTAAGTCTTCAGGTAGACCAACGTCCAACTTGGAAATTGTATATATAGAAAGAGAGGCACCAACTCCATCTCTTGTAAAAGGAAGGAAACACTTCTCCTAACATTACATAGGTGTCATAGGACACTAAAACCATATCCCATCTAAATATAACTGAAAAGATAGATGTTGATGAAAGAAGAGAATAGAATCTAGGCTGAACTACTAAGTATGCTGGCATGGTGCCCCTTTTTATATTGATTTGTCTCCTTATGTCTTTGGTTCTTAAATAACCATGTATCTTCATAAAATATGACCTGCAAAACCCTCATAACCACTTATCACCATCAATTTTATATCCATTGGGTTATGAGTTCTTATCTTTTCGGAAATGGCTCAGAGTTTTGTTGACTGGTATCAAAAATGAGTTAAAAGAGGCACTACCGGAATTTCCATTAAAAACCTGTAACTCTGCAAAAACTGTAATGCTACTAGAATTTCTGGTAGCAATCTTTTTCTTTTTCAAAAATTCATAGAAAATGCTAAAAAAACTATGCAGACTTACATTCTTTTACATCTGAGATGTTGTTCAAAATTGCACTTGATAAGAAAAAAGGTGTTTTATCAAGAAACCTTTTTACCTTCCTTCCATGTGGGTTGTAGCTTCACCAAGCTTGTCCAATTATGATTTTCTACCAATATTTTATATTCATATTGTGATTCTTGTGGATGTTTCTTTGAAAGTGTCTTTTTCCTTCTTTGAACCCTTTTGGATATTTCTTATTTTTTAGGGTTCTTCTTGTTGCTCTAAAGGGGTTTTGTTTTTTATCTTTCTTCTTTGATTCATTTTTTTTTAGCACTTCAGATTTTACTTCTACATAAATGACCTATGTCAATAAACTTGGATTGTGCAGATCCTAAAATTGTTGTTGTCTCTAGTATCTATATTTTTGGTACCAGTAACAGTTTTGGCTTCTTATTTTTTTTTATTCCTACTGATATCATACCCTGCATCTTTGAGGAGTTCTTCATCATACTTTGTGGGCTGATACTGTTTCTGCATCTTCTGCTGAATATCTGATTCTAGAATTTCTGGTAGATCCTATGCTTTAGATTTATCTGTACTTTTAGACCTTCCTCTTCTAGCTCTGGTATAGAAATTAGGAAAAGTAGAACAAAATTTCATTTTCATGGACTTAATATTTAATAATGAGATATACTCCGTAGAAAATATCTAACACAACTACAATACCATGTAGAAAATATATTAATGGATTCAATCTGATCATGTAATGTATGAAAACAAGATACTAAATCGTTCTACAATATTTGCAGTATATGAAACACGATCTCTCGACCTACATGCAAGAGAAAGAAATTATCAATCACAAAACACAAGATTTTCGGAGAAAGATTCGTTTTCATTACTCTATAAATATATTTGTTAGAACAATAATCATGAAACAATACAATTGTTTATGACATCTCGTTAGCGCTCAAATCTACCATAGGCTGAAATAAGGTAAAACTCAAGGCAACATCAAACCACGCTCAGCCTCGTAGCTAGCCCTACGAGGACAGGAGAGGGCTCTCTCCGGGTCTATCTCGGCAAAAGGTCTTCAAAGGGGTTGAGATGACTTATAATGAATACTGATTTTAGGCTAGTAAAGAGATAGGAAATTTTGATTTTGATTTTTTGGGTTTTTGCTGAAAAAATGGGAAGCACTGGGGTCCAAAAGGATAAGCACAACCCGTGCACTCAGGTTGGGCAGTAGTGCGTATCTCGACGCTTGATTGCAGTGTATGGATGACCGGGAACACAAGGAGCTTGGTGTGTGCGGAGAACATGGATCCTCTTCAAACAGGCGAAAACATGTAAAACTAAACAAATTCAAAGGCAGAGCACTGAAATCAATGGATTCAACCTCATTTACTCATTCATTTAGTTTCAGAAGCATAAGAAGGGAATGGCATACATTAAACATGAAAGAACTTACAATAAACTAAGAGAAACACCATCAAGAACTGAAAGCCACAAGAATCCCAACAGGTGCTGCAAAACCTCTGATCTTTCCTTAGCCAAAATATGAAAAATATGTACAATAGTGTGCCCAAAATCTTCCCAAGAGTCCAACCTGTAGAATGTCTCAGAAATTACATCATATAGACTATCCTAACCCCTTCCCACACCTCTAGGGGTCGAATTCCTCCTTCTAGGAGCAGTTTCAACTAATTCTAAACAAGGAGCTAGAATCTAGGCAGCCAAACAACTTGCCTCTAAAAGGAAGGAAATTGATTCTTTCACTTGATTTTTACTTTTTTAGGAGTGAATCATCTAGAATAGGTAAAAGTGAGTCCAAGTTACATGCCAACCATAAAATTACATCAATATAACTCAAAAATTACACCCACAAGCAAAACTGGTCCAACTGGCCGAAATCCTGAGCTGGAAGATGAAAAATGGACCAAAAATCTCTATGCGTAGCGCGCCTTTCCGCCTGCTTTTGGGGCACTTCCCGGTAGAAAAATCAATCTCATGATAGCTTGTTAGAAAGCCCTATATTTTTTCTATCCAACCCAAGTGGAATTTCCCAATTTGGAGCTCATTTTTCCCTCCAAAAATTTATTCTCCCACAAGTAGTTCCTGTTGGTGCAAAAAGTGGCAGAACGGTGATTTTCATGGTGTTTTGGCCCCTTTGATCATACAGAACTAGGTGAAATGCTTTGGTCCTACTGGAGCATGCATAAATTACCATGAAAAACCCAAAAATATAAATTTTTCCTCCAACAAGTGTCCCAATCATAAGCGAGCGCGTCGACGCGCTACGCGTTGGGCTGAAAAACCTGTTTTGAGACCAAAATTTTCCAAAATGACAAAAAATTCTTCAAATTTGCTCAAATTCGGAGCGAAGACCCTCCATCATGTAAATGTAGAACAAATAGACGAGCTAGTTCACGATGATGTTGGGTTTGTGAAATCATCTCATAGTATTGGAAACATGACTAATGCTGAAAACAATCCATTGCAAGCGGGCAAGCCTGCAATTGAGCCAAAGAAGTAGGCTCCACCTTGAGATGCCTACCACTTTTGCCACTTTTGTGAGACCTCCGTGGCACATTAATCTCTGCTGTGGAATCACTATCATACTCCTGTTCATAAACTGAATCCATCTCTGACATTGTGCTGAAATCAGAATGTTTGCAAAATATATGCTGATATAGGTATAGTGAAGACAAAAGTTCAGTGTATGCTTTACTCCCAAAATGTGTCACATGTGTATCAAAGTATCATAGGAAAGCCACAATGATAATAGTTCTGTCAAATGAGTTTGCATGAAAAACAGTCACTGCTTTGATTATGAGGGGATTTGACAAGTGAGTAGAAAAGAGTGTAATGTGGGGGGAAATAACTGTTAGGAACAAAAGTGACAATAGTCCTGGCAGTGTTTGACAAATGTCAATGGAGGATGTGGACAAGTGAAAATGGGACTATGTCATAACATGAATGATGAACAGTGTGAAAATGATAATGACAATAATAATAACAGCAGTGATGTAGTGGCAAAGAGAGAGCATGAGGCTAAGGTAAATAATGAGCAGGGACACCACTAAAAATAGATGACATAGGCATATGTCAATAGCACAAATTCGGAACCCCCACAATATCACTAACATTCATTTCAAAACCCTAAGAAGTGAATTTGGAAATAAACATAGGGTTTACATTTCTCCTCATTAGACACTTGTTTCTCCACTTTCAAAACACCATAATCATGTCCAAAATTCACTGAGCAAACGTAAAGAACCTACTTGCAAGCAGTTGGAGGCAATTTGGCATGAATCTGGACGAAGGAGCGAAATTTTTTTGGCTCTGAGATTATACGCGTCGCGCGCTTACCCAGTGCGTTGCGCGCGGTATGTGTGTAGCGTGCATGCAAATTTGTACAGGCCTGTGAAGCCCAGTGCGTCGCGCGCCTGGTGTGCGTAGCGCGCCTCCTCTGTGCGTAGCGCGCACTTCCACCTCCAGTCCACGGCTTTGAAAACACTTCAAACTTGACTTCAACACTCCAACTCGGTTTTGCTTTGGGAAATTTGTGAAAATGATTTGTTTTCAATGCTTTATATGGGTTGTAAAATATCTCATAACAATCAGATTTGATTTTAATTTGCTCCATAACCCACTTTTGTAATGTTTGGCTTTTTGGCACTTTATCACTTAATGCAATTCTGTCTTTGGCTTTTCACTGTTTTTTCTGAGTCTTGGACTGATGAAATGTCTTGGTTCTTGCAGGGACTTGGCATTTTGGCTTTGGCAAAGACCAGAGGCTGCTTTTGAACTTCTTATAGTGGAACAAATACACAATTATTACAAAAAATGAAATTTGACAATTTCTAGTTCCAAAACAGAGTTTTGGACTAGAAATGTCTTCAAATGTTTTTGAGAATAAAAACGTGAAATAGGAACCTTTTGAAACCAACCTCAAGGCCTGCGGGCTTTTATTACATGTAGCAAAAGACTGAAAACCCTAGACTCTAGAACTAAAGACTCTTTTTGACAAAAATAATCATTTATGACCATGAATGAAGTGACCTGAACTTCAGTGATTTTTGAGGAATTTTAATTAGCCCTGCAGGTACAAGCATGAGGAAATACAAGACGACCAGACCCTCTCGTCAGTCAATGGCATGCCCCTAGTGAAATGCAACGAAGTGGAATGAGCGAGACACCTAAAAATGATATGCAAAAAGCGAAATGATCTCTGACGGAGGGCTGTAAGGACCGACTCTAACATTGGCTCCAATGGGGATGGTGGCTCCAAGGAGATGCCAAGAACATCATATCTCTGGGGGAGTCAGACAGTGCCTTCATCCATTGGGCGATGGAGTCATTATTTCAACGGATAACACAAAAACTTTTGACACATTTATTGACTGAAAACTTGACTGAAATTTGACCAAAAATGACTCGATTTTAAAACTGAAAAGACTGATAAAACTGACTTGACCAACTTCAAACCAACTAACCTCCATCTCCAGAATTATAGCCTTCGCTCCGGGCCCCAGACTGAAGAAAAGAGATTAGTCCACACTTGCGATGAAACAGAAGTAAAATGATATATACAATGATGATGAAATCAATAGAAAATACTCAGAAGTGGTATCTCTTGAGCAGCCGACCATTGATCGGCCCTCCCAGACAATCATCTCCGTTCATTTCCTTGAGAAGAAAGGCGTTCTGACCATGATACGCTGCTATCTTAAAAGGACCCTTCCATAGGTTTTCAAATTTTCCGTGCTTTCCCTTATCTTCATTTCGAGCATCCCACTTCAAAACCACCTCATCCAGCTGAAACTTATCTGCTTTTGCCTTTCTTTCGTAGATCTTCTTTATGCGTTCCTGCAACTTGAATGTATTTTGAAAGACCTCCTCCCGTGTCTGCTGTAAATGAATCATCTGATTAATCCTTCGCTACATGGGATCTTCCTCACTACCAGCTTCCTGAAGCAATTTGACTACCGGGACAGCAAGAGAAGTGGGAAAAACTGTGTCTACCCCATACACCAACTCGAAAGGAGACATGCCAATAGACTTTTTCTGACTTACCCTATCAGCCCAAAGTGCATTTACTAATTTCTTGTGCCAGCCCTTTTTATTGATTTCCAGCAATTTCTTAATGATATTTACCAAAGACTTATTTGAAGATTCCGCCAAGACATTTCCTTGCGGATGGTAGGCAGTCGAATGTCCCAAGCTGATGTTGTACTTATAGAAAAATTCAACCATCCTCTTTGAATTGAAGGCCGCTGCATTACCTGTGAATATCTTACTAGGACACCCAAAACGTGACAGAATATTATTTTCAAGAAAAGAGATGATTACCGCATCCGTGGCTTGTCGAGTGGGAATCGCCTCGATCCACTTCGTGAAGTAATCCGTTGCTGTCAATATCCATCTATGCTGTCCGGAAGATGTTGGATGGATTTCCCCAATGAAATCCAATCCCCACTGCTGAAATGGTGCACTGACTTCAATTGGTTTGAGAGGCAAAGGCTATAATTTCTGCTTCCCTTCAAAAATTTGACATTCGTGACAATTCTTAACAGCCTTATATATATCAGAAAATAAAGAAGGCCAATAGTAACCTGCCCTTAGAATCTTATTCACTGTGGTTTTCCAAAATAAATGGCCCCCGCAATCTCCCCTATGAAAATCCTCCAAAACTCTTTTGGCTTCCTCCTCTACCAAACAATTCAATAACATTCCACCAGGGTCTTTCCAATATAATGAAAAATTCAATATGCAAAACTTTGCAGCCCTCAACTTCAAGGTTCTACCCTTATTTCTAGGCATCCCGGACGGTGGAGACAAATTCTAAAGTACGTATAAAATGTCAACATACCAAGGGGAAGAAACAAAAATATCATATACCTGAAATGATGTACTCTCCTCATCTTCATCAGACATGGAAGCGATCAAATTTATATCTAGAGCATGCAGATTTGTTTCAGCCATGAGCTTGGCAAGTCCTTGTCCTTTGATCAGCTTGGTCAGTTTAATCTCCACATCATATTCTAACAACGCAGCGATCCACTTACCCCATCTTCCCTCTAGATCTGCCTGTACCAAAACATCTTTAACTGCTGCGTTAGGAACGTAGGCTATAATGTGGGAATGCAGTATATACACACGGAAATCTTTCAAGGCCTTTACAAGAGAAAGTGCTTGTTTCTCAATAATGTTGTATTTCAACGCTCCGTCCCTTATAATCTGACTGAAAAAATAAATGGGCTTCTCAACTCCATCTCTTTTTTGCATTAAAACAGCTGCCAAAGTGTGCTCAGAAGCAAACGAAAACAAAATGAAGTCCTGTGTGTAGTCTGGGCTGATTAAAATAGGGGATGAAGAAAGAGCTAACTTTACCAAATTGAATGATTTCACCGCCTCTTCTTTCCACTTCACCTGACTGTCCTTTTTCAGCATGTTCGTGATTTCTCTAAGATGCTCGGCAAGATTTGGAATGAAACGACGCAAAAAATTCATTTTACCATTAAATGACTGTATTTCTTTCTTGTTCCGGGGCTGTTCAATTTGCTGGATGGCTTCAACACGTGCAGGGTCAACACGAATGTCGTCTTTCGATATGATGTGGCCAAGGAGCTTGCCTTCATCCATGGCAAAAAGACTCTTTTTCGGATTCAGCGAAATGCCATATTTTCTGCACTTCTGGAAAACAACTTTCAAGTGATATAAATGTTCTTCATCAGAATTTGAAAACACAGTTAAATCATCAAGGTAAACAACCAAAAATACATCTTTCTCGTTGGTGAAAGCCATGTCCATTGCACGCTGAAAAGTGGCACCTGCATTCTTCAAACCAAACGACATCTTTGCATAATGAAACGTTCCCCATGGAGTGGTGAACGCAGTTTTGTCACGATCGTCCTCATGCACTAAAATTTGATTATATCCCGAATAGCCGTCGAGTAGTGACATCCTTGATGCTCCAACTACTCGCTGCAATATATGATCCATTTTTGGCAGCGGATAATTGTCTTTTAATGATACCTTATTCAAATTTCTGAAGTCGATACATAAACGGATCTCACCTGTCTTCTTTCTCACGGGCACCAAATTTGATATCCAATCGGAAAATCTGATAGGCACAATGATTCCTGACTTATACAACCTGTTTACCTCTTTTTCAATCGATGGTAGCAGCTTCGGATTGATTCTCCTCAACTTCTGACGGAAAGGCTTCTGATTTGGTTTAATAGGGATAGTATGCTGAATGATATTAGTGTCATATGTTTTTAAATCTGAATAATCCCATGCAAAAGCATCAACAAATGAAGACAACAATCTCACAAACTCCGCTCTTACCTTTGGTGATAATGACTTGGATAACTTTACCATCTTGGGATTTTCAGCTGTCCCAATATTTACTTCTTCAACACCTTTTTCAGTCAGCCTCAATGTTGGTTTGCGGGCTACATCATCTTGATCAAAGAGTTCCTCTAAAGGAATCAATCCTTTAGGAATGATGTTATCTTTAAGTTGTAGCACTTCCATTTGATTTATTTGTATATCATCATTACCATCATCATGTTCTGTATCTATGGAGGTGTCTTTAAACTTACCCTTATTTTGCAGAAAATCACTAATCTCCTCGTCATCTTGAAAAACTTGCCAACATCGCTGATTGTCTGGAACGGTGGGGCGGTGCTTCACATGAATCTCGAACTTGTTGCTGGAATTCATTGGGATTTTTAAATTGCTTGCTGCCTTAGCAAGTCCATCAGCAACACCATTTTGTATGTGAGGCACACATGTCAAGGTATGATCAGAAAATAACTTCAAAATGTCTAAAACTGCATTACGGTAAGCCCTCATGCGAGGATGCTTGGCTTGAAACTCACCCTTTACCTGCTTTATCACCAACTCTGAATCACCATAGATTGTAATTCTTTTCGCTTTCAGCTTTCTTAGAATCTTAAGGCCAGCAATCAGAGCCTCATACTTTGCCTCATTGTTAGAACAGTCAAATGCTAGTTTGTAGGAACATACTCTCACATTGCTTGGAACCTTATCCGGAGCAGAAAATGGACTGCGTATCCAAACACCAATTCCAGCACCATCACTACCCATTGCGGCATCAAAATCCATGGTCCAAAGACCATCTTCATCCTCCTCTAAGTGCTGAAACTGCGTCAGCTCTGTTTTTTCTATTTTCTACCCATCGTCTTTAGCTGATTGCTCAACAGTAGCTTGCTTTTCTCGTCTTTCTTTCTGTAGAACTTCTCTAAAGTTTTCAGTGATCTCTGGTATATCTTCTGCATGAACTAATTGACTATCTATATCATTAAAAATATCAGCAAAAAAAACAAACTACTCTAAGTCGGTATGTACATAATTTACAGGATGATTGATTGGTTTCTCCTTGCTTGTTATCATGTATTTCATCTTCTGCTCTCGATATAACTTTCTCATTTGACCAAAGACTGGAATTGTTGCATAGGAAAAATCTAACTGTAGTGTACCTTTCAACTTTTCCCCCCAAGATCTAGAAAGGAGCATCCCAAATCGAGGAGGAATGTCCGCCACAACCACGTCCATCAAGACATTCTTCGCAGGAATTTGATCTAAACTTACAACCAAATATTTGATGAGTCTGATACATCTCACACGGCTGGAATCAAATGAATACAAATCATGGTATTTCCTTGTAATATCTAAACCCAACTTTTCCATGATCGCCTTTGGCATTAGATTGTGCGAAGCACCAGAATCGAACATGGCATTGTGCAATACATATTCATGCAACCTCAAACTGATATAAAAGGGAGGAACATCACTGTCAGGGGACTCACCATCTAAAGCAGGCCCAAATATCAATTCAGGCTGATCATCTTCAATATTTACCATGTCAAACATTGGATCAAAATTCAGAATTTTGGAGACTTGACCTCGATAGCTGCTGTTCTTCATAATTTCTGTCAAAGGAATAGATACCTTCAATTTGGAAATTTCATTTTCTAAACTAAAGGCTGAAACTCTTTCAACTTCTTTGACCGGAACTTCTTTCTTTTCAGCCTTATCCTTCATTATACTTGACTGATTTTCCCTTTCTGCTGATGATGATTTACTAGCTGCGGGATCAATTGTCTCTTTTCCTTTCTTCTGTGGTATAGGTGAATCCATCTTTGGTGCTGAAGCCTCTTTTCTTTTCTGAATTGGGTTTATGGGCACATCTCTATTTCTCAATGAGTATTGCTTCTTCTGAGTGGACAAAGCATTCAAATATCCTCTTTGGTATTCATCTGATTCTTCTTCCAGATCTGCATCATTTGCTAAAATGAAATCTTCATCTTTCTGTATAGCTGAACTTTCTCCATATTCTTCATCCTCAGTGATGTAAATGGGCAGATCGTCGGGACTAAAGAAGTGGTTTTTCTCACCCACTACATCATCATCATCTGAATCTTGACTCACAAAATTCTGCAAAAGAGGTGTTTTAATCTGCTGCTGGGCTGCCGGCTCTTGTGCTCTCTGTTCACGCTGCTTAATTCTGAACTGTGGCTGCTGCTGGCCACGGTAGTTGGGATTACGAATCTACGTTTCTGGCTTATCAAGCGTCATTCTTTTGAACATTTTTTCCATCTCACGAAGCAAGTGTTGTCCTGATGCAGATGTGGAAGCTTCTTCTTTTATAGTCACTCTTTTCTCTGCTTTCAACCGGGCTCTCTTATCATTCAGATTCGCCTCAACACTAACAGCAATCTTCTGCATATCTTCTAAGGTAGGCGGATCTCTGTCTCGTAGTGAATAAGCCATCTCCGGATCAAAACCATCCGGGAATTTAAGAAGAGCTGACTTTTTAGACGGTCTTAAGTCATCTGGAATTGCATTATAAACTGTATTGAATCTGATAATATAATCCTGAACGGACTCACCAGGATTACGCTTGATGCTGGTATACTTAGAAGTAATCTGCAGCAGATCTTTTTTCATCTCCCACCGATCTAAGAATTGTGTTTGAAGCTCTTGTAATGTATTGATACTTGCGGGCTGTAGAGCTCTGAACAATTTACGAACCTCACCTCCAAAATTCCAGGCGAACAACCTCATGGACACATTTTCTTCATATATTTCATGCAAGTCCAAGAAATATGTCATTCTAACAATATGCTGCTGAGCGGATATACTCTGTGGAGTCCCATCAAATATTGGAATCTTGCTCTGATAATCAGCAGGCATAGGATCCAAATTTGCAGGTAAAACAAGAGGTGTGAATCTCGCAGCCATGGCTCTTGGCGGATTTGTAATCTGATGTCTCGGAGAAACAGGTGGAATGAGAGCAGTAGGCGAACGAGGTGTATGTGGTGGAGATGAGGGAGGAACTACTACTGATTGCTGATCAGAGATCTTAGGCTGTACAGGAATGGTAGGAATAAAGGGAGGTTCAGTGGGAATCCGTGAACCGGATGCAATTTCAGATGGCCCAAGAGTTTGTGAAGCAGATTCAATGAATTCGGCAATGTTGGTTGCCACAATGGAGTTTTGAAGATTCAGAAAATAATTATTGATAGATCTATTTTCTTGTTCAACTTCTAGATACTTGATGAACTCAGGATTGATGATGGTAGAACCAGTAGCACTTTCAGATTTGGTTTCAAACAATGATAACTCAAACTGATCGTCAAACTCAATATCTTCAATGTATTCAAAAACAGTGGGGTATGAGTGAGATTTGACCAAAGGAATAATGGGAGCTTCTCGATGGAAAATTCTTGGGATTAGGTTGGGGTTTTCATATACTGGAGGCGGATTTGGATCAGGATTTGATCTGGTATGCCTTTTTGAAGCCAGTGTATTGATCTATCCAAGAAAAATTCAAAGGACACAATAGATTATTTTCAGCCTATCGACTTCTAGACTCAATCATCCAAAAGTCTAGAACGAATAAGTATACTGGGGTAATTTGCAAATCGAGTGCCGCATTCACAAGCTAACCGGAGATCGACTGAAGCAGCGTTTATCTACTTCCGCTTATGCATGGCAAAAGCGTTTCGAAAGCTACCTGGCGTGACTTCAGACTCCGTCTAAGACTCATGAAACGAACACATCAACAAGCAAACCATTGAGATTTTTCCCCAGTATGGTCGCCACTATGTTAGCACTCAAATCTACCTTAGGCTGAAATAAGGTAAAACTCAAGGCTACATCAAACCACGCTCAGCCTCGTAGCTAGCCCTACGAGGACAGGAGAGGGCTCTCTCAGGGTCTATCTCGGCAAAAGGTCTTCAAAGGGGCTGAGATGACTTATAATGAATACTAATTTTAGGCTAGTAAAGAGATAGGAAAGTTTGATTTTGATTTTTTGGGTTTTTGTTGAAAAAAATGGGAAAAACAATTTTGGGTCCGGGGATAAGGCTAGATTTTTGCAGAATTCGAGTTGGGGCGAGGTAGGCAATAGTCTTGATGCTTTTGATTAGGTGTATGGATGGATCAGAATTACAAGGAGCTGAAGAGGGCAAGGGAGAACATGGATCCTCTCCAAACAGGCGAAAACATGTAAAACTAAACAAATTTAAAGGCAGAGCACTGGAAACAATGGATTCAACCTCATTTACTCATTCATTTAGTTTCAGAAGCATAAGAAGGGAATGGCATACATCAAACATGAAATAAATTACAATAAAATGAGAGAAAACACCATCAAGAACTGAAAGCCACAAGAATCCCAACAGGTGCTGCAAAACCTCTGATCTTTCCTTAGCCAAAATATGAAAAATATGTACAATAATGTGCCAAAAGTTTCCCAAGAGTCCAACCTGTAGAATGTCTCAAAAATTACATCATATAGACCTCCTAACCCCTTCCCACACCTCTAGGGGTCGAATTCCTCCTTCTAGGAGCAGTTCCAACTAATTCTAAACAAGGAGCTAGAATATAGGCATCTAAACAACTTGCCTCTAAAAGGAAGGAAACTGATTCTTACATTTGATTTTTACTTTTTTAGGAGTGAATCATCTAGAATAGGTAAAATTGAGTCCAAGTTACATTCCAACCATAAAATTACATCAATATAACTCAAAAATTACACCCACAAGCAAAACTGGTCCAACTGGCCGAAATCCTAAGCTGGAAGATGAAAAATGGACCAAAAATCTCTATGCGTAGCGCGCCTTTCAGCCTGATTTTGGGGCAGTTCCCAGATTCCAAATTGAGCTCATGATAGCTCCTTGGAAAGCCATAGATGTTGGCTATCCACCCCAAGTGGAATTTTTCAATTTGGAGCTCATTTGCCCCTCCAAAAACTTCATTCTCGCACAAGTAGTTCCTGTCGGTGCAAAAAGTGGCAGAATTCAAGTGATTTCTACGTTGTTTTCAGTCCCTTTGATCATCCATAACTTGGTGAAATGCTTTGGTCCTATCGTATACGCAAATTACCATGACAAACCCAAAAATATACAAAGTTTTCCTCCAGTTAGTGTCCCAATCATAAGTAGCGCGCTCGACGCGCTACGCGTTGAATAAACCCGTTTGAGACCAAAATTTTCCAAAATGACAAAACTTCTTCAATTTCATGGAATTCGGAGCGAAGACCTCCATCATGTAAATGTAGAACAAATAGAGATCAGTTAGTTCACGATGAGTCAAGCCTAGAACTATCCGTCGCATTGGAAATAAAATCGATGTCGAAACAATCCATTTCAAGTGGGCAAGCCTGCAATTGAGCCAAAGAAGTAGGCTCCTCCCTGAGATGCCTACCACTTTTGCCAATTTTGTGAGACCTTCGTGGCACATTAATCTCTGCTGTGGAATCACTGTCATACTCCTGTTCATAAACTGAATCCGTCTCTGACATTGTGCTGAAATCAGGATGTTTGCAAAATATATGCTGATATAGGTATAGTGAAGACAAAATTTCAGTGTATGCTTTACTCCCAAAATGTGTCACATGTGTATCAAAGTATCATAGGAAAGCCACAATGATACTAGTTCTGTCAAATGAGTTTGCATGAAAAACAGTCACTGCTTTGATTATGAGGGGATTTGACAAGTGAGTAGAAAAGAGTGCAATGTGGGGGGAAAATAACTGTTAGGAACAAAAGTGACAATATCCCTGGCAGTGTTTGACAAAGGTCAATGGAGGATGTGGACAAGTGAAAATGGGACTATGTCATAACATGAATGATGAACAGTGTGAAAATGACAATGACAATAATAATGACAGCAGTGATGTAGTGGCAGAGAGAGAGCATGAGGCTAAGGTAAATAATGAGCAGGGACACTACTGACAGTAGATGCATGAGCATATATATCAACAACACAAGTTTGCAAACCCCACACAATCACTAACATTCATTTCAAAACCCTAAGAAGTGAATTTGGAAATAAACATAGGGTTTACATTTCTCCTCATCAAACACTTGTTTCTCCACTTTCAAAACACCATAATCATGTCCAAGATTTACTGAGCAAACGTGAAGAACCTACTTGCAAGCAGTTGGAGGCAATTTGGCATGAATCTGGACGAAGGAGCGAAATTTTTTTGGCTCTGAGATTATACGCGTCGCGCGCTTACCCAGTGCGCTGCGCGCGGTATGTGCGTAGCGCGCCTGCAAATTTGCACAGGCCGGTGAAGCCCAGTGCGTCGCGCGCCTCTTGTGCGTAGCGCGCCTCCTCTGTGCGTAGCGCGCACTTCCACCTCCAGCCCACGGTTTTGAAAACACTTCAAACTTGACTTCAACACTCCAACTCGATTTTGCTTTGGGAAATTTGTGAAAATGATTTGTTTCCAATGCTTTATATGGGTTGTAAAATATCTCATAAAAATCAACTTTGATTTAAATTTGCTCCATAAACCACTTTTATAATGTTTGGCTTTTTGGCACTTTATCATTTTAATGCAATTCTACCTTTGGCTTTTCACTGTCTTTTTGAGTCTTGGAATGATGAAACTTGGTTGTTTTTGCAGGGATTTGGCATTTTGGCTTTGGCAAAGACCAGAGGCTTGCTTTGAATTTCTTATGGTGGATCAAATACACAATTATTACAAAAAATGAAATTTGACAATTTCTAGTTCCAAAACAGAGTTTTGGAGAATACCAAATTTTAGAATAAGAACGAAATAGGAATGAAACTAATCCCTATGTATCATGCTTTTACGTCGAGCATGTAGCAAAGGGGACCGAAAACCCTAGACTCTAGGACTAAAGACTCTTTATGGAAACAATTACTACACCGTTTAATGACGTGACCCGAACTTTAGTGATTTTTGAGAAATTGACCAGTTCCCAAGTACAAGCATGAGAAACACAAGATGACCAGACTCCCTCTCGCTACCAATGAATGCTCTCAGCGAAATGCAACTAAGGGAACAGAGAGGACACCTTCAAAATGAGGTAAAAAGCGAAATGATCTCTCGACACAAAGGGTCAGAAGGACCGACTCTTAACAACATCAAGAAAATTGTGCACTATCCAAGTGTCTCACCCCGATTCGTATGAAAATGACTAGTAATTCACAGTGCAAAACCGACTCAATACTTTCCCAATTCTCACTTTCATCCTAGCTTTGCTAACGAACTCAGAAATTAATCCCTTATTAAATAGGATAATCAAACTTCCTTGACTAAGAAATCCATCAGGGGATTATTGTGGCTTTATAACTTCACTTGGGAAATTCACTAAAAATACAAGTGATCGTGTACTTGCCTTTAAACGTTGTCTCAACCAGGTCTCCATCAGAATTGACATGCATGCAACTATTAATAGTGAAACATCAGTTACTTCATATAGCATACATGTTCTTCACTCTTGGACCAAAATTCTTCACCTGTACTGTGGCTATGTGTTTAAGGAACATTTTTCCTTTTCTAAACGTCGCCTCATAACCAAAGTCTTCCAATACCTCTACAAAGACAACATCCTTCCATAGAACTAGAACATAAAAAATGTCTACTAGTCTGAGAGGGGAGACATACTCCCTCTAAAAGGTAATTATACCTATGCCTGTCATGCTATACCTCCCGTCATCTCCAAAATCTATGTCAGGCTTGAGGTCCTTCTCCTCCAATTCAATGAAGAGATCTTCATTCCCTATCATATTGAATGAGGCACCACTGTCTAGATACCACATGCATCCCATTATAGTGATGGCCATGCATGCAATGAGAGTAAAATCAAGCTCGAACTATGAATCCAATTCTTCACCCACTACAACTATATGCTTTTTCTTTGTTGAATTCTTCTGTGGAAAATTCGAAGCATAGTGACCATGCTCTTGAGGGTGAAAACATCTAATCTTAGACAAGTCTCTCTTGCCCTCTTTGCCTTGGGATTTCTTTCCCTTGGAATTATTTTGTTTTCCCACTAATGCACAATATTCTTCTTTGTTGGAGGTCTCGTATCTAGTGCTTCACCTTATCTCTTCTATTACCAAAGCTAACCATAGTCACTCCCAATCTGGTAACTTCTCCCTCCCATTCATAGAGTCATGGTAACTATGCCAGCTCTTGGGAAGGCCTAGAAGTTCTAGGCTCACCAAGTCATCATTGGCTATGGTCACACCAACACTTCCAAGCTCATCTCGACATTGAGTGAACTTCACCAAGTATGCTGCTACCGTCTCACCCTCCCCCTTCTTGATTTTTCTGAGTCTTTCTTTCAGAACCAAATTCCTTTGTTCACTATTGTTCTGAAATAGATATGTCAAGTCCTTCCACATATCATATTGAGTCGCCTTCAAATGGAGACTCAAGATAATATTATCTCAAACTACCTCCAAAAATATCCTCGTTGTCTTTGCTACCTTCTTCTATCATGCATCAAGAAGTTGGGCATCTACTGTTGTGGGCTTTGAAATATCATTATCTAGGAATTCCTTCAACCCATTGCCCTCCAATGATTCAGGTGGATATTGGTGGCCACCCACCCATTCTACTCGGGGCCCCACCATTGTTTCTTTTATATCTTCAATCTCATTAATTATAGCATAGTTTACTATTTTTAGCATTTTTTAGGTCTTGAACTTCTAGAGCTATTTTGAGGCCCTAAACGATGTTTTTTGGAAAAACCAGAAGAAAAATTGGTTGTGGACTAAAATTTCTCACTTGAAAGTTGTATTCCTTGTATATATCTTCCTAACGAGGTATTGAGCACCTCAAACGAAGATCATATGTCAAAGTTACGTCCCTGAGAAGTTGATGTGCCAAATTATCCAAACAGGGCCCATAGTTTTGGCACTTCATCTCCTACGGTTATGTTTTTGGATGGTTAAGGTTTTCCATTGTTTCTCAATAATAAATAGGCCCTCGAGCCTCATTGTAACACAATTCAGAGGCCTATAGCCACAGCATATCTTCTCAGAGATAACCTACCAGCACCCTAGCTAGTTTATTTCCATTCTGTCTATAAACAAATTTCATTTCTTTGATACTAATGAAACGGAGTGTTATTTATACGATATTTTTATATTTATAATTATATGTGTGTTCTGTTGCATTCTTGCATAAATCTAGATTAGTGGTATCAAAGTGGTTTTTTCTTTCTAGATCCTTCTTTGCATGTCCCCAGTGAGGTTGGGGTATAAGGAGTTAGGGCTCGATTTAGTTGAATATTTGCAAGATCAACCTTGCAAGCCATGACGCCCACCCATGGGGGATGAAAAGAAATATGAGGGAGCAGGAGATCCTATCAAGATATTGCTTGAGGAGGCCCTCGAAAAAAAATTAATGCGATTATGGATAACTTTGCCTAGATCCTTCAACGATAGCCCACTGACAACGCATCTACATCCAATAGTCACTCTCGAGCTGAAACTTCTTTTAAGGTACAAGTAAACTTTCACATTCCCATATTTGAGGGCCAAATCTATGTAGATGTCGTAGATATATGGTGGAAAATATTAGAAGGATATTTCTCGGTTCATGGCCTCTGCGACCAGGAGAAGATTATTTTTTCACTCCTCAAAGCTACCCCCTATGTCAAGGATTGGTGGGAAACCTACTATGAGAAAAAGGATGAGCGAGAGCCATCTCGGTTCTTGGACGTACGCACTTGGAATTCTTATCGAGATGCCATCAAGGAACAATATTATCCCATCGGGAGCTATGAGGACAAGTACATACAATGGATTACGTTGCGGAAACAAAGGAATCAAGATGTGCATGATCTTATGAATTTGTTCGATACCCTGCATACAAAGTTGGGTATCAAGTATTCAAAGAGACATCTGGTGATGAAGTACCATAGTTGTCTTGACATATAAATTTAGGAGGAAATGGAGTTCCTCGACATCTCCTTGCTTTGTACGACATACTGGTATGCTGCCAAGACTGAGCAGAAATTCAAACACAAGAAGAAAGACTTTGGATCTGCGAATCAAAAGCAAGGGAAAGGTACCCAAAAACTGTAAAAAAAAAGGAAAAATCCAAGGCATGGAGGCCCAAGATAACCTACCAAAGCCGCAAGCAAATAAAAACACCACGAAGCCGAATAAGGACATGGGAATTTCCTGTGAGTTCCATAAGATCTCCACTCACAACACAAGTGAGTGTAAGCCGAAGCGGTCACTGGTGGCTGAGATGAAGGCTTCTAAATCAGATACATGCTCCGACTCTAAATCAAAATGCGATAAGGGGATGAAAAAGGATAGTAGATTATTGATGCAGATCCAAATGCCACCATTGCCACTGGAAATATCAAGAAGGAGGAATCGAAAGAGCCAAAGGAGGAGGAGCATCTCTTCCACTCCCAGATGTGGGTAAAGGGTTACCTGCTACAATTCATTATCAACATTGGGAGCCAAAAGAACCTCATTTTAGCAAAGGTCATGAAGCGGTTGGGCTTTCCAACCACAACACACCCAAAACTGTACACCATCGGGTGGCTTCACCAATGACGGGACCTCTGCGTTAGCCAACAGTGTCGCCTTCCCTATAGCATCAAGCCCTTCACAGATGAGGTATTATGTGACATTGCTGCTCTTGATGTTTTTGATGTATAATTAGGCCAACCATACTTTTGGAAGTGACATGATATGTATGAGTCCTGACCTCATGATGATATTATTACTTTGGGAAATCATTTTTACAGGATACTAGAAGTATCACAGTCTACAAGTATCTCTTTGGTTACTATAAAACAATGCAGTGAGCTCATTTCCAAAGCCGGGAACTCTTTTTTTCCTGATGATCTGCCCCGAGGGCAAGAAGAAGACTATGGCCACAACCTCCAGACAAGGATCCTCTGCAAGATAAAAACAAATGGACAAGGTTGTGGAAGAGTACAAGGACATCTTGACCTGACCCACAGGGGTGCCTCTGCACTGTCAGGTCAAGCACCCCATCGATCTGACCCCACCTGTGTCGCTGCCCGATGGACCAATCTATTAGCGCTCTATTCTATAGAAAAATTTAATCAAGAGGAAGATTTAGGAGCTACTGTAGCAAGGTCACATTTGGTCGATTTCATTACCCTGTGGGAGCCTGTTCCTATTGGTACAGAAGAAGGATGTGACTTGGAGTCTCTATACGTACCATCGTGCATTGAAAAGAGTTAGGTCAACGAGAAGAGTCGAAGTCAACATCTTGCCTCGGGAATAGTGCCAAAAAATGCATATTTGGAAAATCAAAATTTCGAGAGAGTTTCAAGTCCTTTGACCTTGTGATGACCGTAGTCAATGGCCAAGTTCTGTAGAAACTCGTAATCGAAATCGAAATGTGTCATATTGAATTTCCCACGTGTGGAGAGAAGAGCCACCAAGGTCATCAAACCAATCAGATCAGGAGAGTGAAATGTCTGAGGATGAGATGAGTGAAAATTTCCTCCAACTTTGACCAATATATATCCATCAATGAGGGTGTGTGACACAATTACTATGGCACAAAACCTTAAGGCTGATCTGCACATATCTTGAATAAATTCAAAATAAATGTTCTACTCATCGAATCAAGAAGATCTTTAGATCGATCTTGCACCTCTTTAAAAGAGGAATCCAATAAAAATATTGGTATCTTCATCTGAGCATCACAACATTAATTTTGGACCTAGTTGTCCAAAATTAAAACTCCCTCTCAACTAGGGAGAACTCCCTCCACCTGTGAAATCCAAACATCTTCTGTCATCCCACCGTAACTTGCTTTGCTGGCTTCTTTATTTCAAAAAAGATGTGGGTCAATCACAAAGACATCATTCCCGGCTGAAAAATTTAGCCCAAAGGTCTAAAACCTCTATAGGACTCATAAAGAGTCTCATACCAATCCGAAGTTGGTTTACCTGACCCAAATTTAGTTGAAGGTACGAAACCTCACTATACTTGATCCCAGATCAAGTGGTTGGAATGTGCCATCCTAGATAAAGATTACGACAATCTATGATGCATCCATTGGTCTTTGCTACTAGTCTCTAGCTTTTCCCACGTCACTGGACAAGTGAGAGGTATTTCCCTTGAGCCCTAAACTCAATGGGTATGATGCATATGGGGCACAGATAATGAGTGGTGAACCAACTCAATCATCACAACGGTGGGGCAGAAGCACACCAACAAGGTTTGGGAAGCCTAGCCTTGTGGTTGCTTATAGCTTTGAGAAGCTATTATTAGAGCTCCCAGAGCTCCCAAAGCTCATCATCCAACAGGACCCTCAGCGTAGGGTTGTTCCAAGATACCAATAATCTCACGGAAGGTTAGGAGCTTGAACTTCCCCTGGGGATTTGTGAGAATATCCATGACCTACTCATCAATTCCTATATGATCGAGCCTTACGGCACCTCGCTATACCATTTCCCGGATAAATTGGTACCTCATATCTATATGCTTGAATCGATCATGGAACATGAGATTATAGGACAACCGAATCCCACTTTGGTTATCACAAAGTATCATGATGGTATGTAGAACATGCCCAAACAACTCATTGAAGAGCTTTCGAAACCAAACTACTTCACAATAGGACATACTTGCTACAATGTATTCAGCCTCCGTGATGCTCAAAGCCACCAACTTGTGCTTCCTGCTCATCCATGATACCGAAGCAGAACCAGGTATGAAGGAGCATCCTAATGCACTCTTACTTTCCACCACACTGCCAACCCGATTGACATCAATATATCCAGGGAGTGTCTTGCTCCCGACAGTGTATTTCAGCCCATGGTTTATCGTGCCTCGAAGATATCTCAACAAATCCTTGGCACCAACCTAGTGAGTGTGATGAAACTCAACCATATGTTGACTCAAGGTTTTCATTGCAAAACATGCGTCCAAATGGGTGTTCATTAAGAACATAAGGGCCCCTACGAGTTGACAATACTCAGTAGGATTTTCTAGCACGGGTCTATCGGCACTGCCACTCAGCTTCTTAAAGTTGAGCTGCATCGGAGTTTACATGGACTTACAGTACACTATACCAAATCTTTCGAGAAGCTTCACAATGTATTTTCCTTGAGAAACGAAAATCTATTTTAATTAACATGACCTTCCACTATCTTATCAATCAGTTAGAACTAGTTAAATTTATTTTAACTCAATTAATGTGAATTAACTGATTGCACTCACAGAACACTAGTGCTACAAATGCAACTTGACCTTGTAAATAATATTATCAATCTATATGCCTATCCATTGACCCTCAACTCAAAATTATTGAGATAACTAAGTCTATCGCACTTAGTTAACTGATACAAGTTGTTACGAGATAATATTACAATTTAATTTTAATTTCATTAAGGATAATTAAAGCCTCACATGGTAACCATTTATAGGTGCCATTTTCTAGGTTTTGTTTCTAGATGCCAATTTCGTTGTTTCTTGTTGCATATTTCAACACTCCCTCTAAACAAGAAAGGAATTAACCTATCTTGATCTGGTACCTTCGGCATGTTGTTGCATGCAACACTTCTCTAGTTTTTTTTGCACATGCAACTCTCCTCAAATTAAATATCCTCCAAACAACTGATTCCGTATAATGCATTTTTCATGACAGTCTTCTGACTGTTGCTAGCTACTGCACATGTCTACTGGACACTTTGCACTTCTTTTTCCATCTACATATGTTTTCTTTGCATAGCTTCCAACTCTGATCTATGCTCTCGTATCTTACAGCTGTCACTCTGATTTATGTCCTCCTCACATTTGACTCCATAAATCTAACTAATCCTTCCTGCTACTGATGTTTTGTGGGATCCTTGTAGCGGGGTTTGATCCATGAGACACACCATCTCAATGGACCCTACCCAAATTTCCTCTTGGGATTAATTCTGCACATCACCCCATCTCACACATGGAGGTATAGCTACATGTACTCCCTCTACCCTTTGGCTCAAAATTTCCCTCTCCTGGAGGTCTCTACTTGAGTGGAATCTTCCACTCAGTCTCCTATTTGCTTCTCCAATTGTGTCTACTCAAAAAACTTCTGAGACTGCCTCTGAGGCTATATGTTGAGACATAATTTCTCCCTCTCAACCACCAATTCATTAACCACTACTTTTCTCCTCAAAGCCTTGCATTCATCTTCAACCTCGAGAGCATACATGTTCTTGACTCTTGGACCGGTCTTCTTCACCTGTATTGTGGCTATGTGTTTAAGGAACACCTTTCCTTTTCTAAAAGTCACCTCATAACCACAATCTTCCAATACCTCTACAGAGACAAGATCCTTCCATAGAACTAGAACATACAAAATGTCTGCTAGTCCGAGAGGGGATACATACTCCCTCTAAAAGGTAATTGTACCTATGCCGGTCACGCTATACCTCCCTTCATCTCCAAAATCTATGTCAGGTTGGAGGCCCTTCTCCTCCAAGTCATTGAAGAGATCTTCATTCCCTGTCATATCGAACGAGGCACCGCTGTCTGGATAACACATGCATCACATTCCAATGATGGCCATACATGCAATGAGAGTAAAATAAAGCTCGAACTGTAAATCCAATGGTTCACCCGCTGCAACTGTAGGCTCCTTATTTCTTAACTTATTCTGTGGAAAATTCGAAGCATAGTGACCATGCCTGTGAGAGTGAAAACATATGATCTTAGACAAGTCTCTCTTGACCTCTTCACCTTGGGATTTCTTTCCCTTGGCCTTCTTTTGCTTTCTCACTAATGCACAATATTCTTCTTTTTTGGTGTTGGAGGTCCTGTATCTGGTGCTTCACCTTATCTCTTCTATTACCAAATCCAACCGTAGTCACTCCCAATCTGGTAACTTCTCCCTCCCATTCATAGAGTTATGGTAACTATGCCAGCTCTTGAGAAGGCCTAGAAAGGCTAGGCTCACCAATTCATCATTGGATACTGTCACACCAACACTTCCAAGCTCATCTTGACATGAGTGAACTTCACCAAGTATGTTGCTACCGTCTCGCCCTCCCTCTTCCTAATTTTTTTGAGTGTGTCTTTCAGTGCCAAATTCCTTTGTTCACTGTTGTTCTGAAATATATCTATCAAGGCCTTCCACATATCATATTGAGTCACCTTCCAATAAACAGAGTACAATTAAGAAAATTCTGTTTCAATCCTTTATGTAAACTATTCAGAAACGGATATGATGATAGCATAAACTAATATAAAATTTAAACACAAGGGTTGGAAAACTTATTGAACTGAAGTCCAACACATGAATCCTGCAACAAGTCCAGTGCTTCAAAACGTCATCCAGTAAGCCACAAGTAAATTTGTCCAAAAGCTTTTTATTCCGAAAACCTCAATGTCACAGCAGAGTAATAGAATCCACCCTTCAAAACTCTATTTGAAGGCTTATTTATACAAAAATAATCTTAACAATCTTACTCTATCCTAGCCAAGAATTCAGGCTGACTTAAAGAGCATTTACAACAAACAAGAGACACATGGTCTCGAAAATAGAATAATGAGTAACGGTTGATGTGCTGTTCCTTTCTTCATGGACGTGCTAAGGATAAGTGCTCTAAATAGGGCTTTGTGTTGTCCTTTGCGTATTCCTTTGACTTGTTGAATACTTTTACTTCTCACGGATACTCTTTACTCTTTCATCTGATACTCTTTCATCTGATACTCTTTTTTACCATTTACTTAATAGTAAAGATAAACTTTTGTCCTGACAACATTTTTACAAAATTTCCATCATTTCCTTCCACCACTGATCATCTGGTATCATTGTTCTTCTGAGCTTCCTTAAAGTTTCATCGGCTTCGGTAAGTTTATAAAAAGTGGGCTCGTTCGGAAATAGATACTTTAACTCATGTTCCAGATGAAACAGATTTCTCACTTTTTCATAAATACTCTTCCCAGTTGGTACTGTAGGTTCTGATGAGCTAGTAGAACCTATACTAGTAGAACTTACAGGTGTATGTTTAGCATGAGCTTTGATTCTTTTCTCATAAGTTTCCAAGTCTACTATTTGATCCTCGGTGAGCATGGGACTTGGCAAATCACTGTCCAGCAGAGCTTGAAATTTTTCTCTGAAAACGTTGATGTCGACCAAAATATCATTACACTTTCTTTCTAGATTTTGCATGAAATTTCTTTTTGTAAAAATTCTCTTTGCCTCCAAAACTACACCTGTTCTGTCATCAATTCCTAGCAATGCTAGCTGTTGTTTTGTTCTTGAATTCAAAAACTGAATGAGCTGCTGGGCTAGCTCTGGCTTGCCTCTTAATTCATGTCTAGTTTTGTTGATTTCCTCCTGGGCTATCTTGACTAACTCATTCTGTTCAAAAATAGCTTGAATGGAAGGCCAAATATCTCTTATTAAATTAATGATGTTGTCCCAAAGAATATCATTTATTTCATTCAGAGGCTTTTCGAGTGTAAGATCTTTTTGCAAAGCCTCAACCAATTTTTCCAACCTTTTTATTTCTCTGAGGTTGTCAGCAACTGTCTTTTTGGATGTGTCATATTTTCCCTCCAATTTTGTTAATTGTAATTTTGCTTCTTGGAGTTCTGTGACCTTTAGCTGCAAACTCTCCATTTGTTTAATCAAATCATCAGAATTCAAATTAGAAATATTCACCTGAGATGATTGTTCCTGTTGTCCTGTAGTACCTGCTGCTGAAGCCTGTTTGAGAATTTCCTGTTCCTGCAATGCCTTTTCCGGCTCCTTCTCGGTTTCATTTAGTCGCTCTGTCAAGTTTAAGAGCAACTCCATCATTTCTTCTTGTGAATTTCCTTTTATTATTTCCTGTGTCTGGGGGTGCCTTGAGGCTGGTATTTTCAACTGTTTTCTCAGTGCAGCTATATCATCCTCTTTCTTTTTTATCAGTGCCTCAATACCTTTAGTGTCTTTGGGATTGTGTCCCAAACTAATAATGATCTCTTCTAGAGACTTTATTCTATTGTCCTTGGCCTGTGAGGAGGCCCTTTCAATTTTCAATGTTGTAGCAGTATTATTCAAGGAATCTTGTAGTGTTAAAGCCGCCATGGCTTTGTTGGTGAGAGTGGAATAAACCATTTCCCCTGTTTGCCTATGAAGCTCTATCTGATCCCAGGGATGGATATCCTTTGCTAACACTTCAAAATTGGTTCTGATGTAATCTGTTGCTGAAGTTGGCTTTGGCACTTTAGCTTTGAAGTGGCTCATTTGCATTTTACCTTGTGAAAGATCAAATGCTGACATCAACCTTTGCTGATTGTGAGGAGCCATTTTCATATACTGATCGTATACCTTCATTTTCAATGGTTCATTCTTTGTTTTGATATTAATGAAGGTTCTTTTAATGTCTCCAGTATCCATCTTTGGCGGTCTGAAAGAAGATACTTCAGTGCTTAGTTGTTTTTGTGAGGCTTTTCCTTTCTGGCTCATGGTGGTTTCACTTGATGTACCTGTTTGCTGACTATCTTCTCTGCCATCATCAAATACTTCATCTATAATCTCTACATCTGGAGGTAGATCAGATTTATGTTTTTTAGCTTGATAGACTTGTGGGGCTCCTTTTGAAGGTGTGGTATCTGGAGCTGACCTCTTTTTCCCTATTTCCACATTCAGTGGAGTTTGCATCTCTGGAGCTTGGATTTGCTTTGCTGGTGTTTGAGAAGCTTTAGATTGTTCTGCTGTTTTGGAACTCTGTGATTTTTCTGCCATGACCAGGGTTTCAATGACCTGAACTATAGGTTCTTTTCCTTTACCTTTAGGCTCTGCTGCTACTGATGGGCTGTCTTCCTGTATAGCTTGTTGTAGAGTGGCTGTTGAAGATGTGCCAATATAGGGTACCTGCATTTGATCATAAGTTTCTAGGTCAAATTTCTTCTCAGCATCTTTCATAAGTTTATTCAATTTGTCAGCTCCACTTTCCTCTTCAACAAGTGTTCCTTTAACCCATTCATCTTGATTTGCATACTGTTCTATGTCAGGAATTCTGTGATGTGCATAAGGAGATGACTTATTTTTTAATCTTCTTTCACAAATGAAACCAAAAGGGTCATAAGGGACCCAACGGAAAGATGTCTGGAATTTTCTCTCTAAGATAAGTTCTGCTTCTCTTTCAGCTTCTCTGGAATTGCAAATAAAAGGACCTAACTGGCTTTTGATCCTTAACTGTGCTTTCTTCTTTACATTGCAGAAATGGATTACATCTGAGTTATTCATCTGTCTAAAGTATTCCAAAGCAAAAATTCTCATTGGTACATATCTGGGTAACTTGAATGGATGTAATTCACATCCATAAATCCTGATAATTGTATGGTTTTGGTACAAGTACCAATCCCCAACTTTGTAACTTTTTGACAATTGCAGGGTCTTTCTTATCTCAGTACTAAGCCTGGGGGGAGAAACTCCTGTTAACAAGGTTGTAGCAGGATGTACAAATTGATCAATGAATTCTGAATAAGAGTAGGGAGAATCAGAGGACAAATGAATGATGGGGGACCAAAAAATAACAGACCTGGGATTACCTTTAGCATCAAATTTCTGAACAGGGAAAGGGAATTTGTCTGAGTGATAGAAAATTATGAGGTGATAGATAACTGAGGAGTACTTGAACACTTTTTCATCATCTAGCCTTAAAAATTGATCATGAATTTTGTTGGCAATGAAGGAAGCATAGTCATACTTAATCTCAGGAGGCTTTCCAGGGGTGAAGATAGATAGCAAAGCCAGAGTTATCTCGTCAACATACTCACTGGTATTGAATCCTAAGACAAAGGATATTACATTCACAATAAGCCTTCCCAATTGATTGAAAAAGTAAAAACCATAGGGGGGAGTCCCTTTTGGCTGATGCTCAGGTAACATGAAGTACTGACACATTACTTTCAATTTCTCTGGAGTTAGCAGTCTGGTTTTCTCAATTAGCCCTTCGATGGATAGAGGTGCTAATTCTTGTTCTGGCTCAAATTGTAACATAGCATTGATAGCCTGAGGTGTTATAGGGAACAAAACACTTTGATCAGGAGCTAATACAGCTCTTTGTGTGGGATCATAATTTGCATGACAATAATGAATGATTTCAGGGAAAACGTGGACTGTTGGAATGAAATACCTTGGGAGATTGGATTCCCACAACCCTATAAGATCTTGCCCCTTTGAGTATTCGTCTCTACAGCGACAGAAACTCAAACGGGGACTTTCATCGAAATGCAGGTCTTTTATTTGGAAATCTTCATCTATGAGAGGCAAGTAGTCTAGGTCTCGGTGAGGAGCATTCAAAGGAGTGACGTTTAGAGCAGTAGGGGCCTCCATTTTGGTTCTTGTGGATTCAAAATGGAGGTTTCATTTTTTTTTTTGCAGACCGGACGGGATATCGGACAAAAGAAGAAATTGGGACAAATTGCAGGTTTGGGAAGTAAATTCACAGGTTTTAACTCTTCAATGAGGACTCAGAGAGGATTTTTAACCACTTTTTCAGAGAAAAACACAAGAAACTAAGTTTAACTTGCAGTCGGGGTGCGGAATGATAAATACCTGTTTTTTAATGAAAACTGGTTCTTCAACAGGTAATGAACAATGGCAGGAACGTTCTTCAACACGGGCGCAGCGGAATTTTTGAGTAATTTGGTGTATTTGCGGTGAATTTTGAAATTTGCAGCGGGAGCTTAGTCTCTTTCGAAAACCAAAATAACTAAAAAAACGCGAAAAATGGCTTAAAAACAAGTCAAAAGGGTTTTTGTTGTTTTCGAGGCGATGACGTCATTCGACGTACGGGGTGACGTAAGGGAGTGGGACCGGCGGTATTTGATAAGCGGTAAGCGGTGAGCCCGCACCGCTTATGGAGGAAGGCGGTAAAAATCGCAATGGCAGCGATTCCACAGGCTGCTTGCCACGTGGAACGCTGAATAGTCAAACCCGCTCATTCCCCGCTGGCTAAAAAACTCACATGCGATGGGCAGCGGGATTGATCGGGACCGTTAATCAATGGAGGAATGATCTGACGGCTGGAGGAAAGGGAAACTTGTGCGGTTTGGAAAGTGGGCCCGTCGAGGTTTAAATAAGCTTTGACGTGTAATTTAATCACCCCGGGGAGAAGCTAATAGGCGAGAATGGTTGTTAATTAGTCCAAATGACTAATTAACCCCGTGAATTTATAAAATGAATTGCGGCGGGGTTTGGCCATGTGGAATGCCACGTGGAATGATGAGTATGGTGGCGCAGGATTCCGTCGTAGTTTATTCTTGTTTTTGGTGTTAAACACATATGTTACGTGTATAACGCTTTTCTATATATATTTTATTATACGATGAATAAATTAATATAATTAATTCATCATAGGGGCGGAATGTATATATAAGGTTAGAGTTTTACCAAAGGGTTTTATAAAGCGGGGTATTTAAATGTGCGGGACTATATATGCTTTGGTAAAACATTATAATAAGAGGGTTTTGGGGATATTTATTAGAAAAGGGAGTTTTATACATAGGAAAAAGGGATTTCACTAGGGATTTAATACAATAGAGTTAGGTGTTAGCATGAAAAAGGACAAGGAAAATCAAAACATCTTTGTATATCTAAGAAAGTGAAAACTTATGAAGTAAATTGCACATTTTTATCTTCAACACTTAAACTTAGAATAACAAGTTGTTTTGAGGAATTTTATGGAATGTTGCATAAGTTTCCTAAGTAAAATAGGATTTTACTTAGGAAAAGTTAAAAATGGAAGATAATCAATGATGGATTATTCCAAGTGCTTAGGTCTTTTGATCATTAGGCCGAGGGTCCGGTCCCTCCAGAAGTCAAGGAAATGCCTTGAGCCCCTTTGATCTCAAATTACCTTAGTACTTTTGGGGAAATTAGTAAAACTCTTGAGGGGAAAAAATGATGAGGGAGGTTAATGAATTTGACTTTGCTTGCTGTGATTTTTCAGTGTATTTTCTGCTTTAGTACTTGTGATGAAAGTAAATGATTAACCAACAGGTAGCAGCACCATTCATCAGATAACACTTTTGTAGCACCATCTACCTACCCTATCTACTTAGCACTACCATTTTGTCTTCTTTATTAGGGTGCATTTAGACTTGCAAACCTTTTTCAATCTTTTTCTTTTTACATGATGAATCTATCTATTTCTACCCTTATTACATCCAAGGGCTCAGATTAAACTGTTGAGCACCTTTTATTCACTCTACCTAGCTACTTATCTGCCAAGATTAAACTGTTTGGCTAGATATTTATTCTCTAATCTAAAACATGAAATTGAAATATGACTAAGCCAAGTTTAAACGGTTTGACTTATTCATGAATTGTGGCAAAAGTTTCACAAGCTGCACACAATTATTTTATTACAACAGATGAAAAAAGTAGTGGCATTTAGACTTGCACACTTTCCTTGGTCTATTTTTTGCTTGGGGTTCATTTCTTTCTCTTTTTGACCATTTTTATTCTTTTACCCTTTGATTTTTCTTTTAGGGTATACCCTCTTTACCTTTTTTAAATTTTTTGATTTTTGGTTTTTCAAGAATATGGAACACCTTTGCTCAAGTAAGAAGGTTTGAACATATTCCACACTTCCATCAAGACAATCATGAAAGATGAAACCTATTGATATAGGAGGCTAACACTGGCTCCACTTGGGGATGGCTTTTCCTTGTGGAAAGTCAAGAACGATAGATCAGATGCCTCAGAATGTCTTCAAACTGAAAATAAGGAATTTTCCTTCTTCTGGTAGCTTTATTTACATATGATAGTAAAACTTTTTTGGAACTTAGGGCCTTCACTTCGGGCTTCAATTCCAAGAAGTCACCATCCAATCCAAACTGCAGTAACAAAAATATAACAAGCAAACAATATATTATGTACAGGTTAGGAACATTTAAACATTCTAGTAAATTGGATCAAAATAATGCTTAAGCATTCGACCATTGACTGGTCCTTCTTCAACTTCTGAATTGTCCAAGTCCTTCAAAAAATAAGTATTGTTTCCCTGCAAGGCATGGATGATATAAGGCCCTTTCCACAAGAAATCAAACTTCCCATGTTTCCCTTTTTCTTCTCTTCTAGAATCCCATCTTAGGACCTTGTCTCCTAATTGAAAATCCTCTGCTTTAGTCCTTTTATCAAACATTTTCTTCAGCTTTTCCTGTAAGACTTGTGATCTTTGGTATACCTCTTCTCTGGTTTGTTGTAGGTGGATTGTCTGATTAATTCTTCTTTGCATGTCATTTGGCTCCACTTGAGCCTCTTGAAGTAATTTCATCACAGGGATTCCTAACGATGATGGGAATCTTGCCTCCAAACCATAAACTAATTCATAAGGACTAGTCCCAATGGATTTCTTGGTTGTAAGTCTGTCTGCCCATAATGCATAGGTCAGCATCTTATGCCAGTTCTTTTTATTCTCCTCCAACAATTTCTTAATGATATTGATCAAACTCTTATTGGAGGATTCTGCTAGTCCATTACCTTGGGGGTAATAGGCTGTTGAATGGCCTAGAGTAATATGATATTTATGGCAGAAATTTATCATTTTCTTTGATTTAAATGCAGCAGCATTATCTGTTATGATCTTTTCTGGACATCCGAATCTTAAAAGTATGTTGGTTTCAAGAAACCCTATGATTACAGAATCATTGGACTGTCTACATGGGATGGCTTCAATCCATTTGGTGAAATAGTCTGTAGCAGTTAAAATCCATCTATATTGTCCTGAAGAAGGGGGGTGAATCTCTCCAATAAAATCTAAACCCCATTGTTGAAAGGGTCTTTCTGTGGAAACTGGTTTTAAAGGCAGAGGTAACAACTTTCTTTTACCCTCAAATATCTGACATTTGTGACAACTTGTTACAAATTTCTTTACATCAGAAAATAATGTTGGCCAGTAAAAACCAGCCCTTAAGATTTTGTCTGCAGTAGATTTCCAGTAAAGATGTCCTCCACAATCCCCTGCATGAAATTCATTAAGCACTTTATCAGCTTCATCTTTAAAGAGACAATTCAATAAAATTCCTTCGTGATTCTTCCAAAATAAAGTGCTATCTAAAATACAATATTTCGAAGATGTCATCTTTAAAAATCTTTGCTTAGTTCTGGACAACCCTGGAGGAGCTTGCGGGTTTAATAGAACATGAATTATATCAGTATACCAGGGTGAATCTAAGAAAGCTTGACTGATCTGGGGAGTCGCCATCTCCTGCTCGTTATCCAGTTCATTGATATCTAAGGCTTGGCAATTGGTTTCTGTCATAAGTTGTGCTAAGCCTTGGCCTTTTATCAGTTTGGTTGGCTTGATTTCAATATCATATTCCAAAATGGTAGCTATCCACTTACCTCGTTTACCTTCAATTCCATCTTGAGTCAAAATATCTTTAACTACTGCATTGGGCACATATGCTATCACATGAGAATATAATATGTAAACTCTAAAATCTTTGATTGCTTTTACCAATGCAAAAGCCTGTTTTTCCATAATATTGTACTTTAGAGGTGCATCCCTCGGTGCTTTACTAAAAAATGCTATTGGCTTTTCACACCCTTGGTCATCTTTTTGAAGTAAAACAGCTGCAACAGTATGTTCAGAAGCAAATGAAAAAATAATAAAGTCTCTATCAAATTTAGGACTGGTCAAAACTGGTGTCCTTGTTAAAGCCATCTTAATTTCCTCGAATGATTGCTTGGCTTCTACAGTCCAGTCAATGCTTGAATCTTTTCTCAACATGTTAGTTAGTAATCTAAGTAACTCTGCTAGACTAGAAATAAATCTTCTCAAGAAGTTGATTTTTCCTATAAATGCTTGCAATTCTTTTATGTTTCTAGGGTGGGGTATTTGCAAAATTGCTTGAATTCTTTCAGGATCAATCCTAATGCCATCTTTAGAAATGATATGTCCTAAAAGCTTTCCTTCTTCCAAACCAAACAATGACTTTTTAGGGTTTAAAGAAATTCCATATTTTCTGCACTTTATAAATACTTGCCTTAGGTGACCTAAATGTTCTTGATCTGTTTTAGAGAAAACGGTGAAATCATCTAAGTAAATAACCAGAAAATCATGTATCTCTTTAGCAAAAGCAATGTCCATCGCTCTTTGAAAGGTAGCTCCTGCATTCTTGAGTCCAAATGGCATTTTGACATATTTAAACGTACCCCATGGTGTGGTAAATGTTGTTTTATCCTGATCATCAGGATGAACCAGAATCTGGTTGTACCCTGAAAATCCATCCAGTAGTGATATTCTCGAAGATCCCACTACCCTTTGCAAAATGTGATCCATTTTAGGTAGAGGATAGTTGTCTTTTAAAGAAACTTTATTCAAATTTCTTAAATCAACACACAGTCTGATTTCTCCTGTCTTTTTTCTGGTTGGTACTAGGTTAGAAACCCATTCTGAAAATCTGATAGGAGCTATAATCCCTGCTTCAAACATTCTTTTGATTTCCTTTTCAATTGAGGGTAATAAAACAGGATTAATTCTCCTAAGCTTTTGTTTAAAAGGTTTCTAGTCTGGTTTTAAAGGTATAGTATGTTGAATGATGGATGTATCATAAGATTTGAGGTCTTCATAACTCCAAGCAAAGACGTCCTGGAATTCTTTTAATAGTTCAACATATTTTACCTTCTGATCTTTTGGAAGAGATTTAGACAACTTAACAATTTTTGGATGTTCTGATGTTCCTAAGTTGCATTCCTCCATATCGGCTTTAACAGGTTCCATTTTAGGTCTGAATGGAATATCATTTGAGTCAAATAGATCTTCCAAAGGTGTTAATCCTTTGGGTAATTGATTATCTTTTAAATTGATGATTTCTGTCTCATCTATGATCTCATCAAATTACATTTGTTTCAAATTTTGCATGTCTTTTTCAGTGAATGTGGTTGGATGCAGCATATGAATTGCATTTTCTCTTGAAATTTCCATTTTTTGTTCTTTTTCTTGATCAAATTTATTAGCAGTCATGTCTTCATCTATATTACAGTTAGAGAACTCATTCTGAAGTGTCAAAAAACTATTGATTTGATGGTTATTCACAAATACTTGCCAATTCAAAACATTGTCGGGTATTGCAGGCCTGTGTCTTATCTCAGCTGAAAACTGATGATTAGGATCAAAAGGCAACTTACATGTACTAGCAAACATTGCTAAACTGTGAGCATGCAAGTTTTGTTTCTTGGGAATCTTGGCAAGTTGAGCTTGTAGAAATGTGTTGAGAATCTCAACAACTGTCTCTCGGTATTGTTTCAGTCTCATGTCCTTTGTTGCACATTCTCCTTTAATTTGTTGGATAATTAGTTCAGAATCGCCTATGATTGATACCCTAATGCCTCCTAACTTCTTGACATGTTTAAGCCCCAATAAAAAAGCTTCATACTCTGCCATGTTGTTAGTGCATTTGAAATTTAACCTATAAGCATGACCCTCTGCATGATTGTTCTCTACATTGTGTAACCAAATTCCAGCTCCTGCACCTAGTCTGTTTACTGAGCCATCAAACTCTAAATGCCATATAATTTCATGTTCGTAATCTTCATCAATTGTTTTAATAGATTTTCTGACAAGAGCTAGTTGTTTAGTTGTTTCAGGTTTTTCTTGGTCATCTGGTGTTTCTTTGTTTTCAGATATTTCTTCAATTTTGACAGTGGTTTTGTTTATGATTTCCTTTTCAGGAGCTCCTATTTCAGTAGGAAGATCTGACTCGGCATTGTATAAAATAAAAGAATCCATGTCAGAATGTACAGAATAAACAGGGAAGTTTTCAGGCTTCTCATGGCTACTCACTAAGTACTTCATCAAAGTTTCTCTATATAATCTTTTAGGCTGACCAAATACTGAAATAGTTGCATAAGACATATCTAATTGAATAGATCCTCCAAGTTTAGCACCCCAAGACCTAGACAATAACATACCATATTTGGGTGGAATATCAGCAACTACTATGTCCATTAAAACTGACTTAGCAGGGTATTGGACCAAAGTGACACACAGATCTTTAATTAAACCTAAACATTTTACCTGACTGGAATCAAATGAAAACAAATCTTTGTATGGTCTAGTAATATCTAGATTCAATCTTTCCATTACTGCTTTTGGCATCAAATTGTGAGATGCTCTAGAATCAAGCATTGCATTATGGAGTATCTTGTCATGAACATTCAGGCTTACATAAAATGGAGGAGTTCCCCCACTTTCTGGTTTGCCATTAACCTCAGGGCCAAAAAGAAGTTTGGGTTGATCATCAAGAATATTTACTGAATCATCCAATCCAGTAATATTAATGTTTAAAGACTTGGAAATCTAATTCCTATAGACATCATGTTTAGCCAATTCTGATAAAGGAACGGCTATCTTGAGTTTGCCTATTTCAGCTTCTAGATTAAAGGGTTTTTCTGTTTGAGCTTTAACGTTTTGCACAGTTGGATTTTCTCGGTTTACTGGATCTTCAATGTTTTTCTCTTTTTCATGAATGAAGTTTTGCTTTGAAGATGTTTCGGGACTAACTTCCACTGTTTCTTCTACAGTTCCTACTTGAGGAGATGTATTAGATTGCTGTTTGTCAATTAGTTGGTTGTCAGAGACATCTTCAATTATTGGATTTGAAAAACTAGGAGTTATCCTAGGCAAAATTTGTATTTGTGGAATGTTTTGTACAGGGGAAGTATTTTGTACAGGGGGAATGTTTTGTTTTCCTTTGACATTTTGTTTTGTGGTTTTCTGTTTATTTTTCTCTGGTACATCTATCCGTCTACTTCTCAAGTTGTACTGCTTATGAACCTCGTGGATTGCTGTGTCATAGCCTTCTTTGAAATCAAAAGTCTCACCTGAATGAGTGTGGAATGTTTCAAGGATATGATTCTCTTGATCATCCTGAGATAGGAAGATTTCTGATTCATCTTTGTCCACATTGACATTGTTTATTTCTACATCTTCTGTAGGTCCTTCTGAGGTCGAACCTTCAACAAAGTTTTCTTGGAAAGGTGGTCTAATGTTTTGATCAGGGATATTCTTTCCAATATTTTGGTTCAGATTCCTCCTAAAGTTTGGGTTTCTTGCAACATTATGGTTATCAGTAGCAGACTTTCTTTCAATGGTTTCCACTCTATCACCTAATCTTTCCATACCTTTAATGATTACATCCAGCTTCTTTTCAAAAGCTGAAGGTTCTTCCTTCATAGGCATTCTTCTCTCTGCTCTTTCTCTGGCTCGTTTTTCTATCAGATTTGCTTCTACGCTCACCACTATGCTCTGCATTTCCTCTAGTGTTTGTGGAGCTCTTTCACTAAGAGAATAAGCTATTTCAGAGTCAAAACCGTCTGGGAATTTGACCAACACGTTATTAGGTGGGGGTCTTAGATTCAGAGGAACTGCATGATATGATTCATTAAATCTAATGATGTAATCTGGTACGGTTTCATTTGGTCTTCTTCTTAATTTTTCAAATTCTGATAAGATCTGGAGAGGATCTTTCTTTTTCTCCCATCTGTTCAAAAATGCCCTATACAAAGCTTCTAGGTCAGCAATACTGTTCGGGGTGAGAGCTCTAAACCAAGTTCTAACTTCTCCGGTAAGACTTTGTACAAAAATTCTCATACGGATATCATCAGTATCAATCTCATAAAACTCAAAGTAATCTGTCATCCTTTTGGTGTGTTGTTGAGCTGTGTAGGTGCCTGATCCGTCAAAAGGTGTGATCTTACTTTGGTAGTCTGGTGGTAAAGCTGGAGGATTGGCTGGTAATATTAAGGGGGCATATCGATTGGCCATTGGAAGATAAAGTGGAGTAACAAGAGTAGTCGGTCTAGTAGGAGGAGATGGAGGTCTGACAGGTGGAGATGGAGGTCTGACAGGTGTTTGAAAAGTGGCTGAGTTCGGAGATGCTTCAGTTATTACAGAAATGTTTGAGCTTTCTTCAAAGGCTTGCTCGGATTGAATGGAGTTATGAAATTCTCTGTCAAGATGATGCGAAACAAATCTATATTGCAATTCTTCAATGAACCAAGGATCTGGAATCAACCTAGATAATTCAGTCTCAGAAAAATTTACAAACAAAGATGTTTCAAATCTAGCGTCAAAAGGAACGTCGTCAATATAAATAATTTTCACAGGACAAGATGCAGATCTAGAGAGTGGTCTAGAACTACCTGTACTTTCCTGACTTCCTCTTTCATAACTTTCTTGACTTCCTTGTCTTCTAAGAATCCTAGGGATCAGATTTGGATTTTCAAAAATTGGTGGTGGATTTGGGTCAGGGTTTGACCTAGTATGTCGAATCCTTTCTGAAGCCATTTTTCTTAGAATATGTGTTTTTGAATTTTGGGTTTTACTTGAAAAATAAATACAACTTCTACAAATTCTTTAAGAAATACTGATATGTGATTAAGATTTCCTCAAAGATCTGTTTAAACTAGAGATTCTGATTGAAAAATTTGAAACTAAGATTCAATTTATAAGCTAAATCAGAGATAGACTGAAACAGCTTTTATTTACTTTTGCAATTGCATAGCAAAAGCAATTTCAAAGGCTTCCTGGCTGATTTTCAGACTCTGTCTGTAGATTATAAATCAAACAATAGTATCAATAAAATGATTCAGTTCCCCAGTGGAGTCGCCACTATGTTATCACTCAGGTTTTCGTAGAAGTTGTGTAAGAGGAAATTATACCCGAGGTAACCACAAACCAACCTTCAGATGCAGAATCTAGCCAATCTGCATCCAGAGAGGGCTCTCTCTTTATGATTTATCTTTGTTTTTGAATGATTTTAGGCTAGTTATAGATTCAAAGTTTGTTTTGGGAAAATGGTGGAATCCACAGACTAAGGGCAAGGTTGAGGGCTTTCAGTCCATTGGGCTATGGAGTCTAAGGATGGCTTTACTGGATTTCTTTTCTAAACACAAGATGGTATTACAGGGCAAGATAGCTGGACAGAGAACAATCCTTAAAATTTAAAGTGGATGGATGGTCTTGAAGGGATGAAAGACAGCTAAGAATCTTTCACCATATTCAAGAGAAAGAAGAGAAATGACTACAAGCAAAGAGCAATGAAGGATTCTTTGTTACAGTAATCAACAATGTTTAAATCAGCAAAACATGAGCAATTAAGAATTCATGATTATAACTAATCCAGAAGAAAACATCAAGAATAATCACATTTGAAAACAGAGTACAATTAAGCAAATTATGTTTCAATCTTTTATGTAAACTATTCAGAAACGGATATGATGATAGCATAAACTAATATAAAATTTAAACACAAGGGTTGGAAAACTTATTGAACTGAAGTCCAACAGATGAATCCTGCAACAAGTCCAGTGCTTCAAAACGTCATCCAGTAAGCCACAAGTAAATTTGTCCAAAAGCTTTTTATTCCGAAAACCTCAATGTTACAGCAGAGTAATAGAATCCACCCCTCAAAACTTTCTTTGAAGGCTTATTTATACAAAAATAATCTTAACAATCTTACTCTATCCTAGCCAATAATTCAGGCTGACTTAAAGCGTATTTACAACAAACAAGAGACACATGGTATCGAAAATAGAATAATGAGTAACGGCTGATGTGCTGTTCCTTTCTTCATGGACGTGCTAAGGATAAGTGCTCTAAATAGGGCTTTGTGCTGTCCTTTGCGTATTCCTTTGACTTGTTGAATACTTTTACTTCTCACGGATACTCTTTACTCTTTCATCCACGATACTTCATCATCGTCCCTCTTTACCATATTTTAATAGTAAAGATAAACTTTTGTCCTGACAACATTTTTACAAAATTTCCATCATTTCCTTCCACCACTGATCATCTGGTATCATTGTACTTCTGAGCTTCCTTAAAGTTTCATCGGCTTCAGTAAGTTTATAAAAAGTGGGCTCGTTTGGAAATAGATATTTTAACTCATGCTCCAGGTGAAACAGATTCCTCACTTTTTCATAAATACTCTTCAGTTAGTCTTGTATGAGTTCGATGGCCTAGTGGGCCTACTGGTAAACTTACGGTACATGTATGTTTAGCATGAGCTTTGATTCTTTTCTCATAAGTTTCCAAGTCTACTATTTGATCCTCGGTGAGCATGGGACTTGGAAAATCACTGTCCAGCAGAGCTTGAAATTTTTCTCTGAAAACGTTGATGTCGACCAAAATATCATTACACTTTCTTTCTAGATTTTGCATGAAAGTTCTTTTTGTAAAAATTCTCTTTGCCTCAAAAACTACACCTGTTCTGTCATCAATTCCTAGCAATGCTAGCTGTTGTTTTGTTCTTGAATTCAAAAACTGAATGAGCTGCTGGGCTAGCTCTGGCTTGCCTCTTAATTCATGTCTAGTTTTGTTTATTTCCTCCTGGGCTATCTTGACTAACTCATTCTGTTCAAAAATAGCTTGAATGGAAGGCCAAATATCTCTTATTAAATTAATGATGTTATCCCAAAGAATATCATTTATTTCATTCAGAGGCTTTTCCAGTGTAAGATCTTTTTGCAAAGCCTCAACCAATTTTTCCAACCTTTTTATTTCTCTGAGGTTGTCAGCTATTGTCTTTTTGGATGTGTCATATTTTCCCTCCAATTTTGTTAATTGTAATTTTACTTCTTGGAGTTCTGTGACCTTTAGCTGCAAACTCTCCATTTGTTTAATTAAATCATCAGAATTCAAATTAGAAATATTCACCTGAGATGACTGTTCCTGTTGTCCTGTAGTACCTGCTGCTGAAGCCTGTTTGAGAATTTCCTGTTCCTGCAATGCCTTTTCCAGCTCCTTCTCGGTTTCATTTAGTCGCTCTGTCAAGTTTAAGAGCAACTCCATCATTTCTTCTTGTGAATTTCCTTTTATTATTTCCTGTGTCTGGGGGTGCCTTGAGGCTGGTATTTTCAACTGTTTTCTCAGTTCAGCTATATCATCCTCTTTCTTTTTTATCAGTGCCTCAATACCTTTAGTGTCTTTGGGATTGTGTCCCAAACCAATAATGATCTCTTCCAGAGACTTTATTCTATTGTCCTTGGCCTGTGAGGAGGCCCTTTCAATTTTCAATGTTGTAGCAGTATTATTCAAGGAATCTTGTAGTGTTAAAGCCACCATGGCTTTGTTGGTGAGAGTGGAATAAACCATTTCCCCTGTTTGCCTATGAAGCTCTATCTGATCCAAGGGATGGATATCCTTTGCTAACACTTCAAAATTGGTTCTGACGTAATCTGTTGCTGAAGTTGGCTTTGGCACTTTAGCTTTGAAGTGGCTCATTTGCATTTTACCTTGTGAAAGATCAAATGCTGACATCAACCTTTGCTGATTGTGAGGAGCCATCTTCATATGCTGATCATAGACCTTCATTTTTAATGGTTCATTCCTTGTTTTGATATCAATGAAGGTTTTCTTTATGTCTCCAGTACCTGTCTTGGGCGGTCTGAAAGAAGATACTTCAGTGCTCAGTTGCTTTTGTATCCCTTTCTGGCTTATATTTGTTTCACTTGCTGTACCTGTTTGCTGACTATCTTCACTGCCATCATCAAATATTTCATCTATGATCTCTACATCTGGAGGTAGATCAGATTTATGTTTTTTAGCTTGATAGACTTGTGGGGCTCCTTTTGAAGGTGTGGTATCTGGAGGTGACCTCTTTTTCCCTATTTCCACATTCAGTGGAGTTTGCATCTCTGGAGCTTGGATTTGCTTTGCTGGTGTTTGAGAAGCTTTAAATTGTTCTGGTGTTTTGGAACTCTGTGATTTTTCTGCCATGACCAGGGTTTCAATGACCTGAACTATAGGTTCTTTTCCTTTACCTTTAGGCTCTGCTGTTACTGATGGGCTGTCTTCCTGTATAGCTTGTTGTAGAGTGGCTGTTGAAAATGTGCCAATATAGGGTACCTGCATTTGATCATATGTTTCTAGGTCAAATTTCTTCTCGGCATCTTTCATAAGTTTATTCAATTTGTCAGCTCCACTTCCCTCTTCAATAAGTGTTCCTTTAACCCATTCATCTTGATTTGCATACTGTTCTATGTCAGGAATTTTGTGATGTATATAAGGAGATGACTTATTTTTTAACCTTCTTTCACAAATGAAACCAAAGGGGTCATAAGGGACCCAACGGAAAGATGTCTGGAATTTTCTCTCTAATATAAGTTCTGCATCTCTCTCGGCTTCTCTAGAATTGCAAATGAAAGGACCTAACTGGCTTTTGATCCTTAACTGTGCTTTCTTCTTTACATTGCAGAAATGGATTACATCTGAGTTATTCATCTGTCTAAAGTATTCCAAAGCAAAAATTCTCATTGGTACATGTATACGGGTAACTTGAATGGATGTAATTCACATCACCAAATCACGACTCTTTATTATGGTTTTGGTACAAGTACCAATCCCCAGCACGCAGCTTTTTGACAATTAGGTCTTTCTTATCTCGATGCCTGGCTGATCTTTCAAACTCTGTTAACAAGGTTGCAGGATGTACAGAATTGATCAATGAATTCTGAATAAGAGTAGGGAGAATCAGAGGACAAATGAATGATGGGGGACCAAAAAATAACAGACCTGGGATTACCTTTAGCATCAAGTTTCTGAACAGGGAAAGGGAATTTGTCTGAGTGATAGAAAATTATGAGGTGATAGATAACTGAGGAGTACTTGAAAACCTTTTCATCATATAGCCTTAAAAATTGATCATGGATTTTGTTAGCAATGAAGGAAGCATAGTCATACTTAATCTCAGGAGGCTGTCCAGGGGTGAAGATAGATAGCAAAGCCAGAGTTATCTCGTCAACATACTCACTGGTATTGAATCCTAAGACAAAGGATATTACATTCACAATAAGCCTTCCCAATTGATTGAAAAAGTAAAAACCATAGGGGGAAGTCCCTTTTGGCTGATGCTCAGGTAACATGAAGTACTGACACATTGCTTTCAATTTCTCTGGAGTTAACAGTCTGGTTTTCTCAATTAGCCCTTCCATGGATAGAGGTGCTAATTCTTGTTCTGGCTCAAATTGTAACATAGCATTTATAGCCTGAGGTGTTATAGGGAACAAAACACTTTGATCAGGAGCTAATACAGCTCTTTGTATGGGATCATAATTTGCATGACAATAATGAATGATTTCGGGGAAAACGTGAACTGTAGGAATGAAATACCTTGGGAGATTGGATTCCCACAACCCTATAAGATCTTGCCCCTTTGAGTATTCGTCTCTGCAGCGACAGAAACGCAAACGGGGACTTTCATCGAAATGCAGGTCTTTTATTTGGAAATCTTCATCTATGAGAGGCAAGTAGTCTAGATCTCGGTGAGGAGCATTCAAAGGAGTGACGTTTAGAGCGGTAGGGGCCTCCATTTTGGTTCTTGTGGATTCAAAATGGAGGTTTCAGTTTTTCTTGCAGACCGGACGGGATATCGGACAAAAGAAGAAATTGGGACAAATTGCAGGTTTGGGAAGTAAATTCACAGGTTTTAACTCTTCAATGAGGACTCGGAGAGGATTTTTAACCACTTTTTCAGAGAAAAACACAAGAAACTAAGCTTAACTTGCAGTCGGGGTGCGGAATGATAAATACCTGTTTTTTAATGAAAACTGGTTCTTCAACAGGTAATGGATAATGGCAGGAACGTTCTTCAACACGGGCGCAGCGGAATTTCTGAGTAATTTGGTGTATTTGCAGTGAATTTTGAAATTTGCAGCTGGAGCTTAGTCTCTTTCGAAAACCAAAATAACTAAAAAAACGCGAAAAATGGCTTAAAAACAAGTCAAAAGGGTTTTTGTCGTTTTCGAGGCGATGACGTCATTAGACGTACGGGGTGACGTAAGGGAGTGGGACCGGCGGTATTTGATAAGCGGTAAGCGGTGAGCCCGCACCGCTTATGGAGGAAGGCGGTAAAAATCGCAATGGCAGCGATTCCACAGGCTGCTTGCCACGTGGAATGCTGAATAGTCAAACCCGCTCATTCCCCGCTGGCTAAAAAACTCACATGCGATGGGCAGCGGGATTGATCGGGACCATTAATCAATGGAGGAATGATCTGACGGCTGGAGGAAAGGGAAACTTGTGCGGTTTGGAAAGTGGGCCCGTCGAGGTTTAAACAAGCTTTGACGTGTAATTTAATCACCCCGGGGAGAAGCTAATAGGCGGGAATGGTTGTTAATTAGTCCAAATGACTAATTAACCCCGTGAAATTTTATAAAATGATTTGCGGCGGGGTTTGGCCATGTGGAATACCACGTGGAATGCTGAGTATGGTGGCGCGGGATTCAGTCGTAATCTTTTCTTGTTTTTGGTGTTAAACACATATGTTATGTGTTTAACGCTTTTCTTCATATATTTTATTATACGATGAATAAATTAATATAATTAATTCATCATAGGGGCGGAATGTATATATAAGGTTAGAGTTTTACCAAAGGGCTTTATAAAGCGGGGTATTTAAATGTGCGGGACTATATATACTTTGGTAAAACATTATTATAAGAGGGTTTTGGGGATATTTATTAGAAAAGGGAGTTATATATATAGGAAAAAAGGATTTCACTAGGGATTTAATATAATAGAGTTAGGTGTTAGCATGAAAAAGAACAAGGAAAATCAAAACATCTTTGTATATCTAAGAAAGTGAAAACTTATGAAGTAAATTGCACATTTTTATCTTCAACACTTAAACTTAGAATAACAAGTTGTTTTGAGGAATTTTATGGAATGTTGCATCAGTTTCCTAAGTAAAATAGGATTTTACTTAGGAAAAGTTTAAAATGGAAGATAATCAATGATGGATTATTTCAAGTGCTTAGGTCTTTTGATCATTAGGCCGAGGGTCCGGTCCCTCCAGAAGTCAAGGAAATGCCTTGAGCCCCTTTGATCTCAAATTACCTTAGTACTTTTGGGGGAAATTAGTAAAACTCTTGAGGGGAAAAAATGATGAGGGAGGTTAATGAATTTGACTTTGCTTGCTGTGATTTTCCAGTGTATTTCCTGCTTTAGTACTTGTGATGAAAGTAAATGATTAACCAACATGTAGCAGCACCATTCATCAGATAACACTTTGTAGCACCATCTACCTACCCTCTCTACTTAACACTACCATTTTGTCTTCTTTATTAGGGTGCATTTAGACTTGCAAACCCTTTTCAATCTTTTCTTTTTACATGATGAATCTATCTATTTCTACCCTTATTACATCCAAGGGCTCAGATTAAACTGTTGAGCACCTTTTATTCACTCTACCTGGCTACTTATCTGCCAAGATTAAACTGTTTGGCTAGATATTTATTCTCTAATCTAAAACATGAAATTGAAATATGACTAAGCCAAGTTTAAACAGTTTGACTTATTCATGAATTGTAGCAAAAATTTCACAAGCTGCACACAATTATTTTATTACAATAGATGAAAAAAGTAGTGGCATTTAGACTTGCACACTTTCCTTGGTCTATTTTTGCTTGGGGTTCATTTCTTTCTCTTTTTTGACCATTTTTATTCTTTTTACCCTTTGATTTTTCTTTTAGGGTCTACCCTCTTTACATTTTTTAAATTTTTTGATTTTTTGGTTTTTCAAGAATATGGAACACCTTTGCTCAAGTAAGAAGGTTTGAACATATTCCACACTTCCATCAAGACAATCATGAAAGATGAAACCTATTGATATAGGAGGCTAACACAATGGAGACTCAAGACAATATTATCTCGAACTGCCTCCAACAAGATCCTCCTCGCCTTTGCTACCTTCTTCTGTCATGCATCAAGAGGTTGGGCATCTACTGCTATGGGCTTTGAAATATCATTATCTAGGAATTCCTTCAACCTATTGTCCTCCAATGATCTAGGTGGATATTGGTGGCCACCAACCCATTCCTCTTGGGGCCACACCATTTTTTCTTTTAGATCTTCAATTTCATTAATTATAGCATAGTTTACTATTTTTAGCATTTTTTTAGGTCCTGAACTTCCAGAGCTGTTTTGAGGCCCTAAATGATGTTTTTTGGAAAAACCAAAAGCGAAATTGGTTGTAGACTAAAAATTCTCACTTGAAATTTGTATTCCTTGGATATATCTTCCTAACGAGGTATTGAGCCCATAAAACGAAGATCGTATGCCAAAGTTACGTCCCCGAGAAGTTGATGTACCAATTTACCCAAACAGGGCCCATAGTTTTAGCACTTCATCTCTTAGGGTTAGGTTTTTGGATGGTTAAGGTTTTCCATTGTTTCTCAATAATAAGTAGGCCCTTCATCCTCATTGTAACACAATTCAAAGGCCTATAGCCACCGCATATCTTCTCAGAGATAACCTACCATCACCCTAGCTAGATTATTTCCATTCTTTCTATAAACAAATTTCATTTCTTTGATATTAATGAAATGAAGTGTTATTTACACTACATTTTATATTTATAATTATATGTGTGTTTTGTTGCATTCTTGCATAAATCCATATCAGTGGTATCAGAGTGGTTTTTTCTTTCTATATCCTTCTTTTCATGTCCCCAATGAGGTCAAGGTATAAGGAGTTAGGGCTCGATTTAGTTGAACCTTTGCAAGATCAACCTTGCAAGCCATGTCGCCCACCCATGGGGGATGAAAAGAAATATGAGGGAGCAGGAGATCCTATCAAGATATTGCTCGAGGAGGCCCTAAAAAAAAAATGAATTTGATGATGGATAACTTTGCCTAGCTCCTTCAACAATTGCCCACTGACGGCACATCTACATCCAATAGCCACTCTCGAGCTGAAACTCTTTTTAAGGTACAAGTAAACTTTGAAATTCCCATATTTGAGGGAAAAATATATGCAGACGTTGTAGATATATGGTTGAATGTATTAGAAGGATATTTTTTGGTTTATGGCCTCTGCACCAGGAGAAGATTATTTTTTCACTTCTCAAAGCTACCCCCCATGTCAAGGATTGGTGGGAAACCTACTATGAGAAAAAGAATGAGGGGGGACCCTCTCTGTTCTTGGATGTACACACTTGTAATTCTTACTGAGATGCCATCAAGGAACAATATTCTCCCATGGGGAGCTATGAGGACAAGTACATACAATGGATTACGTTGCAGCAAAAAAGGAATCAAGATGGGCATGATCTTACGAATTTGTTCGATACCCTCTGTACAAAGTTGGGTATCAAATATTCAAAGAGACATCTAGTGCTAAAGTACCATAGTTGTCTTCACATATAAATTTAGGAGGAAATTGAGTTCCTCGACATCTCCTCGCTTGGTACGAAATACTGGTATGATGCCAAGACTGAGCAGAAATTTAAACAGAAGAAGTGAGATTTTGGATCTGCGAATCAAAAGAAAGGGAAAGGTACCAAAAAACTGTAAAAAAAAGTGGAAAAAGCCAAGGCATGGAGGCCCAAGATAACCTACTAAATCTGCAAGAAAAGAAAAAAACCAGGAAGCCAAATAAGGACATGGGAATGTGGTGTGACTTCCATAAGAGCTACACTCACAACATAAGTGAGTGTAAGCCCAACCGGTCACTGGTGGCTGAGATGAAGGCTTCTGAATCAAATTCATGCTCCAACTCTAAATCAAAACGTTAAAAGGGGATGAAAAAGCATAGTATATTATTGACACAGATCCCAAAGCCATCGTTGCCACTGGAAAGATCCAGAAGGAGGAACCAGAAGGTCCAGAGGAGGAGGAGTGTCTCCTCCACTCCCAGATGTGGGTAAAGCGTTCCCTGCTACAATTCATTGTCAAAATTGGGAGCCAAAAGAACCTCATTTCAGCAAAGGTCGTGAAGCGGTTGGGCTTGCCAACCACAGCACACCCAAAACCATACACCATTGGGTGGCTTCACCAAGGATGAGACCTCCGCGTTAGCCAACAGTACCACCTTCCCTACAGCATCAATCCCTTCACAGATGAGGTATTATGTGACATTTCTGCTCTTGATGTTTTTGATGTATAATTAGGCGAACCATACTTTTGGAAGTGACATGCTATGTATGAGTCCTGACCTCATGATGTTATTATTACTTTGGGAAATAATTTTTTCAGGATACTAGAGGTACCAAAGCCTGTGGCTATCTCTTTGGTTACTATAAAATAATCCAATGAGCTCATTTCCAAAACCAAGAACTCTATTTTCCCGATGATCTTCCCTGAGGGCAAGAAGAAGACTATGGCCATGACCTCTAGACAGGGATTCTCTGCATGATAGAAACAAATGGACAAGGTCGTGGAGGAGTAAAAGGACATCTTGACCTGACCCATAGGGGTGCCTCTGCACTGTCACGTCAAGCACCCCATCTATTTGACCCCAGGTGTGCCGCCGCCCGATGGACCAATCTATCAGCTCTCTATTCTAGAGAACAATGAAATCAAGAGGCAGTTTTAGGATCTTCTATATAAAGGTCACATCTGGTCGATTTCATTACCCTGTGGGAGCCTGATCCCGTTGGTACAGAAGAAATATGTGACTTGGAGTCTGTATATTAACTATCAGGCTTTGAAAAATATCATTGTCTCGAATAGGTACTCGATCCCACATATTGATGACCTTCTGGATCAACTCAAAGCGGCGAAATATTTCAGCAAGATTGACTTGAGGTCTCGGTATCTCTAGGTACCAATCGAACCCTCGATGTGTGGAAGACTGCCTTCAAAGCCAAGGAAGACCTTTTGGAATGCCTAACCATGTCTTTCAGGTTGACGAATGCTCCTGCAACCTTCATGAGGCTGAAGGAATACATCTTACGTCCATTCACCAACTCATTTGTAGTAGTGTACTAGGATGACATCTTGATCTTCAGCCACACTTGGGAAGAGCACCTTCGCCACATCTGACAGGTCCTCCAAACACTATGGAAGCACAAGTTGTGTGCCAATTTGGAGAAGTGCACTTTTTTCATGACCCATGTTCAGTATCTAGCATACATTATTGATGAACGGGAGGTGCATGTGGATCCAACCAAGATCAAAGTAATTCAGGATTGGCCTGCCCTGACCATTTTAATAGAGCTTCGTATATTTTTGGGTTTTACTAATTTCTACCGCAAGTTTTTGTTGGTATTCTCTCATATCACTTAGCCCTTGAGTCAAGTCACCAAGGGAGGAGTGAAAGAAAAATTACTTTGGTTAGAATCTCAACAGAAGGTGTTCATAGAATTGAAACATCGCCTTTGCTCTGCCCCAGTGCTCACATTACCATACTTGCAACAACCATTTGAGATCAAGACAAATTCCTCTGTCTGTGATATTGGGGAATTTCTTACTGAATAGGGGCATCCACTGGCATATGGAAATGAGACACTGTCTGAAACAGTCCGCAAGTATCCCACATATGACAAAGAAATGTATTCCATTGTTCAAGATTTCTGCCAATGGAAGGATTACATTTCAGGGAAGGAAATAGTCATCGACACAGACATCAACCCTTGAAATTCATACAGAGACAAGGGAAGTTGCACAAAAATCTCCATCAGAAGTGGTCCACATATCTACAATAATTTCATTTGAACATCAAGTATAAGAAGGGCTGCATCAATAATGTTGCAAACTCCCTCAGTCGACCATTGATCGTGGCGGTAACCATCGTTCTCAACTCTTGTGGGAAAAATAATTTTGATTGGTCGCCTCTTGTAAATATATGTAGATATTCTATTCTTGATGTACTTTAATTTTTCTCCCAATATCAGTTACCAATCACGTAAAAAATAAAGTAAAATGATGATAGAACATACCAGTAGATTGACAGAAGACAAGCCAAAAATATATAAGTGTGTTGGTGCATTATGGTGATCAATAGGATGCTTCAACCAACATAGTCTCAATATCGTTGGCCAACCAGCAATGTCACATAACCCTATAGGACAACCAAATGGTCAACTAAAAATTCAACCCAAAAATTCAACGTTGTAAGTCAATGATCAATGCAAACAGAAGCAGTCGGTAGGTCAACATAAAAAATTCAAAGTCAACATCTTGCCTTGGTAATAGTGCCAAAAAATGTGGATTTTGAAATGAAAAATTTTGGGAGAGTTTCAAGTTCTTTTGACCTTGCAATGACCAAAGTCAACACTGGTCAAAGTTTGTTGTAGAAACCCTAGACCGAAATCAGAAATGTGTTGTGGCTTGGAATTTTCCACGTGTGGAGAGAAGAGCCACCAAGGTCGTCGAACCAATCAGATCAAGAGAGAGAAATGTCTGAGGATGAGATGAGTGAAATTTTCCTCCAACTTTGACCAATATATATCCATCAGTAAGGGTGTGTGACACAATTGCTAAGGCACAAAACCTTAAGGCTGACCTAAACATAACTTGAATAAATTCAAAATAAATGTTCTACTCATCGGATCAAGAAGATCTTTAGATCGATCTTGCACCTCTTGTAAAGAGGAACCTAATAAAAATATTGGTATCTTCATCTGAGCATCACAACATGGATTTTGGACCTATTTTTCCAAAATTAAAACTCCCTCTCAACTAGGGAGAACTCCCTCCACCTGTGAAATCCAAACATCGTGTGTCATCCTACCGTAACTTGATTTGTTGGCTTCTTTATTTCAGCAAAGAAGTGGGTTAGTCACAAATACATAATTCTCGGCTAACAAATTTAGCCCAAAGGTCTGAAACCTCTATAGGACTCACAAAGAGTCTCATACCGATTTGAAGTTGGTTTACCTGACCTGAATTTAGTTGAAGGTACAAAACCTCACTATACTTGATCCCAGATCAAGTGGTTGGAATGTGCCATCCTAGATAGAGATTACGACAATATATAATGCATCCATCAGTCTTTGCTACCAGTCTCTAGCTTTTCCCACCTCACTGGCCAAGTGAGAAAGATTTCCCATGAGCCCTAAACTCAATGGGTAGGATACATATGGGGCACAGATAATGAGTGGTGAACCAACTCAATCATCACAATGGTGGGGCATAATCACACCAACAAGGTTTGGGAAACCTAGCCCTATGGTTTCTTATAGCTTTGAGAAGCTATTATTAGAGCTTCAAGAGCTTCTAGAGCTCATTATCCAACAGGACCATCAGCGTAGGGTCATTCCAAGATACCAATACTCTCACGGAAGGTTAGGAACTTGAACTTACCCTGGGGCTTTGTGAGAATATCCATGACCTGCTCATCAATTCCTATATGATCAAGCCTTCCGACAGCTTGCTGTACCATTTGCTGGATAAATTGGTACCTCATATCTATATGCTTGGATCGATCGTGGAACACGAGATTCTCAGACAACCGAATCCCACTTTGGTTATCACAAAGTATCACGATGGTATCTAGCACATGCTCGAACAACTCTTTGAAGAGCTTTCACAACGAAAATACTTCACAATAGGCCATACTTTTTGCAATGTATTTGGGCTCCGCAGTGCTCAAAACCACCAACTTCTACTTCCTACTCATCCATGATATCGAAGCAGAACCAAGTGTGAAGGAGCATCCTGATGCGCTCTTACTTTCCACCACACTGCTAGCCCAATTGACATCAGTATATCCAAGGAGTGTCATGATCTCGATAGTGTATTTCATCCCATGGTTTATCAGGCCTCAAAGATATCTCAACAAATGCTTGGCACCAACCCAGTGAGTGTGATGAGGCTCAACCATATGTTGACTCAAAGTGTTCACTGCAAAACATGCATCCAGATGGGGTGTTCACTAAGAACATAAGGGCCCCTATGAGTTGGCGATACTCAGTAGCATTTTCTAGAATAGGTCCGGCAGCGTTGCCACTCATCTTCTTAAAGTTGAGCTCCATCAGATTCGACATGGACTTACAGTCCACTATACCAAATCTTTCCAGAAGCTTCACAATGTATTTTCCTTGAGAAACGAAAATCTCACCAGGTCTCTGTCAGACCTGCAGGCCTAGGAAGTAATGCATTAGTCCTAGGTCCTTCATCTCGAACTCAGCAGCGAGCTCCCTCTTACATTGATGAATGAGAGGGTTAGCACCTGTCAGGAAGAGGTCATCCACATACAACACCAGAATTAGAGGCTTTTCTCTATCAACCTTGAAGTAAAGGTTTGGATCAACATTACTACGGGTGAAGCCCATCTTCATAAGGTAGATATCTATCCTCTCATACCAAGATCTATGTGCTTGATTCAACCCATAGGGGGCTTTCTTCAACTTGCATACATGGGTGTCCTGATCCTGGACTTCGAACCCTAGAGGTTGCTCCACATACACATCTTCCTTTATCGCACCATGCAGAACTGTGATCTTTACATCCATCTGATGAAGACTCCATCCTTGTGTAGTAGCAACGGCTATGATAGATTAGATGGTGGTATATAGGGCCACAGGTGAAAATATGTCATCATAGTCTATGCCTTCCTTTTGAAAGAAGCCATGGGAAAAAAATCTTGCCTTGAACTTTTCAGCACTTTCATTAGATCCATGCTTGATCTTGTAGAGCCATTTCGAGGTGACAACTTCTTTGTCCTCCGATATTTGAACCACATCCCAGACATCATTCTTCATTATGGACTCATATTCTTCATGAATAGAATCCTTCTGGACTTGATGCTTTACTGCTTCATCAAAAGATCCAGGCTCAGATTGTACAATAGTACTCATGGCTTCTAGATACCCTTGGTATCTATTCGGCTTCTTTCTTTCACAGAATGTCCCCCTTGGGGCCATATGTCCCTCAGCATCCTGGAGAATTTCCCTGAGCCATGATGGTCTCTTCCCTATCAAAGGTGGTGGATCAATAAGGTCCATCGGTCCTTCAACATCAAGAATCATCTCATCCTTCGATTCTTCTTGATTTCCAGGCCATGCTTCATGATCTTCCTCAGATCTTGGAAGATTGACTACTTTCCTCAAGGAAGCATCTGTGTCTAAGGTAACATCGTGGCATATCTCCGCTTCCCTTTGAACAGGCACATAGACCCTATAGGCCTTCGAAGTTTCGTTGTAGCCCACAAACATTCCCTTCTTCCCAGAAGCACCCAAATTTCTCCTCTTCTCTTTTTGCACATGAAAATAAACAGGACATCCAGAAAATTTAAAGTGTGTGACATCATATTTCTTACCAAAGAAAACCTCTCTGGGAGTTTTGGAGTCTAGAGCGGAATGCGGGCATTGGTTTTGTATGTACACAATGGTGTTCGTAGCTTCTCCCTATTATCACTCAGTAATTTCTCAAGGTTAAATAAGGAACTCACTGAGGTAACCACAAAACTACTTTTAAACTGTAGGATCTAGCCTTGCTAGGATTCAGAGACGACTCTCTCTGTAAGATTTAACTTTTTTTTAATTATAAAATATTAGGCTAGTTATGATTGTGCAATTCGGTTTTGATTTGGTTTGGTTTGGTGGGAAAAATCACTTAATGAGATAGATAGTTGGAAATCTAATTGTCGATCGGGCTAAGGAGTCAAAATTCAAGCAGACAAAACTAAGATCAAGGTCAAAAAGTCAAATTTTTTCAGGGCAATATAGATAAGCCTTTGATGATCTTGGAAGTTTGTTTGGTGAAGTTGTTTGATCGGGATAAAGAGAAATGAATGGTTCTTTGATTCGAAAAAATAGATGTAGTAGGCAGAGGTCAAATGAAAGAGGGAGAAATTAAGGGTTCCCTACTCTACAAATGAGTAGAAAAGATAGAAATGATAAACAGTAAAGATAGGGTGCTTTTAACAAATCTTGAAGTAATACTCATGTTTATTCATTCAAATTGAGAACACATAATGGATTCATGAAACAAATAAGATAAACAATGACAAGTAGAAGGTAGTTCACTTCAATGGCTCATCACATGAATCTTGAAATATGATGCTACTTGATTTGATCCAGTCTGTTACTCGAAATTTGCAACAGAAAAGCCTTTAAGTCCAAAAAAAATGAATATAGAAATCTTTAGCAATTTATTCCACAATAATACTTCAAAGGATGAAGTAGTTATAAATAGTTGTTTACAAATTATCGTAGAATGCTTCTAGGAATTATCTAAGGAAAATAGAAATATCTTTACAACAAAATAGAGACGGATGCTTAACAAATCAGTAAGTTGTCTTATATATTCAAATAAAATAAAAATTGATTAAGGATTAAGTGCAGCTGGCTGCCTTGGTGTCCTCTTTGCTGGCTCATATATTTTTAAGTTGGTTTTGAAATCTGATCTATTTTATCTTTTACTCCTTTACTTTGATTCTCTTTAATATCTGATGCTCTTTGATTTTTCTGTTTTCACTATCACTGTGAATTCTTACTTTAATTTTACCATTCACTGTGTAATTTCATCTTTCTGACCTCTCTCTGAATTTGATTTAATTCTTTCTTTGTATACAAATTGTTTGTTCAATGAAATTATTTGAGTTAAAATTTGATAATTTGGAGCAACAAGTTTGTCAACTACTATTGAAACTATTGACCCAATTTCATATCCTGGGAATAATTTGCAAAAAAATTAAACAATTTGTTAATAAAACCCTGGTCTAAAGGGAAGCCAGTAATGAATTTAGGGAATAGGGAATATAGTGAAAGGAGTTCTAGCCATAGCAGGTGTTTTCTTGCAATTTTTACCTTCATATCTTAAGAAATTTATTTTAGGTTTTTTGTACACTTCTCTTAGAGTAGACTGTTTACAGAAGGTATTTCTGGTGTGATAGAGGTCTATTGAATAGTAATAGGAACAAACTAGATTTCCTTTTTGTTTAAACCTTCAATTTTGGCTTTAAAACGTTCTTCAGACTCCTTATAGGTTCAAGAGATGATAAACAAGTATTTCCTCTTATTTTTAAAAGAAATTGGACTGAAACTGATTAAAATTCAGCACAAAAGGGTTGGGGTTACGTGTAAAGGATTTCTAGATAAAATAGGATTTTTTTTCAGGTCTGCAAAGGTTCATATATTCAATTTTAATTTAAAAACTAGTTGTAGTATCAAAAACTAGGATGTATGAGGGTTTTTCTATAGATAATTGGTTTTTTCAAAGCTTAATTTATTCAGACACTCCTTTTCAAATGATAACATGACGTTTTTTTTCAGAAAATACCTGTTTGTGCAGGTATTTTGGTCTTAAAATAGTTTTTGAGGTGTCGAACAGGTTCTGATGGCTTTTGAAGGTCTTTGGAAGTCGAATTGGAAGCTTCCAGTAGTTTTAATAGTAGCTGCAATGGCTTTTTTTAGGTCCTCTCGGCGTAAAATACTGGACCAGGAGCTTTGTTTCTTTAGTCGAGATGGATAAACGCACTGAAAATGAAAAAAAGGGCTTTACTGGTGCATATGGGGTTTTATGGTTTAAACATAATCGACATTAAATCATGGTCATATCAGAGCGAAGGGTGGTTTTGGGGTCGGAGGCAGAAAACTGGAGTGGTTTATCGCATGGTCTTTGGGAAGTAAGTTGATTTGTGGGATCGAATGCGATCCAATGAAATGTCGCCACATGGAGGAGTGAGAAGGGCACAAAACAACTCATTTTGAATAGTTTGGAATGGGTTATGATCATGCAATTAAAAATACAATACGCCTTTATGATCGTCAAATATGAGGGGGTTAATACGAACGATGGAGATTAAGTTTTAGAGTTGCTTGGCAGTATGAGGTGGGGTCCAAGGTTTGTATTTAAGCAGCGGGGTAGTGTTATAATGTGGCACATAAAACATTAACAATTTTTTTAAATAACCAATGATGCCGGATTATAATACATGGCATATAAAACGTTTAACCAATGTTTTATGTCTATTGGGAATGATATTTTAATCATATTTTTTTTTTTTTTAACCTATGGGGAGAAAGGCGGGGATTTTTTAGCACATGGGAATATAAAACCATAAGTTAAGAATAAAAAATGGGTTTTTCAGGATATTCAAATAATGGATTTAATGGATTTAATAATGTATATGGGAGGGGTATTTTATAAGGGATTTAATACTTTAGGTTAGAAAATAATATGAAATGAGATGAAATGAATCAAAATGCATAGAATCTAAACTAAGTAAAGTGTAAATAGGCATTTTAGCATAAAATTATCCCATTTTGATTTTTACACACAAACTTAGGATAAAATGTATTTTGTAGGTTTTTTGAGTGCTTTTGGATGAAAATGAAATTAATTAAGGGAGATTTTACTTTTTCTAAGAAAAAATGTTTTTTACTTAGGAAAAGGGTTTGTATTTCTTGGAAAAGGGGAATATGCTGATAAAATGGGTTTTTATGTGGGAAATCCAATATTTTTAACCAATCAGTTATTAATACTTGGGTGCGGTCCCAACAGAAGTCAAAGAAATGCTCTGAGCCTCTTTAACTGAAGGTTTAGAATAGTGGATCATTGTGGGGGAGGGGAAGTTAGTAATTTTTTCCCGATGATGCTTTATCACATGCCTTGCACAACTGCTTTCTACCTACCCATCATTATTCTAACTTTTTTTACTTCATTTGCATGGGTGCATTTAACTTGCAACCCTAAATTCATTTTTATTTCAACGCTATAAATCTATCTAAATTTAACCTTATTTCATCGGAGGACTCAGATTAAATTGTTGAGCTCCTCATTTATTCTCTAACTATCTACTGATTCGTCAAGTTTAAATTGTTAGAGATGTCTTTATTCTCTATATAAAACATGAAATTCAAAGCATGAAAAGTTAAGATTAAACTATTTAAATTATCATGGATTATGGCATTTATTGGAAATCTTCACATAATCATTATTCTTGCAATGAAAGTAAATAGTAGTGGCATTTTGACTTGCTCACTTTCATGTCTTATTTTTTCTCTTTTTCTTTTGGGGTCTATTTTTTTTTCTTTTTTGATCTTTTATTTTCAAGTCCCTTTATCTTTCTTTTAGGACTTTACCCTCTTTTCATTTTTTATTATTTTCAAAATATGGGAAAAAACTTGCAGAAAGAAAGGTATGTACATATTTACAAGGCTAATCATAGTCAATTCAAAAATTATGAATCCTATTATCATAGGACTGTAACAATGGCTCCACATGGGGATGGCATCTCCTTGTGAGATGTCAAGAACATCCTCAACTAGTAGCTTGATCCATTGGGCCAATCCAAAACATGCATATGTTGTGACTAAAAACTCTTGAACTGAATTTATGCCTTTTTCTGCAAACTAAAATTTGATCTGAGACTAAAAAGTGGTGCAAATTTCAAACCAAACTACTACATCATTAATATTTTAGGGCCTTTTCCTTGGCTTTCAAATATTAATGAATTATTTCAAGCTAGTTGAAAACTTAAAACTGAAATAAGTTGAAATCCTACTTACTTACTCTAATCAGCTGGCCAACTGCTGGTTAGGTAAAATGAAACATCCAATGCAACCATTCAAGCATTATGAACTTTGATAGGTTTTTCTACATTTTCTTGTTGATTATCAAAACTATAATTCTGCAACCTATTAGAAATTTTTCAACAAATGAGAGAAAAAGGAAATACTTGATTTCCTTTGTTGACTCTAGAAATTGTACAAGAGGATCTTTTGAGGTATATGTACAAATGTTCAATTGATCCAAGGAACTATACCTCTGTTTGAATGGCCTCCATTCCATGAGACTAAACTAGAATTTTTAACTTTATTTCCTTGCAAAATCGTGAGATAATTTCATATTTTTAGATAAGATTTGTGATTTTATTTCTACTGATGGACATGCATGTCTACTGAAACTTTTATCATCTTGATAATGAAGCTTATAGTTAGTTAATGGAGAAAGTTTTGATTGCATTTATCATTTATCACATCATCTATTTGATCATGAAAAATTTTGAATGATTGCTTCAATTTATATATGGGTTTGAATGGAACTTCATAGATTTCTAGGGGTTGTTCATCCTTTAAAAACTAAAATTCTTTAGATGGTTGGGAAAAATACTGAGAGGGGGGGGGTAACCGCATTTAGTGCCGCTAAATTTTTTTACTTTTTCTTTCTCTAAAACCCATACACTTTTATGAACTCAACTCGTGTATACACATGGATAACCTTCAAAAAACTCGTGTATATACAGAGATCTTATTATGAATTTAGTTCTTTACTTAGATCTATGCATCATTCATTCATTATATGTTTAGTTAGCAGTAATCATGTGCATTAATAACAGAATAAACCATCACACATAAGCAACACACATGAACACCAGGATTTAAGGTGGAAATCCAAGTCGGGAGAAAACCACCGCTGTCATCGTCTCTATCTTCAATATTTTTATTATAAAGAAAACATCTTAAAACCATGTACTAGCGCAGACTCATACCAGCACGCAGGCACCCACCTGCAGAAGGCTACAACCTTCTCTCATTTACCAGCCTCTCTTGGAAGGGAGCTACAACCCCCTGCTCTCGTCTACTAGCCTCTCCTGGAAGGGAGCTACTACCCCCTGCTCTCGTTTACCAGCTACCAGTGGAAGGGAGCTACAACCCCCTCACTGAAGGCTTCGACCCTCAGCACCATCGTGGACCACGTTTCATCAATTTTCATATTGGATTCAACAACTTCCATACAACACATCTTGTAGGCCACGTTTGATCAGATTTTCAGACTAGACCCACTCCACACATTTAAGCTTATACATCAAACTGAAACTTATAACCCCATCAATTCATTCATTGAATCATCAATCCAATCAACAAATTGATCTTCAATTAACATAATCAGCAGCATATTCATTATTCAAATAACCCAGTTCTGTATGAATACATCATTGACAGATAGCAGTAAAACAGTAGAACAGATCAGACATTTCATTCCACATACTTCAGCAAAACCCTAGTTCCATACGCGCTTTTACTTCACTCAACCTGCGTATATACGCACTTTCTCAGAAACCAACTTGCGTATACTTCTGTGCATTCTTCAGAAAACTGTAACTGCCCATACACACTTTTCCTTAAGCAGAACCACGTATACACGCGCTTTAACTAAAGCGAACCTGTGTATACATCTATAACTTTTCAGGATTGTGCAGCTCTTTAGATCATATAAACTACTTAGATTTCATCCCTTACTTCAGAAAGTATTTCTCCTCATTTCAGATCTAAACATTCCATAAACAGATCTAGAAAATACATATACATTTCAGATCTAGAGATCCCTCTTCATCATTTTCTTCATGGGTGCATTATTAATTCAGATCAATCAGTGAACTGTTACCCAATCCATACATATATACTCCAGAGTGAAGTATTCATTCCATACCCAGACACTTGCACCCCTGCACTATTATTCTCTTCTCCTTTTATAGGTTTAGCCTTTATCAATACCATGAGTCAAAACCTCTCAACATCCGATGGTATTCCTAGACGGGATCAAATAGATAATTCAGCGCTCAATACAATGGGTCAGTACCATGGTCAAGTCCCCTTTTTTTATAAATTTAGAGCACAATAGGGCATACGCGACTTGGCACGTACTTTTCCGCGTACATACGCTACATATCCTCATAAAACTCGCGTATGCATTGTGACATACTTTGTTCAACATTATTCTGGCACTTTCTGGAATTCCTTTCTTCTGTTACTTCTGAGCTGATCTGTAGATACATCATCCTTCCTTTTAACACATATATACATCATCAACAACTCATCAAGTCAGTTTTCATCAAGGAAAATTTCATCAGGCAGGTTGCATCAAAGTCAATACATTGTATCACATTGCCAACAATCTCCCCCTTAACTCATCAAGTAGGTTTCCATCAAGGACAGCTTCATCAAGTAGGTTGTCATCAACTTTATCAAGTAGGTTGCCATCAAGGACAACACTCTGCATCATATTGCCAACAATCTTATTTCATCAAGTAGGTTGCCACTTCATCAAGTACGTTGCCATCAAGGACAACACATGCCAACAATCCCCCCTTTGGACTTGATGGTGACCATGATGGTGTTTGATCACCACAACAGATAGATACATTGATTATAACCATTATGCAAACACCATGCTATTCTCCCCCTATTCAAACACCATACTAATCTCCCCCTTTGACATCAAGGGCAAAGGGCAGTTCAAAACCAAAACAAGGTTTTTCTTCTCATGTAAAAAGAAGAGCTCTGCAGATCTAATGTGCATTTAAGTTACTATGCTCCCCCTGAGTTCATGCTAAATCTTCAAAAATGTTTTTTTTTTCAATGAAGTACATGACTCTATGAGCTTTCCTATCATCAAGGACTCATACTTAGTTCAGTGATCCAACCAAGTGGATTTACATATGTGACACAAGTACCCAACCAAGTGGGTTTACACATTTTGACTCAACTACCCAACCAAGTGGGTTTACAGATTTGATCAATGTCCTTACATGACAGAATATTATAAATTACATCATAGGTCATAGCCTTTTCTTCAAATTACACATATGACTTTTTATAACCAATATAAAAAAGACCTCAAGAGAGATCATAATTCAGAATCATCATAATGCCAACAATGCATTACATTCAGTAAGGCTAATGCTCCCCCTGAAACTCTGCATCCAATGCATCCTTTCCATATGACCAAAACTCCTCCTTAGCTTGTGCAATCTGAACACTTTCAACAGCCAATCATCAAGGCATCTTCACCCAATATCAGAGAATGAAACAGAAATATAAGAGTTGAAACATAATCAGAGATGCCAGACAGCATCAGAGATACCAAACAGCACTGTAGCTGTGTTGAAGAATGTTGACCCCAAGAAAAAAAATGTCAGAAACTAACCATACGTGATTTTCTTTGTATAAACTCGCGTATATACACGACTGTCATTTAGGAAACCCGCGTATCCCATTTTAATCTTCTGAATTTAAGTAGATCTGATCTTCTGTATGGCAGAGACTACACTTAGCTTCTGTCTGAGATATTCGAATGCTTCCCTGGAATATATGAGAGAAGATAGATAGGACAATGTAGCTATGTTTTCAAGTGTCATCCAACAGTTGTCGCATAAGCACATCAGTAACCAAACCTTCATATTCTTTGCAGCATCAACATATTCTTCCCAAGAGGAATTATTATACCAGAACAACTTCTTCAATGGACAATATGTATTAAGCAATCATCCATGTGATCCGATATCACCAAGATCTTCATGATTCATAATCATGATGTAACATGTGTAGGAATTATGTATAAAAGGTCTCAACGGTGACAAAAGTCATTAGCAACAAACTCTGCATGATCTATCCTTATCTCTGAATCATAAGACTTCCAACTCATCCATGTGTGAAAACAAAAGATACTCTTCAGTAAAAAGAAATTAGGGTTCATCCATAATCTCATCATACGAAACTATGTATCATATCATCATCATTGGAGCATGAGTATTACAAGAGCAAAGGAATAAACAGGTACAATTCCAACAATGCAATCATTAGTAGTTAGACTGATGCTCCCCTTGAACCTGTGCTCCTGTTCTTCAGCCATTTTCCTATTTTTCTTATCAGAAAATAATATGCGACTGTATCCAGCAGAAATCCCATGTATACATGGCTTTAGTTCACTAAACCCGCGTATGGAAAGTGAAACACTGAAAATTTCCACAACTTCATCTCCCCCTGAATTTGTACCACCTGTTCCTATCTTCTTTACATCAGATGAACTTTCAGAAATAAACATAACCAGAATTACCAAACCAACCATGGGAATCATCATACATTTCTCCCCCTGTGATGATACATTACTAATCCATATAATTTATCTCACATCATCCTGCAGTCATTATGAGAAGTAAGTTTTAGAAGCGGATGACTACAGTAGGGTCAATATTCCCTATGTTTCTAACCGGTCCTCCTCCTTTTTCCAGCTTTGCTTGAAATTTCTTATTGTATGCTGGAAATTATCCAAATTCTCAGATCTATTCATATTTCATTCCTTTTCTACATGTCCATACTTGTTACAAGCATAACATCTTGCGTGACCAGAAGAATAAGCATAGGGATCATAATGTTTCTTTCTATTCTTTCTTCTATTACATTCAGCTACTTTATGACCATACTTGCTGCATGAAAAACAATATCCCTTAAAGAAACTTGAGTACCTTTCTGAGTAGAATCTGTTGGTTTGTGACTGATACAATCTGCTTCTGCAATTGGCTGCAACATGCCCATAATTATGACATTTAAGGAATTCAACATTATTGATGCTTCTATAGTTATGAGGGAATGATTTCTTTTGAGAGTTCATGATTGTCGGTTGACCTTTTGTTTCTTCCAACACTTCAGGTTTTGCATTGATATCCTTTGAATCTTTAGCACTTCCTTGTGAACTAGATTATCCTTTAACAGTTTCATGAAAACCAAGACCAAATTTAACAGAGGGAGACCTTTGACTACTAGGAATATTGTCCAGAATATTAGTACTATCTTGAAACCTCAAGAGTTTATCTTTTTTTTCTAATTTACCTTTCAAAATATTTACCTCAACCTCCAATCTTTGGCATTGCTTCTTCATGCTTTCTTCTTTCCTTCTTCCTTCTTCTACTTGATCATTCAATTTTAGAATCTCTTCTTTCAACCCATTTTCTTGTTCTTCAAATTTTTGTAGAAGTTATTCATTCTTCTTATTTGATTTTTCCAATTCTTCTTTCAGAGAGATGATTTTTGCTTCAAGTCTTTCACTTCAATTGGTTACTTTATCCTGCAGTTTTTGATACATTTCTATCCGTCTTTGATACATTTCCATCATATCTTTGTAGATATATTCCTTCTTTTTAAATTGATCTTCATCATTAATCTTGAGATTTGCTTCTAGACCCATACTATTACTTTCACTATCATTTTTACTATCTTCACCATTGCTTGCATAAGGAAGTGAATCACAAATATTAGTACCTTTTTCATCTTCTTCATTTTCTGCATCACATGTTTTCTGAGATATCTCCTTTCTTTGAGTAGCCTTCTTCTTTTGCTTCCTTGCCATGAGCACTAGAAGATCTTGGTCAGGATCTTCTTCATCCTCATTTGACATTTCATCATTATTTTCATTTGTATAATAGCTCTTTCCCTTTTCAAATTGTTTCCCTTTATCATTATTTTCTTCATAAGGACATTTAGCAGCATAATGACCAACTCTTCCACAATTAAAACACTTGAAGGGAAGCTTACCTTTGAATCTTCCGGTACCTGGTTGGAGTCTTCTCACAAAATTTGCTTCTTCTTCTTCTGATATGTAACTTGATTCCTTGACAACTTCCTTTTCTTTTCCTTTTGCACATGCCTTAATGGCAACTTCTCTGATTTGAGAGGGACCTTCTTTTCTCATTTCAAAAGTAGTTAGAATACCATGTAGTTGAACAACTGTAAGAGTTTGCAGATCTTTCCTTTCTTCAATAGCAGATACTTTTGACTCAAATTTTTAAGTCAAAGATATCAAGACTTTTTCAACCAGAGTAGTATCGGTTATGGTTTCACCCAAACTTCTCATACGATTTACAAGATCATCTAGACGTAAAAAGAAATTGGCAATACTCTCATCACTATGCATCCTTAAATTTTCATATTCAATTCTGAGAGTTTGGAGTTTGGCACTTTTTACCTTTGTATCTCCTTCATAGCTTAGAATGATTTTGTCCCATATTTCTTTTGTTGAATTTAGCTGCATCACTTTAACAAATTCTGATTCAGACAGGCTTCCTAATAAAACATTGATCGCTTTGGCATTGATTTCATATTTCTTCCTTTCTGCTGCATCAGTAGGAATAGTTGCCGGATACCGATAACCTTCTTCCACGATTGTCCATACTTCTACACCAAGACTTTGAAAATATGCTTTTGTTCGTATCTTCCAGAATAACAGATTACTTCCATTGAATAAAGGTAGCCTTAGAGAAAGTACTCCTTCTTGACTTCCCATTGTGACGGATCTCCTTCAAGCAATCAAGCTTCTGCAAAAGAACTTGCTCTGATACCAATTGTTGGGAAAAATACTGAGAGAGGGGGCGGGGGGGGGGGTGAATCAGTATTTAGTGTTGACAGAAAAATTTTTACTTTTTCTTTCTCTAAAACCCATATGCTACTTTTATGAACTCAACTTGCGTATAGACGCAGATAACCTTCATAAAACTCGCATATATACAGAGATCTTATTATGCATTTAGTTCTTTACTTAGATCTATGCATCATTCATTCATCAGATGTTTAGTTAGCAGTAAGCATGTGCATTAATAACAGAATAAACCATCACACATAAGCAACACACATGAACACCAGGATTTAAGGTGGAAACCCAAGTCGGGAGAAAACCAGCACTGTCGTCGTCTCTGTCTTGAATATTTTTATTATAAATAAAACATCTTACAACCATGTACTGGAGTAGACTCATACCAGCACGCAGGCACCCACCTGCAGAAGGCTACAACTTTCCTTCATTTACCAGCCTCTCCTGGAAGGGAGCTACAACCCCCTGCTCTCATTTACTAGCCTCTCCTGGAAGGGAGCTACTACCCCCTGCTCTCGTTTACCAGCTACCACTGGAAGGGAGCTACAACCCCCTCACTAAAGGCTTCGACCCTCAGCACCATCGTGGACCACGTTTCATCAATTTTCATACTGGATCCAACAACTTCCATACAACACATCTTGTAGGCCACGTTTCATCAGATTTTCAGACTGGACCCACTCCACACATTTAAGCTTATACATCAAACTGAAACTTATAACCCCATCAATTCATTCATTGAATCATCAATCCAATCAACAACTTGATCTTCAATTAACATAATCAGCAACATATTCATTATTCAAATAACCCAGTTCTATATGAATACATCATTGACAGATAGCAGTAAAACAGTAGAACAGATCAAACATTTCATTCCACATACTTCAGAAAAACCCTAGTTCCATACGCGCTTTTACTTCACTGAACCTGCGTATATACGCGCTTTCTCAGAAACCAACTTGCGTATACTTCTGTGCATTCTTCAGAAAACCTTAACTTCCCATACGCGCTTTTCCTTAAGCAGACCGGCGTATACACGCGCTTTAACTAAAGCGAACCTGCGTATACATCTGTAACTTTTCAAGACTGTGAAACTCTTTAGATCAGATGAACTACTCAGATTTCATCCTTTACTTCAGAAATTATTTTGCCTCAATTCAGATCTAAACATTCCATAAATAGATCTAGAAAATACATATACATTTCAGATCTAGAGATCCCTCTTCATCATTTTCTTCATAGGTGCATTATTAATTCAGATCAATCAGTGAACCGTTACCCAATCCATACAGATATACTCCGGAGTGAAGTATTCATTCCATACCCAGACACTTGCACCCCTGCACTATTATTCTCTTCTCCTTTTATAGGTTTAGCCTTTATCAATACCATGAGTCAAAACCACTCAACATCCGATGGTATTCCTAGACGGGATCAAATAGATAATCCAGTGCTCAATACAATGGGTTAATACCATGGTCAAGTCCCCTGTTTTTATAAATGTAGAGCGCAATAGGGCATACGCGACTTGGCATGTACTTTTCCACATACATACGCTACATCTCCTCATAAAACCCGTGTATGCATTGTGACATACTTTGTTCAACATTATTCTGGCACTTTCTGGAATTCCTTTCTTCTGTTACTTCTGAGCTGATCTGTAGATACATCATCCTTCCTTTTAACACATATATACATCATCAAAAACTCATCAAGTTAGTTTTCATCAAGGAAAACTTCATCAGGCAGGTTCCATCAAAGTCAACACATTGTATCACATTGCCAACAATCTCCCCCTTAACTCATCAAGTAGGTTTCCATCAAGGACAACTTCATCAAGTAGGTTGTCATCAACTTTATCAAGTAGGTTGCCATCAAGGGCAACACTCTGCATCATATTTCCAACAATATTATTTTATCAAGTAGGTTGCCACTTCATCAATTAGGTTGCCATCAAGGACAACACATGCCAACATAGACCATAATGGTATAGAAATTTCTCTCAAAATTTATGAACTTTCTTCTTCGGTCCCATATTTGATGTGTATTGTATGATCACTGTATTTGAGTTATTGAGACTGAAATTCCTCATCCCACAAACTAGCTAGTGATTGCTCTATGAAGTTAGCTTGAATTTGGAGAACATAATTATCGTCATACTAATCATACTTAGGAAAATATTCAAAAGAAGGAATGTCATCAATCATACACATTAGATCAGTAGATTTCTTTTCCAACAATCCTGATATATCTTGATTACAATGGTTGCATTCTATTTGAAGGTCATCATTATGCTCAATAGGAGTACTATCAGGCAATGGGCCTTTTTGGGAAGGTAGAACGACATGAGCATAAACTTGTTCTTTTGTCCCTTCATGGATAAAAACTTAAGTACATACATCAACATTCGAATAAGTAGAAAAAATTTCTTCATTATGTAAATATTTTGACGATGGTTGCATGTTTAGAAGAAAATTGATTTCTTCTTCACTGAGGGGGGGTGGGAATATTTGAATTCTTAGATTTGAATAACATTTTTTTTTTCTCTTATGTAAAAACTAATCATGAGGTTTAATATTTTATTTAACTTCATTCAAAACATTATATGAAGCATCATTTGTTGTTACAGAGGGACTTTGTGGATCTTGATTCATCTCCTGATCTATTTCATCTTTGATTAACTACGCTTGATTTTCATGACACTTAACTTGAGAATGAAAGTTATGGACTGCTACTAATAAATCTTCAGGATGCTAATTTCCTAAATCTTCATTAGCATTTTTAAGGTAATGTATGAGATCTTTAGCTTGATCACAACATTTTTTAGCTAATGATAAAGATAGAAAATCTTCTTTTTAATACTCATAAAATACCTTGTAAAAATCCTTTAAAGAAAATAAACTAGCAGGTTTGAGAGCTTCATACCATTCCCTTGCTTGTCCTTCTAAGGTTTCCATGAATAGCTTCATGAGGCAATCCTCATGCCAATCACCCTTCAATATCCATGAGTGTATATCAAATTTAATGAGATGTAACAAATGATCTTCAATATTCTCATCTTGAAACATAGGAAGATGTTTATCCCAATTTACCTTTGTTAGTTTGTGTGGAAATCCAGGTATGTGATCTCTTCTCATGGGAGCATACCTGTATTGTATTATTGGGTTCATATTGTAAATCAGCTATAAAGAATGGCCATTGTATCCATAAAACCAAGAAAGATCCTTCTACCAGTGGAGTCTTAGATTTGATTTTTAAAATTTATTTGGAGTCGCCACGTGGATGATTTTAACCTTTGTATGTTTGATCACTGTCCACCATTACAGATCAGATCTGAACTTGTAAAATATTTCTGAATAAAATGTTAGTCTTCCCCAGTATGGTTGCCATTATGTTATCACTCAGTAATTTATCAAGGTTAAACAAATAACTCACTAAGGTAACCACAAACCTACTTTTTAACTCTAGGATCTAGCCTTCCTAGGGTTCAGAGAGGGCTCTCTCTGTAAGATTTAAATTTTTTTGATTATAAAATATTAGGCTAGTTATGATTGTGAAATTTGGTTTTTATTTGGTTTTTTTGGCGGGAAAAATCACTCAATGAGATGGACAATGGGAAATATGATTGTCCATTGGGCTAAGGAGTCAAACGTCAAGCAGAGAGAACTAGGATCAAGGTCAAAAAGTCAAATATTTTCAGGGCAAGATAGATAAGCCTTTGAAGATCTTGGAAGGCTGTTTGGTGAAGTGTTTTGATCGGGATAAAGAGAAATGAAGGATTATTTGATCCAAAAAAGAGAAGTAGTAGGCAGAGGTCAAATGAAAGAGGGAGAAATTAAGGGTTCCCTACTCTAGAAATCAACAGAAAACATAGAAATGATAAACAATAAAGACAGGGTGCTTTTAACAAATACTGTAGTAATACTCCTGTTTATTCATTCAAATTTAGAACACATAATGTATGCATGAAACAAAGAATATAAGCAATGAAAACTAGAAGGTACTTCACTTCAATGGCCCATGACATGAATCCTAAAATATGATGATAGTTGATCTGATCCAGTCTGCTACTCAAAATTTGCAACGCAAAAACTTTCAAGTCCAACAAAAATGAATATAGAAATCTTCAGAAATTTATTCCACAATAATACTTCAAAGGATGAAGTATTTATACATAATTGTTTACAAAATATCCTAGAATGCTTCTAGGAATTATCTAAGGAAAATAGAAATATCTTTACAAAAAAATAGAGACAGTTGCTTAAAAAATCAGCAAGTTGTCCTATCTATCCAAATAAAATAAAAACTAATTGTGGATTTTCAAAGCTTAATTTCTTCAGAAACTCCTTTTCGAATGATAACATGTCATTTCTTTTCGGAAAATACATGTTTGTGTAGGTATTTTGGTCTTAAAATAGTTTCTGAGGTGTTGAACAGGTTATGATGGTTTTTGAAGGTCTTTGGAAGTTGAATTGGAAGCTTTTAGTAGTTTTCACAGCAACTGCAATGGATTTTTTCGTGTCGTCTGGGCATAAAATAATGTACCAAGAGCTTTGTTTCTTCAGTTGGGATGGATAAACGCACTGAAAATGCAAAAAAGGGCTTTACTGGTGCATATGGGGTTTTATGATTTAAACAGAATTAGAATTACATGGCGGTCATATCAAAGCAGAGGGCAGTTTTGGCATTGGAGGCAGAAAACCGGAGTGGTTTATCACACAGTCTTTTGGCGGTAAGTTGTTTTGTGGGATCGAATGTGATCCAGTGAAATGTCTCCACGTGGAGGAGAGAGAAGGGCACAAAACAACCCATTTTGCATAGTTTGGAATGGGTTGTGATCGTGCAATTAAAAATGTGATGCATCTTTATGATCGTCAGATCTAAGGGGGTTAATTCGAATGGGGGAGATTAAGTTTTAGAGTTGCTCGGCAGTAGGAGGTGGGGTCCAAGGTTTGTATTTATGTGGCGGGGTAATGTTATAATTTGACACATAAAACATTAACAAATGTTTTAAATAACTAATGATGCGGGATTATAATGCATGGCATATAAAACATTTAACCAATGTTTTATGTATATTGGAAATGATATTTTAATGATATTTTTGTTTTTAACCTATGGGGAGAAAGGCGAGGATTTATATTAGAAAATGGGAATATAAAACCATAAGTTAAGAATAAAAAATGGGGTTTTCAGGATATTTAAATAATGGATTTAATAATATATAGGGGAGGGGTATTTTATAAGGGATTTAATACTTTAGTTCAGAAATTAATATGAAATGAGATGAAATTAATCAAAATACATAGAATTTAAACTAACTAAAGTGTAAATAGGAATTTTAGCATCAAATTATCCCATTTTTATTTTTACACATAAACTTAGGATAAAATGTATTTTGTAGGTTTTTTGAGTGTTTTTGGATGAAAATGAAATTAATTAAGGGGGATTTTACTTTTTCTAAGCAAAAAGGTTTTTTACTTAGGAAAAGGGTTTGTATTTCTTGGGAAAGGATAATATGTTGATAAAATGGGTTTTCATGTAGGGAATCCAATATTTTTAACCAACCAGTTACTAAGCCTTGGGTCCAGTCCCAACAGAAGTTAGAGAAATGCTCTGAGCCTCTTTAACTGAAGGTTTAGAATAGTGGATCATTGTGGGGGAGGAGAAATTAGTAATTTTTTCCTGATAATTATTTATCACATGCCTTGCACAACTACTTTCTACCTACCCATCATTATTCTAACATTTTTTACTTCATTTGCATGGGTCCATTTAAGCTTGCAACCCTAAATTCATTTTTCTTTCAAAGTTATAAATCTATCTAAATGTAACCTTATTTCATCTGAGGGCTCAGATTAAACTATTGAGCTCCTCATTTATTCTCTAACTATCTACTGATTTTTCAAGTTTAAATTGTTTGACATATCTTTATTCTCTATCTAAAACATGAAATTCAAAGCATGAAAATTTAAGATTAAACTATTTAACTGATCATAGATTTTGGAATTTATTAACAATCTGCACATAATAATTATTCTTGTAGTAAAAGTAAATAGTAGTGGCATTTTAACTTTCTCCCTTTCATGTCTTATTTTTTCTCTTTTTCTTTTGGGGGTATATTTTTTATTCTTTTTTGATATTTTCTTTTCAATTCCTTTGATATTTCTTTTAGGACTTTACCCTCTTTTCATTTTTTATTATTTTAAAAATATGGGAAAACAACTTGCATAAATCAAGGTATGTACATATTTACAAGACTAACCATAGTCAATTCAAAAATTATGAATCATACTATTATAGGACCATTACACTCCCCACGAAAACTTCGATAGACCCTAGTCACATAGCATGGCATGGGCAGTTTCCATAATGGTTCTATTCTTTCGTTCAACAATGCAATTCTGCTGAGGAGTATAGACAGTTGTGGTCTCCCTCTTGATGCTAGCTTCTTTGCAAAATTTCTTAAACTCGTTCATCTCATATTCAGTGCCATTATCGGTCCTCAATACCTTGATCTTCTTCCCTGTCAGATTTCCCACCAATTATTTGAAGGTATTTAACCACATGAAAGCCTCATCCTTCTTCTTCAAGAAATATATCAAGGTTTTGTGAGAAATTTCATATATGAATGTCATATAATAGGAACATCCTCCCAACGATGTCATAGGTAGCATCTGTTGGAACATGGTCTCCTACAAAGTTGTGAATCTGGTCCATTTTGTATATTTTTTTTATATTTAGTCTAACATAGAAGTTTTGGGGTGGGTCAAAGACCCCAATACATTTTAAGTGGGTCAAGTGTTGACCAAGAGTCCGCAAACCATGGTTTGCGGACCATTTGAAGCATAGGCTAAAGTATTATAAGTAGTTGAACCTTTTTTGAATTATAAGGTAGGTAATAAACTAAGATTGTTGTGAATCATGAATTAGTAGATCTGTTTTGGGTTTTTGGGAAATGACTCACGCTAGTTGTGTGCACGGAGATCCTCAATCTTGTTGTGTGCGAACCCTACGGCTGTGTGCATAGGTGGGGTTTTGGGTATTGTAAAAGGATCTGAAGGATTAATGAAAGTAGAAGGTTGTTGGAATATCTAAACCTGTTAATGTGACTCTATGATATCTATTATGTTATGCATGATTCGATATTGAGCTCCAAAAGTAACTGTGTTATTTGCTTATGCTACATTGACAATTGATATAAATCTGTCTGTTATACTTTATGAAAGAATAGCTGCGATAATTGTTGTAATGCTCTGTATCTATTGTTTACTGTGATAATAAGTGGTATTGTGCATGTGGATGTGAAGGGACCAATATATTTGGGTTCTATAATATGCGATCTGATATTTGTGAAGTCGAACATGGCTTTTCCTAAGATACCTACCCTCTCCCACGGTGCGGAAACCTAGTTCCATCACTGTAGGTTTTAACCTTGAAAAAAATTATCTACGCACGAATATTATAACAGAAAATAAACAATAGTGAGAGCATAAAACATAAAATAGATAAACACAGATATTTTCCCCTGGATCCCAAATCAGGACGACCAGCCTGATTTTTCATTATATTCCTTTTAGTGTTAAAACACATATATACATGTCGAAGAATACATGAACCCTAGTCCATTAACCCTAGATTAGAACATAACCATAGTTCCCTTGACCGGATCTACAAAAAATACTAAGGGCCGAAAATCATCGTACCCCAAAACCATGTGCAAAACCATGCACAAAACCATGGGCACAGACTGCCTACCAGAAATTAAGGACCAAAAACTTTTCGTCGGGGGGCTATCGCCCCCCCTCTTACCCCCCCGTACGTGATTAGTCATGGAAATAATATAACACATACCCAACATTCTCCGACTTGTTGTTTTCTTTCCGCAGGGGGCCACACGAGAGCTTAGTCATTGGCCCAATTCTTCAACACCCATTGTTTCTCTACACCAAGAGAACTTCTGAGTGTTCACAGATTTCGTCAATGCATCTGCAACATTCTCCAAAGTGTCCACCTTTACCAGCAACACCCTTTTAGCCTCAACCATATCTCTAACAAAGTGATATTGAACATCAATGTGCTTTGTCTTTGAATGATAAGCAGGGTTCTTAGCCAAGAAAATTGTACTTTGGCTATCACAGTATATCCTTATAGCTTGCTGTACCAATCCCATACTTGAACACAATCTCTACAACCAAAATTCCTCCTTGCTTGCATGACTGGCTGCCATGTATTCTGCCTCTGTAGTTAAAAGATCCACTACAGACTGTCTTTTACTCATCCAACTGGATGAGCCTCCAAATAGGCTAAACACATACCCACTTGTAGATCTTCCTTGGTCCAGATCTCCAGCCCAGTCTACATCAACAAAACCATGAATGTCCAACATTCTTTCCAATCCTTGTCTTCCCTGGTATCACAATCCATAATCACTAGCACCATGTAAATATCTGAAAACCCACTTCACTTCTGTCCAATGCTCCTTCCCTGGGTTTGACATAAACCTGCTCAATACTCCCACTATATGTGCAATGTCTGGTCTAGTACAGACCATTGCATACATCAGGCTACCCATTGCACTTGCATATGGAACATGAGACATATCCTCCTCCTCTTCTTGTGTCTTGGGACATTGTTCAGCAGATAGCTTTACACCAACAGGAATAGGAACATTCACCGGTTTACTATCCTGCATATTGAACCTCTGCAATATAGTCTTGACATACTTCCTCTGGTTTAACCAGAGCATCCTCTTTTCCTGATCTCTCTTAATTTCCATGCCCAAAATGTAATTTACAACACCAAGATCCTTGATGTTGAATTTGGAGAAAAATTGGGTCTTCAAATCTTGGATAATTTATTTGTCATTTCCAATCAACAACATATCATCCACATACAAGACCAAATAAATAACACGGTCACTAATTAATTTAAAATAAACACAGTGATCCTCCTTGCTTCTAGTGAAGCCAAGTTTCTGTATATAGATATCAAATTTCTGATACCACATCCTTGGTGACTGTTTTAACCCATACGGAGACTTCTTCAACATGAATACCAGTTGTTTCTTACCATTCACCATAAATCCTTTAGGTTGCTTCATGTATATCTCCTCTTCTAGATCCCCGTGAAGGAATGTTGTCTTCACATCGATCTATTCTATCTCAAAATCAAATGCAGCAACAACAGATAAAAGTAATCTAATTGAAGTAACTTTGGAAACAAGAGAAAAAATATCACCAAAATCAATTCTCGGCACCTGGGAATAACCTTTTGCTACCAATCGAGATTTGTATTTCTCCACCTTGCCTTCTACATTCATCTTCTTTTAAACACCCATTTTCTCCCGATGGGCTTCCTTCCATCCCGAAACTCCACCGATCCCATGCCTCATTTTTGTGCAAGGATTCCATTTCATCAACCATGGCCTCCTTCCAGAGTTTCCATCCTCTGAATCCACTGCCTCCTTGATAGTTATGGGATCATCATAAGTTATCGTTAAGGAAAAATTTGAACAGAAAGACGATGGACTATACCTTTCTGGTGGTCTTCTTTCCCAAGTTGATCTTCTCACAGCTAGAGTTTGTGGCTCTTCCCCTTCTAAGTCTTCTTCTTTTGTAGAGTCTGATTCATCCTACTTTAGCTCAAACTCTATCTTCTCAGGATCCTTTGGTATGACTTCATGTTTAAAAATGTCTTTCACTTCTCTAAACACCACATCTCGGTTGTACACAACATTCCTTGTTTCTGGGTTCCAAAGCTTGTAACCCTTTAAACCATCCTTATACCCAATAAAGATGCACCTTTCAGATTTATTATCCAACTCGATCCTTTTCTGCTTTGGAAAATGTACTTATGCATCACATCCAAATACCCTTAGATGTAAAAGAGAGGGTTTCTTACCAGTCCATACCTCATGTGGAGTCTTATCCTCCAAAAATTATGAAGGTGATCTGTTAACCAGATAGCATGCAGTCTCCACTGCCTCTGCCCATAATTCTTGTCCTAACCCGGTACCAATGAGCATACTTCTTTCCTTTTCCATCAGTGTTCTGTTCATTCTTTCTGCAACTCCATTTTGCTGAGGTGTGTATGGAGTAGTCTTCTGTCGTGCTATACCACACTTCCTATAGAACTCTTCAATTTCATTCTTGCAGAACTCCCCACCATTATCTATCCTCAGTGCCTTTATCTTCTTCTCTGTCTCGTTTTCCACCATAGCCTTAAATTCTTTAAATCTGTCAAAGACTTTAGATTTATTCCTCAAGAAATATATCCATGTATTTCTTGAGAAGTCATATATGAATGAAACATAGTACACAGACTTTCCTAGTGAAGGAACCGACACAGGTCCAAACACATCATTGTGCACAAGTTCTAATATCTTGTTTGCCCTCTTAGCACCAGAAGAAAAACTCACCCGATTCTGCTTCCCATATACACAATGTTCACAGAAATTGAAATCCAAAGAGAAATTAGACATACCTTCTACCATACCATTTCTATGTAGTATCCGAAGGCCCTTCTCTCCAATCTGTCCAAACCTCTGATGCCATAGCATGGTCTTTTCTCTAGAGATAGTTAGGCTTTCTGCTCCACTTTTAGAAACCACAGAACTATTACACCCATCAATAACAGTGCTACCTTGTAGCTTTTACATATTTCCAGTTTGAACTCCCCACATTAATACCAGTGCTCCCCGAACCATCTTGTAGGCATCTTTCTCGAACACTATTTTTACACCTGCATCATTCATCTTGCTTACAGAAATCAGATTTCTGGGCAATGCAGGAATATGAAAAACACTAGGAAGTGTTCTAATCCTTCCACGTTGCAACTTCAGCTTGACCTTTCCACATCTGACGATTCTGGCCTTCCTATCATCCCCGAGGAAGACATTACCACCATCATATTTCTCATACTCACAGAACCACTCCCTATGGGGAGTGATGTTAAATGATGCACCTGAGTCAATCAACCATGACTCATGATCTACATGTGTATTTGAAGAAGAAGCCAAATACACATCCCCACCATCATCCAAGGTGGTTTTTGTCTCTGCAGAAGGAGCATCATCAAATCCCTTTCCTTTCTCAAGAGCTTTAGTTCTGCACTCCCTTTTGTAGTGCCCTTCCTTTCCGCATTTCCAGCATACCTTTACAAACTTTCGAGGAGATTTAGATCTCCCTCTAGATTTGGATCTCCCACTCAAAACTTTATTCTTGTTTGTGTTTTGGGACCTTCCATTTAAAGATAAGGCATCTCCATTCTGGCCCTCCATATTTCTCCGTCTCATTTCCTCCGACAACAAGGCTGAGACAATGTCAGCAAAATTCAAGGTAGTTGTATTCCTACCTATTGCAATAACTAGACTGTCCCACGAGTCTGGTAGAGAACACAACAAATTGATGCACTTATCTTCATCTGAGATTTTAATATCAACAGATGAAAGCTGACTTATAATAGTATTGAATGCGTTTAGATGCTCTATCACCGAGTCTCCATCCTTCATCCTCAAGTTATACAGCTTTTTCCACAAGAACAACTTATTCACCAGAGACTTAGATTGGTACAAAGTCCCAAGTTTTTCCCACAAATTATTCGCCGTGGCTTCCCCAGATAAATTCAACAATACTGAATCTCAGACACACAACCGTATTGTGCTCTTAGCCTTTCGATCCAGATTCTTCCAGTCTTCATCTAACATTTTTCGTTGGTTTAATACCTGGATCTACCGCGATCCACTGATATTTATCCACTAGCAGATACTCCATCTTGAGCTTCCACAACTCAACTCTAACCATTAAATTTCTCGATCTCTATCTTCTCGCAGCTCGCCATGATCTTTCACCGCAAGAATCGATCATGCAAATCTCCCACTGAACAGGGTCTACCTTAGGCCTGAGAAAAAAACCCTCAGCAGCAAAGGCGTCCCCTTGAAGCTGAAACAACTCTGATACCAAATGTAGGTTTTAACCCTGAACATAAATTATCTACACATGAATCTTATAATAGAAAATAAGCAATAGTGAGAGCATAAAACATAAAACATAAAACAGATAAACATAGGTATTTTCCCCTTGATCCCAAATCGGGACAACCAGCTTGATTTTTCATTATATTCCTTTTAGTGTTACAACACATATATATACATGCCGAAACATACATGAACCCTAATCCATTAACCCTGGATTAGAACATAACCGTAGTTCCCTTGACCGGATCTAAAAAAAGTACTAGGGGCCGAAAACCATCGTAACCATGTGCAAAACCATGCACAAAACCATGGGTGCGGACCGCCCACTAGAAATTAAGGACCAAAAAATTTTGGCTGGGGTGCTACCTTAGACCCCTTGTGCCCAGTCTGCGAAGAGAGGCTGTGCCCCCCCCCCTCTTACCCCCCCTGTGCATGATTACTCGTGGAAATACTATAACACATACCCAACAAGCACCCTCCCATACTACTTCGGGTGAGACCTTGACCTGCGTAAGCAGGTCACTACCGAAGGGGCCAGTAGTATAGGGGTTTTTTGGCAAACCTTAACCTCCGAGCCTGGGTTAGGACCCCTCGAGCTAACAAATGGTTCTTTTGAAGGGATCGAGATAATTTTGAGAGACAGATCAGGTAATGTCAAGGCTGTACTGAAAACCTGAAAGAAAATAAATTTATGAATAGTTTGAACAGCAAGTCCAGGAATTCACAGTAAAACAAAACCCCAATAAGAATTTGACCGCCGAAGAGTGGAAAAATAAGTATATTTTCATGGATATCTATGAGATATTCTCTGTAACCATTGTGATCGAGCTCCAAGAGTGGCTCGCAAGGTTGGTCAAATTCCAGAAGTCTTCGAAGGACAAGCGAGCCACGCAGTGGATCCTAGAATTGATCCAATGATTAGAAAAGACTGATAACACCATCACTCACATGGTGGACCACTGGGTGGAAAATGTGCTAGGAGTGTTCGTGAAAGAATTTTCCATTGAACAGTTCATATCTTACTTTGAAGCAGAGCAAAGATTATTCAAAGGATTCTAGGGCAAGTTTTTGAAGACCTTACCATTGCTAATTAAGATATTACTGTGCGAAAAAGGTATTTTGTGTAGCCACATCGAATGAATGAACTATGATCTAGATGGGAGTACGACACGAAGTGGAAAATACTATTGAACCAACCAAGAAGGAGATAGATCTGTCTACAGTTCAGTAAGAGAAGTAGTTTTTCAGTGTTCTCTAGCCACACCACTTTCGAACTAGTATATGGGTAAGAATTCACCTCCACCACCGCCACAAACAGAAGACGATAGGCCTGCACACATGAAGTTGCCTACCTTTAAGGGTGTCAGAGAAGAATACATGGAGTAGTTCTGGTTTGTCACAAAATCGGTATGGATTGTGCAGAACATAGCGAGTGATGCGATGAAGAGGGCCAAACTGTCCCTTGCCTTCGAAGGAAGAGCTTTGGACTTCTACATGGGATACATCGGAAAACATGCAGACTCAACCATTGAAGAGATCAATAACGCCTTGAAACAATAGTTCAAGAAGCCTAAGTCCTATTCTCAAATAGTGGTTCATCTAAGGGATTTCAAGCAAGGGCCGTCTGAGTCTGTGTGGAAGGCCAATCAATGACTGAAGAAGGTGATCAGATGAGGAAGATTTCAGTATGATGACAGAAAGCACACGAAATGGTTCATTTCTATGCTGCTACATCACTTGCACATACCTATGGGTCACCAAAATTTCGAATCACCGGAAAAAGGTGTGGAGGTTGCTATGAAGTTGGAAGATGTTCCCATAGATGATACTCAGTTGGGCATCCAACAGATCCAAGGAAAATTGGAGGTGATGCACATAGAGATCTAGAATCTGCAGAAGGAGAGAGGAGTAGAGGCTAGCCCTAAAAGATGGTGCATACGATCCAGGATGAATGGTCACACCAAGGATAACTTCCCTATGTTAACAGACTACATGCAGGCTGGGGGACCTATTCCATTGCATCTTAGGGAAGTTGCAGGACCAAGTGTGTCGACATTATGGTGCAATGATTGTCCCGTTGCGGGGTTGTACGACACAAACCACTATCCATGCCTTACTGCATACGTCATAGAAGTAAAGAAGCAATGGTGCAGGTTTTGCAGGTCAGTAGGACATGATGAACAGAACTACTAGACGTATGATTTGATGATCGATCAAGGGAACCTCTATACGGTACAGTCGGATTCATCCTCACCAAGATCTCTCTCAAGTGGAGGGGGCTCCACAGACAGGGGCATGGGAGGCAGAAGAGGTGGAAGCGTAGGTTGGGGATGAGGGAAACTAATCTGTTATAACTATGGAGAAGTAGAACACTTCAGTAGGGACTGCCCAAACCCTACAAGGCAGTCCTGCCAATATTTCAGACAGCTAGACCATGTGATTGAAGATTGTCCAATATTGATATCAAATATGAAGGAGAAGTAGTCAACACCTACACAGAATGTGCAGAGGATTAAGGCTAAATTGCGGGACAAAGATCTAAGGATAAATATCGTAGCATGCAGTGGGATGACTATCGAGGGGCCTGGGGAGAAGACTGCAGAGCCTTTGATCTAACCAACAGTTATCAAATAGGAATGTTTGGATCTAAAAAAAGAGAAAGAAACATTTTTCATAGCTTGCAAAGACTTTGCTGAGGCAGAGACATCTACTTCACAGCCGCCTGAAGACCTCAAGGTAGATGAGGAGGTAAAACCCTTTTTACAGAAATGTATGAAGCTACTGCACAACCCAAAGGCTATGGAAAATCTTCAAGCATTAATAGATAGCTACACAACATGACCTAGCCTCCCTCCAAAAGTCAAGGACGTACACAAACTCTATAGATATAAGAAGCGCACTGGTAGGGAGATGTGGTTGACTGTGTAGATTGGGGATTATGAGATGGATCGGGTTATTTTGAATGTAGGGTCAGATGTGAATGTATTACCTAAACAAACTTGGAAACAAATGGGGGAGACTAAGTTGGAATGGTCCACTATCTAGCTACATATGGCCAATCAAAAAAAGATCATACCCTTGGGGAGACTATCGAATATCATGGTGGATATCGCAGGGGTCAAGGTCTGGGATGATTTTGAAGTAATTCAAACTGTAGAAGATGCGGACCCCCACCCTACACTGCTAGGCTTGGATTAGGCCATCGATATTGGAGGCATCATTAACCTAAAGAAGAGAAGCATGGTATTTGAAAATAACAGTACAAGATTAATAGTACCATTAGATCCTACGGAAGGAGAACAATACACAGAACCAGTACGTGATGAAGAGGATGTGGATCACATCTATAAGTTGATTGTGCGGGATGAATATTTGATCAACCCCACAGTAGAGGGAGTACTCTGCTTGGAAAAGGACAGTGAAGGTTTCTTTGAATCTGATGGGGAGATAGAGAATTGGAAAAATCGGTTACATGATGTCTCTACACTGCGATGCCTTCGGATCGCAAAGAACTTACATTACATCTTCTCAGAGGTAAGAGATCTCCCTTGCTTTGATGGTTCTGGTAACGTTAGAGAATTTTTGTGAGCATTTAAAGCCAAGGTTCCCAGGGATCGCAGGTTATGGGCCCTTAACCTAGCTATGCGTGCAACCCCTACATGATGGTGGGAGATGCATAAGGAAGAGTTCGCAAAGTGGGAGGATTGTCAGGGCATGATGCTCCTGCGATTTGAGACTCCAGCGGAGGCATGGGTCAAGCTGATCTTGGCCCAGGGGATCCGCATGAACACGTGGTTGCATGGATGGAGGCATGGGGCGACCGAAATATAGAAGAGTTGGGTCCAATGCCTACTGCCTGGTACCTGGATGCAGAGCTACATCAGTGCACCCGCCACTGGGAATCTATGAAGAATGAATTTATAAGAACATTTGGACTAATAGGGGGTTTTGAGGCACTTGATGAAGCTCTGAGGACATAGATAAATTCATGTTTGGCAAGACAGGCTCTTCTGCAATATTCAGGATGCTGACATGGGAAACGCAGATGCAGGATATTGTCAACTATCGCTGCTTGGTAAAGGAGGAAGGTGAAGATGATCTGTGGTCTGTCTCTATCCCAAAGTCGGAAGGGGAGTGCATCGTTGAAGGACCTCCATTGAAAGAATTAGATGTCACTAAGCCTCTCAAACTACATGAAGTAAACATTGGGATGAAAGAACACCCTAAGTTGGCTGAGATTTGGGACTACTAGGATGAGAATATAGTAGGAAAAGTTGCCGAATTACTTACAAAATATCAGGAGTTGTTCCTTACAATGTTTTCCGAGTTGAAGGGGATGATGGGGGACTTAGGGTTCATGCATATCACTCTCAAGACCGATGCGTGGCCCATAAAGCAGTGACCTTATAGGTTGAACCCCGACTATAAGAAGAAGGTCAAGGATGATCTCAATAAAATGCTCACTGCAGGTATCATCGAACTTGTTGAATAGTCAAACTGGGCCAGTCCAATGGTGGTTCAGGAGAAAAAAACTAAGTGGGAGATTTAGATCTGTGTGGACCTGCACAAGCTGAATGATGTCTGTGTTCATGATTCATTCCAGACACCATTCTCAGACAAGATCTTAGACAACGTGGGAGGACATGAAGCATACTCCTTCACGAATGGATTCTCAGGATACCATCAGCTCAGAATCGCACCTAAGGACCGCAGAAAGATCACGTGCACCACTGAGTGGGGATCATTTAAAGTACACTGTCATGTTGTTTGGACTCAAAAATACCCTTGCTATCTTCTCGCGGGTCATCATCGCAGTGTTCAAATAATTCATTCACAAGCTCCTCAAGGTGTATTTTGATGATTGGATTGTCTTCGACTGGGTAAAAGCACAGGTATCAAACCTGTGCATGATGTTGGATGCTTACTGAAAACACCAGATTTCCCTAAATATCAAGAAGTGTATCTTCTGCGTACCCTTCAGAATCTTCCTCGGCCACATAGTTTATCGACAAGGACTAATGGTAGATCCTACCAAAATCACAATTATCATAAACTTAACAGTACCACCATGGAGAAACAGTTGCACTCGATCCTTTGACACACAGGCTACTACAGGAAATTCATTCAGGGCTATGTGCTGATTACTGCCCCTATGGAAAAATTTCTCAAGAAGGATGTTTCGTTCTTTTGGAATGACAAATGTCAAAAAGGCTTCAATTTACTTAAATAAAATATGGTCTCGGCACATATTCTCATCTTTCTATATTGGGAGAATGTATTTCATGTTCACGTCGATGCATCGGGCATTGCTATTAGGGCTCTCCTTACGCATCCGAGAGAAGGAGATATTGAACATCCGGTTTCCTTTGCAAGTAGGAAGCTCTCTGGTGTGGAACACAACTACTCCACCACAGAGTAGGAGGGCTTGGCCATGTTCTACCCATTTCATAAATATCAACATTACTTGTTAGGAGGACACTTTGAAATGCTCACAGAACATTCAACTCTAAAGTACCTGGTCAATAAGCCTGTGTTAGGAGGGAAATATGCCGATGGCTAGTGCTATTTCAGGAGTATGACTTTGATATCATTGTCAAGCTGGGAAAGTTGAATGCTGGGCTGGACCACTTGTACCAAATAGAGAGTGGCAAGAAGCCAACTGACCTGGAAGCTAGATTGCCTGATCCATAGCTATTTGCTATTAAGGTAGTAGATGCACACTTCCCTAATATCATTCAGTTCTTGACTACTGGGAAGACACCCCCAGAGTACTTTGTATAGCAGAAGAAAGAGTTAGTCACTCGAGCAGCAGAATTTAGCATCATCGTAGGTCAAATATATAAGATGGGGGCAGATGAAGTATTGTGGCGATACGTTTTGGAGCATGAAAGGCATGCTATTTTCATAGAGGCTCATGACGGAGTAGCAGGAGGTCACTACGCAGGGAAAGAAATGGTGCAAAATATCTTGAGGGTTGGTTTATGGTGGCCAACCCTACATAGTGACGCCCACGACTATTGTAAGGCCTGTGATACATGCCAATGAATAGGGAGTCCATCCCGCAAAGATGAAATGCCCCTTCAACCAAAAATGGCTCTATAAGCATTTGATAAATGGGATATCGATTTCATTGGGCATATCAATCCACCAGGGAAGAGGACGGGTGCACACTGCATTATTACAGCCACCGATAATGTAACCAGGTGAGCAAAAGCATAAGCAGTAAATTATTGTACTACGGATACCACTGCGCACTTCATCTTTGAACAAATTGTGACCAAATTCAGATTTCCAAAGATTCTCAGAGTGATAGAGGTACGCACTTTTTTAATGAAACAATCTGATCTTTGATCTAGGAGTTCCGAATCCATGATGTGAAGAGCATGGCATATCACCCCCAGGCCAACATCATGGTTGAAACTTTTAATAAAATCTTGAAGCAAGCACTGACGAAGGTATGAAATTCTGACCGCAACAATTGGGACGTGCGCATCCCATCGGTCCTTTGGGCCTATCAAACAACCTGCAAGAAGCTAATAGGAAAAACCCCATTCAGGATGGTTTATGGAAAAGATGTTGTTATTCCCATGGAGTATATTGTCCCTAATCTATGTATTGTATCCTTTACAAACATGGCAGAACTTGACATCATGAAGGAGAGATTAGCGTAGCTTATGGATTTGGAGGAAGATCGGTTTATTGTAAATTTCCATCAGCAAGTATAGAAGGCCCGCAATAAATCTTGGCATGATTGGCACATTTTCCATAATGCATTTGTGGAAGCTGAACTGGTCCTCTTATACGATAGCTAGTTTGCAAAGCATCCTGGGAAGTTCCGGCAGCATTGGCTTGGTCGCTACACAAATAGGGAGATCACAGACGGTGGAGTGGTTAGGCTGGCTACCCTATGTGGTGATATGCTCCCAGGCTACATCAATGGTAGCCAACTCAAACCATATTGGATCAAATGACTCTATGGCTAGAGTAGCCATACAAGCATAGGTGGAGGCCCCACCACCACAGTGACTCGGGATGAGTCACAAGATTGTGTTGGGGGACTGTTGGAACATGGTCTCCTACAAAGCTGCGAATCTAGTCCATTTTGTATATTTTTTATTATATTTAGTCTAATGCAGAAGTTTTGGGGTGGTTCAAAGCCCCTAATGCATTGTAAGTGGGTTAAGGGTAGACCAAGAGTCTGTAAACCATGGTGTGCAGACCATTGGAAACATAGGCTAAAGTAGTATAAGTATTTGAACCTTTTTTGAGTTGTAAGGCAGGTAATAAAATAATATTGGTGTGAATCGAGAATTAGTAGATCATTTTTAGGATTTTGGGGAAAGGAATCCTACTGGCTATGTGCGCGAAGATCCTCAGTCCTGTTGTGTGCGGACCCTAGGGCTATGTGCGCAGGTGGGGTTTTGGGTATTGTAAAATGATCTAAAGGATTAATGAAAGTGGAAGGTTTTTGGAATATCTGAATCTATTAATGTGACTCTATGATATCTATTATGTTATGCATGATTCTATATTAAGCTTCAAAATTAATTGTGTTATTTTCTTATGCTGCGTTGAAAATTGATCTGAATTTGTTTGTTATACTTTATGCAGGAATAGCTATGATAGCTTCTTTATTGTCCTATATCAGTTGTTTACTGTGATTATAAGTGGTATTGCGCATGTGGATGTGAAGGGATCGATACATATGGGTTTCGTAATATGCAATCTGATATTTGTGAAGTCAAATGCAGCTCTGCCTGACTTACCTGCCCTCTCCCAAGGTGCTGAAACCTAGTTCCAGCACCCTCCCATACTACTTCGGGTGATACTTTGGCCTACGCAAGAAGGTCATTGCCTAAAGGGCCAGTAGTATAGGGGTTTGTTGGGAAACCTTCACCTCCGAACCTGGGTTAGGATCCCTCGAGCCAACAACATCCTAAACTGATCAGAATGTATCAATTGCAAGACATCATATGTCTTTATGACACTTTAGGGGAAAGGTACCCTTGTATGTTTTCCTTCAGCACAATCCTGATATACACCTTCATGATTATTTTAAAACTCGGCCATCTTCGTCACTACCTTCCTTGCTTTGGGAAGGGCCTTGTAGTGAAGGTGTCCAAACCTCTGGTGCCATAGTTCAGTCTGTGAGATAGTATCACATTTCATTTCTCCCAGTGGACTTCCTCCAACCTAGTAGAGTGTATCAACTATAAACCCAATTGTGATAGCTCCCTTGAAGCTCTTCCTCCAGATGTGCACCTTTCCATCAATGAGTTCCACATTGAAACCTTTGTCTTCCATGGCTGATATAGACATAACCTTCTTCTTCAAATTAGGTACATATGGTACATCCTGCAAGCAGAGGACTTGACCTTGAGACAAGTGGAGGGTCACAATCCCTGTCCCTTTCACGAGATATGTGGAATTATCTCCAAGGATAATTTCCAAATTAGTATCCTTCTCAAAAATATCTGAAATTTCTTCCTTGAACCCAGTGATGTGCCTTGAGGCACAATGATCTATCAACGAGGCATGCATAGTGTCGGGTGGAGATGCAACAGGGAGGGAAGATACAAGAATGAATTCATTTAGTTTATCGAAAACATTTAATTCCTCATATATGGAATTTCTCGACCTTTTGAAAGATTGACCAAGTCAGTCAGAGGGAGCCTTCCTCTTTCCCTTGAACTTGTTATTCCTTTGATTGCCATTCCTCCGGTTGTTTTTGTTATCATCATCGAGAGAATCCTTCTTGAAAGGGCATTCTCTAGCATAGTGACCTTGCCTATGACAAGTGTAACACTTGCCCTTCTTTCCTTGGGCCCCTACTCTTCCTTTGTTCCTTGGAACACCAAAGTTCTTCTTTCTAGAATGAGTAGCGCAGGCAACATTTCCTTCATTATCACTTTCCTTCATCCTTGTCTCTTCTTGTACGCATCTCGATAGTACTTCGTCAAAGTCCAGTATCACATTGTTATTGATAATGGTAGTGTTGAACACATGCCATTCATATGAGAGCCCTCCAAGTGCGATGAGTACCATCTCTCGATCAGCTGTTGTCTCCCTAATAGCCAGCAGATTGTTGCTAATCTCAGTTTGCTTCAGAAAATATGATTGAACAGACTCATCCCTGCCTTTCTTCAGATTCTTTAATTGATTTTTGAAGAATAGGATTTGATTCACATTGTTGGCCTAGAACATGTGGACCAACTTATCATACATCTCCTTGGATTTTTCCAACTCAGAGATGTAGGAAACCAAAATCTTATGAATTGAGTCCCCGATCATCAACTTTGCTTTGATCTCCCACTTCTTCTACTTTGTTTTGGCAGTAGCAGTTTCAGTGTATGGAGGCTCTTGAATTTTACCCTGCACATAGTCCATGACATCTTGGTCTTCCAAGTTAAGATCCAATGTCATCTTCCAAGCATGGAAGTCATCCTTCCCAGTCAATTTGTCATCAGCCATAAAGCCATTGTAGTTTGAGGAACCCATCCTCTTCTTCAGTGATTGATACAAACTAGGGCTTTGTCTTCACATCAGCTCTAATACCATGTAAATTTATGTAGATTTTATATTCTTTATGCAACTTTAATTTTTCTCCCAATATTAGTTAGCAATTACATAAATAATAAAGTAAAATGTTGATAGAAAATACCAGTAGATCTAAGAAAGACAAGCCAAAAATATATGTGTGTTGGTGAGTTACGACAATCAATAGGATGCTTCAACCGACCAAGTCTCAATATGGTTAGCCAACTAGAAACTTCACACAACCCTCTAGGACAGCCAAATGGTCAACTCAAAATTCAACTGAAAAAGTGAAAGTTGTCAGTCAACTATCAACGCAAATAGTAGTAGCAGCTAGGTCAATGCAGAAAAACCAAAGTCAACATCTTGCCTCGAGAATAGTGCCAAAAAGTGTGCATTTGGAAAATATAACTTTTGGGAGAGTTTCAGGTCCCTTCGACATTACATTGACCAAAGTCAATGCTGATCAAAGTTTGCTGCAAAAACCCTAAACTGAAATCATAAATGTGTTGTTGCTTGGAATTTCACACATGTGGAGTGTAAAGCCAAGGTCATCGAACCATTCAGATGAGGAGAGATAAATGTGTGAGTATGAGATGAGTGAAAATTTCCTCCAACATTGACTAATATATATCCATCAGTAAGGGTGTGTGACACAACTGTTGGTGCACAAAACCTTAAGGCTGACCTACACATATCTCAAATAAATTCAAAATAAATGTTCTATTGATCGGATCAAGATGATATTTAGATCGATCTTGCACTGCTCGGAAAGAGGAATCTAATAAAAATATTTTTATCTTCATCTCATTATAACAACATGGATTTTGGACCCAATTGTCCAAAATTAACACCTCTCTAGAGGAGCGATCCAGAATTCGGCCAAACATACTAGACACTCTTGGAGGGTATGCAAGTTCCAAATGTTTACCTATAGGATGCATTGTTATGTCACCTGGGACACCCTTTTTTTCCTTCAAGTGAGCACACAAAGATGGTTTGGGGAGCACATTACAGTCGATTCATTGGGAATTTCGTGGTTGAGGAAATAGTGGCAGTAATGTAGAAGTATTTTTATTGGCGAAACCTTCGACGGGATATTGGGAAGTACATCATATATTTAATTGCTTGCGCCATTACCAAACTGACCATCAAGAAGCAAGGCCTCTATACTCTATGACCTACCCCTAGTCAACCTTGGGAATTCATATGCATGGATTACATGTTGGGCCTTCCTTCTACTAATCATGGAGATGACCATGCTTTCATGGTCATCAATAGATTCTTGAAGTTGGTCATTATTTCGGCCTACAAGAAGAATATCATAGCAGAAGCCACTACTAGAATATTCTTTGCACAAGTGTGGGTGCACTTTGGGATCCCAAAGTCTAACATCTCAGATCGGGACAAAAAATTCCTCATCACATCTTGGTCCAACCTTTAGTCAATGCCAGACACCAAGCTCACCTATTCCACATCTTTCCATCCCCAAACTGATGGCCAGATAAAGATCGTCAACATGATGATTGTACACATTCTACGCATGTATAATTCAAAGCATCCATGCACACGGGATGAGAGCCTTCCCTATGTATAACACAATTATAACCAGTCTCTCCATAGCTCAACTGGCCACAACCCCTTTCAGGTGGGCCTAGGGTTCTAACCACTATGTCCCATTGACGTAGCCATGCCATTTGTGGCTACTCAAGTCCATTTGACTCATGTCCAGTTTGAAGCTGACAAAGCGAACAACTTCATTAAGCACATTCATCACATCTGCCAATAGGTTCATGACATATTGGACAGAGCCAATGTTAATTACAAGCAACGACATGATCAACATTGAGTGCCACACAACTTCGAGGTGGGCGACAAAGTGTGGTACATTTTTAGAAGGAGCACCTCACTGAACCCCACCGTAAGCTTCACCCGCTCTGATATGGGTCGTACACCATCACCAAGGTTGTAGGGAATGTTAGGTCCATGTAATTTGTTAGATTGGCAAGACCAAATTGAACAAGGGTAACATCAAACCAACTTTGGAGACCTAGGACCTAGCCTTCCTGGACTCAAAGAGGGCTCTCTCTATATTTGTGTAAAAGATGTAACTTGATTGATTTGATGATTTTTATTTTAGGCTAGTTATAATGATAGGGTTTGTTTGTTTGTTTTGTTTGGTTGGGCTTCTTGTCAAATAGAACAGATAGAGTGAGAGAGATTCATGCCATTGGGATATGGAGTCTGCAAAAGTTCTTGAAAAGTACTACAATAGGTCAAGGGTGTTTCATAGGTCAAGTTTAACAACTCCAAATGGATCTTAATAGCTTAGGTGAGTGAAATTAACATTAAATAGTGAATTTATTAGGTTTAAAGGGAAGTTAAGAATCCTTTAGCTTATAATATAACAAGAAAAGTATTTAAGAGAATTACACATAATAAAGAATGAAAGGACAAGGTGGACCATAAACTTCTTTGACCTAGCTTTATCAAGCAAGCTTAAAAACAATAATATAACAAACCTAGAGAGCAGGGAATTCCTAAATTCTCTACTCATTCACCTTCAAAGAAAGAAAACATTTAAGAAAAAACATAAGTAATGATCAGAGAGCATGGAACTCTTGAATTCATTAATCAAACTATAAAAAAATTCAAAGTAACCATTTCAAGATAAACTAAAGGACAGGGGAAACCATAAACTTCTTTAGCCTAAACCCTAATTAGTATGCTTCAAAGAAAGCCTTAAGAACAACATTTCAAGAAAAACCAAAGGAAAGGGCAAACCATAAACTTCTTTAACCATACTCTATTGATTTAATTTCAATGAAACAAACTAGATGGACATGGAGAAATAGGGAACTCCTAATTTCTCCAAGAAAACCTAGTAGACGAAAACATTTAAACAATAATTATGGACGGATAAATAATTCTTGCGGACAATACATATCTCCTTAGTATCCTACGAATAACTAGCAAAAAATAGGCAAACGTAAACTACTTTCTCTAGATTATATTTGATCTAGAATTATCTATAATGAAGGATTTAGGAATTACCTATAGTCCAGCATTGATCGTAGTCTTCTTTTCTTTTGCTTTGAATACGTCTCCTTTTGGGATCTACAATAAAAAACGTGGAAGAATCAGAAGCACCTACATAATATAGACTAATTCATAAAATATAAATCTATCTTGATGATCAAGGAATTCAAGAAATAAGCCATTAAATAAACAACTCATTGAGAGAACAGGATCCATTTGTATTATCTTTAATGAAAAAAGGAGCCTTACAACTGTGTTCGCCTTGATGTCGTACATGTCCTTTTGGGGTCTGGGACAAGCGCTTCCTCTACATTTACAAGCCTTTTCACTCTCTCAACTAACATAGACATGAATGTGTAATCATTCCCATATGATAATCAGTTAAGAGAGTCTGAGTTTCTCCAACAATTCTCCTCAAAAAATCTCAAAGTCTAACTCCCATTGAGGCTGAACTATGGCCTCAATTTATTGCAAAAGAGAAGAGGTTGTAGCTCAAATAAGAGGGGATAAAATCCTCTTTCAATGGGATTAAGTTCCAGATACCAAGGGGTAGGGTCCTTTAACGGAGGGATGAATGTACATGAAAGGAGAGAACTTTCCACTCGATAATTGCTTCCAGATGCTTCGAGATTCAACCAGCTAGACTTCTAAATTTCACTTCTGCCTTCACTTTACCTTTTACAATAATCCGCACCTTTAATGAAGAAAAAGTGCGGCTGGTTCCACATGTTCTAGAACAAACAAATGCGACATTGCAGGTAATACGAGGAGAAACTGCGGTACAAGTATTTTTATGACTTTATAAGATTTTCTCTCAATTTCAAGGCTTGGTTTTAGGAACTTGATGTTGTAGACTTCTAAGGGAGTATTGTATGAGTAATGATGAACCCATACAGACAATAAAAATTCATGGTGACAATTTTTAGTGTAATGGATTTCCCCCTAAAGTGCGAAGTCTGAGACCATTTGAAGAGTGATGTGCTTTATCATTTCGAGGATTATGTTGTGGACATCCCACGAGAATCTGTAAAAACATTGATAAAACATATATATATCACTGCTGAGGTAGGCATTCCCATACTCAGATCAAACACTGACTAAAACTTGTTCTGATGTAGAAATTATCTTACTATCACATCAATAATGTAGACACAGTATGGATGCAGCCATCTGTTATGAATAGTCTACAACATAATGAATAATAAAACTCCCCGTAGCCTGGATGGTGGAAACTAGATCCAGGGTCTTGATTTCAGCTACCCGAACTAGTACAATTCTATCCATGCGATTGATTGTATCGAAGTCGAACATGGTAGAAACCACTTGATTACCAATCAATTATGTGAACTATTAACAAGTGTGAGAGAAACCACCAATAATGAAAATGGCTCTCAAAGTACTTAGTACAATCTATGAAATGTGAATAAATGATCTGAAGTCGAACATTTCACGGAATCGTTCGATCGAAGGTCAATGATGTAACCTGTCATCGAAGGTGAGAAACCTACCATTAGGGCATGTTTTGTAGAAATTTTTTGCAACGATTGACTCAGTGATGGTCAACCTGAATGGAGACAAGTGTTTGCAATGAATGGTTTATTTGAACTATCCTCTTGAACACATAACAGCACTGCAAATGGTTTGGTAACAATTGACGTAAAGCTAATACCTAGAAACCAGCTGAAGACTTTCAATATGGTTTGATTAAATTATAGGCAAAGGATTTTCCCAACCTAGGTAGAAGTGTGACAAAATGTGTCGTGTTCAAAAGTGCTAAACTGATTTTTAAACGAAGTGTGACAAATGGATTCATTTTCTCTCTTTTTCCCCCAGAATTTCTAGCAAGTACCTCTTTATTTTTGAGAAGCTTGAGGAGGATAACATTTTCTTGTTATATAAGCTCATCCTTCGGATGAGTCCAAATTAGTTTAAAACCAAACCCTAATAAGGAGTGGTTTGTTCCTATTTGTAATCGACGGGTCCTTTACTGTTAAATTTTAACAAGTCCAATATAGGAGAAACTCAGTGTTTTTCAATTTTACGGAGTCAGAAGAAAAACTTAAGGAAACTCCGTGGGTGTACTTTTTCGTAAATTTAGTCTCTTGAGCCCGAAAAAGGATAAATAATATAGGAGAGAAATCTATTGACCGTGATTAGTCAACGTATACCTTTTTCTTAAATAGTACATTTCAGTCTAGAAAAGGGGTAAACTTATACTGAAAGGACAAATGTTCATTTCCTTTAACGAGTTCGAATAGTCAAGTACTCGGCAATATTTTCATATTTAGAGAGTCTGAAAAGGGCTTAAAAGAGAACTCCAAGGTTTCGCTTTTTTGTAACTTTCAAGAGCCCGAAAAAGTGATAAAAGTATACTCAGTAGTTTCACCTTTTCTATAAGTTTTAACGAGTTCGAAAAAGTCATAAAAATGTACTCATTCGCTTTTTCATAATTTTTACCGAGTTTGAAAAGTGATAAAAAGTGTAGTCCTTTGTCAAAAGGACCATTTTACCCAAAAAATCTTATATTCTACACAAAAGCTCAAAAATTAAACATACCTATTTATGATTAAAAAATAATTCAGAAAACAACTTTTCAAAGTGCAAAATAAATAAAATTGTATTTTATTTATTAAAAAAATATTATAAAAAGGAGTTTTTCTAAATCATTTTTACCATTTGATTCCATAGTGAAAATTGAGACCTTTTGGTAAAAAAATTTCCTGAGGAGATTACGGAAGATTCTCCTGTTAGAATAAAAAAATCATCAGTTCTAGGTAATCCACATCATCCTTTCCTTCATTTTTGTCTATTTTATTTCTTAATTTAGGGCTTAAATTGATTTTTAAGTAGGAAAATATGTTCAGAAATCCGCTCACGCGGGTCTGCAGGCAATACACATGACACCTGCAGACCTAAAAATTTTGCAAAGGGACAGTTTTTGTGGTCCCACACTTTATGCATAAGATGCATGCGGATCCACGCACTTTTTTTATGCAAAAAGTGCAGAGGCGCCGTAAGAAAAAAATAAAATGAATACATCTCCCAAATTAAACCAAACTTTCTCACTCAAATTGTTTCTAATCTTTCAATTTGTCCATTGCAGGATATCTACAATGCTTGCGTGGAGAGAACATGAACATGAAGAAGTGGATGAGGCTGCCATGGCACATCCGTCCACATGACATGCATTGAGGGAATGTTGTTTGTACAAATTTTGGGCCATTTAGGGTATGAGGGCTCAAGTAGACTTACTTACCTGGCTAATAAAAAAATGGGACGTCCAGGAACAATGCTTTATAATTAGAGGTCACTGGCTCAAAATTGAGCTGGAAGATATATATTTTCTCACCGATTTATCAAAGAGGGGTGAGCCACTTTGTTTTTTTGGGGCTAGGGCAGGTGGCCAATCTGTCACTAGCCTTCAGTAAGAATTTTGCAATGAAGAAGAAGACCCTCAAGATAAACTCATTAATATAAAAACAATAATTCGTCCCAAACTCAAAGTGGTTTCGTTTACTGTAACCTAGTTGTGTGGGAGCGTAGCTCCACATGTTGCCACAAGATCCCAAATGCAAACTATTGTTGATTGCTTTAGAGGCACCATTTTCAATTGGTGTGAGGCAGTGTTGGCCAATGTGAAAGACCAACGGACTAGAGAAAAAAACTCGAAGTTGAAAAACTTCATGTATGGAGAAATTGTGGTCACATTTTCTCTAGAGAGAATTCCTTCACTTGCCCCACATATCATCTCAGTTGATCATAGTAGATTCAAAGAGCCTCAGATGGTCCGATGGGTTGCATTGATGGCCTGTCATAGTGAAGGTGGTGAGATTTTTCGTTTCACTCCAGCTTATTTCCATTGGTTGGAGAACCAAATCTTCGTGATAGAATATTTCCCTTACACTGGGATGGATTTCCATGGTGATCGAGAGATGTCTCTTCCTCCAGGAACACAGTGGGATGACTCAGGTATGAATCATTTTGACATGTTCTAAATTCTAATTTTTATTTTGTTTTTTTTTTTTTTTTTTTTTTTTTTGAATGCGTCATTGATGACAAAAATTTCAGGATACAGATGTGGGTCCACGTTCTGACCCTCTCCATCCTTTTGACGAAGCGAGAGATCTGGCTGCACCACCACCACCACCACGAGGATCGACATGAGAAATCGATGACTTGGAAAATCTGGAGGAGTTGACTTTAGATATTCGAGTATCATAGATGACATTCCACTCCTCTTACATAGATAAGTTATTGGGGTTCCAGTTTCGAGGACGATTCGAAATTCTGAGCAAATATCAACAGTCTGTAGCGTTTTATAAGTGATCATTGTTGGTCGCTGGTGTTGCAACAATTCAAGTGCCACATAAATTGTCAACCCAGGAAGTTATGTTTATTCCAAAAACAATCACACACTATATATGCTCAATTCCAAAAGCAAAGAAGGGTTGTAGTATTAATTACACAAATTATATTAATCACACTGCTCACACCTTACTTTTAACAAAGCTGAAGCCTACTTGTGTTATAGCAGAAACAATCCTCTGTTGCATACCTTCATTAAAAGAATCCTAGGAAAGATAATGGAAGGACATCACTCTGCAGAAAAGAAGATTAATCAACCATAACGGAGAACAGGACCCTATTCCTCCAAGCAGGAATCTTCAGCACCTGTTTCCTGTTATCAGTCACACTGCCAAAGAGAGAGATCAATCATCGGAGAACATGACCCTATTCCTCCAAACGGGAATCTTCGGCACCTGTTTCCTGATATCAAACTGTCACACATTCATTCTGCAAACAAATGACTAGAAATAAAATAACTCACAGCTTCTTCAGAATGAACAGTACAGAATAATGCAGTAAATAAGGAAAACAGAATTTTAGTAAGAAACGCAAAACTGCATAAATAATCTTCAGCAAACAGTGTTTAATTAAGGTGCGAAATCATAAAGAAGTTAACAGACTACAGGAGCAATCAGGTGAATCTTGTGATGAAGGCGGGCCCTTTCCTTCTCACAAGATTCCCCAGAGGAAAGAATTTAAATTGAAGCGCTCAAAAGAAACCTTTATTCATCTGTCAAAAGAAATGATACATTACAATGGAGCCTTGCTCCTGTCCGCTCAAAAAAAAATGTATCTCCTGCAGTCTCTAACTCTCCTTCTAATGATGATGTCTCCTCTTTTTAAAGAGGAGACATCTATTACAGTTACATCAGAGAAATCCTATTTTTATCCAAATCTGATCTTTTATTTTAAAACAGGGTCTTTCTATTCTTCCATAGCAAAATACCGTTACAAAAGATACAAAAAATCTGGCTTCAGAACAATCCATTTAACACCTTTCCTTGCTTGTCTTCATCTTGTTGCCATCATTCTTGAAATACACTTTCGAAATCGCAAATCACAATAAGTTTTCAGTAACGGGATTTGTGTGCCCGTTGACTGTTTCAGCAACAGAATTGATTGTTTCAGCAATGGGGTTGACTTTTTCAGCAACGGGGTCGATTGTTTCAGCAACACGTTCCTTATCATAGATTATCTACGATATCTTAGCGACTGTATATCTTCGATTAATGATTAAATATAAAAGTAATGTGGAGTTATATGCAAAACAAATTAAACATAGATTAAAGAGAAGAACCTTGTATACCTTTGGGAAAAATGGATAGGAATGATAATTTAAACTTTAAATATGGACTAAAAAAGAGTAAAGAGGTGGAAAAAATATGTAGTCAAAATGGTACATTATGAGGTCCTAACATCCCCCCCAACTGAAAGGGTTGCATGCCCTCAGGAAACTTTTAGTCTGAATCAGAGTCTGAATACTGACTCTTTGCATGCAAGTTACTCAAGCAATAACTATGGAAGGTGGTATCTGTCGAAGGTCTAAATCCTTGATTACTTTGAAATTTCTGCCATGCTTCTGCCTCATCACTGTTAGCCAACCTGTAATGAGCCTAATATCATTCTGATGGAATCCATAAAATGGGAAAGTGAAAATGATAGCCTATCCAATTCTTAGCACATTGTTGAACACATCTGATGTAGTTTGGTATTCTGGATAGTGCAATTTCAAGATTACTAGGGCTAAAGGGATGATACTCTTGTCTTTCCTTGGAGGACTGTTGCCATAACATGGTGTTTGCCTTCATAGCAGCCGTCTCGTTGACCCTGATTGACTAATGACATTCTCGGAGTACAGAGGCTTGCAATTGCTGTATGTATCTAGTCATTCTTGGCTTCTGCAAAAACTTATGGTACTCTGCTACAAAAATGGCCGGATTTCGAGGCTCCAGCCTTATCCAAAGAAGGCGATTATCCTCATTGTGCCTAGTTGCAAGGAAGGCAGTTTTCCAAGTGATTTGATTTGCAAGAAAAGAAACAAACGCCCTAATCTATATATCACCAACAATAGGATTAAGATTGAGTTCTCTGTTTTCAGGCATTGCCTCATTCTGAAGATACAGCTCGCATAAAAAATGTTGATCACTTGTGGAAGCCTCAACAAATGTTTTAACAAATTGTTCAGCTGTGAGCAGCTCATAAGGTCTTCCATCCTTAATTGCTTTCAACTGGAAATAAACAAGACGCTCTGAAAGAAACAGAGAATAGTTCACAGATGGTTTCCTAGTGGCTAGTAATTTTTGCACTAATTGAAACATCATGATTAATTTATTTTTTAATTCTGTATTCTCTTTCCTGGAATCTTTAAGCTCTTGGAGTGTTTGTTCCCAGTTTTCCCAATTGGAGTACATTTGATTTTGCCAGGCTAGTTTATGCTGTTGTAAAATTTTATCTTGATCCACATCATACTGTTTCTTCCACGTGTTCATTATTTCCAATTCTTTCCATGGTGGAGTTTGTGTTCCAGCATTATAGGTAATGGGCTGAGGCATAGTCTGTGTAGCAGAATTAGTGAATGTCGGGCAGGATACCCGTACCTTAGTTTCCTTCTCCAAATTTTTTGAGGGTCCTACTGGTTCTTGTGTGACAGTAGGGTCTTCCTTCTTTAAAGTCTTTCAGGGCCCTACTGGTTCTTGTGTGACAGTGGGGTTTTCCCTCTTTACTGGAGATGATATGGATGCACCAGACATTGGTACTTCAACTATCTTGTATCCTGTGCTTTGATAAATGTTTCCACATTGATAACACATGTACTCTTTATAAGGATCATTCTCTGAGTGTTTTTCTTGCATCGATGCTGTATGAGGCAAAGTATAAAGATTCAATTCTTTATCAAAAGCTTCCCTTGCCATTATCAATTATTTCTTGCAGGCTTCTAATTTTGACTTCAGAAATTCATTTTCTTATAAAAGAGAGGCTATGGTAACTGGAGCATGTGCTTTTGCTGATTGTTGTTCCTCCACTGTAGCTAGTTCTTATGTTTCAGCTATAGTCGGTTTCATTAAAATATCATGCTGGATGTTTAAATTTTGCACGTCAGCAGCTGGTTCTTGTGTTTCAGCTGCTGCGTGAGTAGATGGTTCTTGTGGAGAAGCTACTGGTTGCGTAGGAGATGATGTCATATTACCCTGGGCGACTGGTTCTTGTGGAGCAGTGCCACAAGATGAGATAGGTAATGATTCCAGGATTTGGAAAGGTGGTGATGACTGGAATTGTAACAAGATGGCTGCGGGGTTAGGGGAAATGGGAGTTGTTTTCATTTTTCTCCTAGGTAGAAAAACAGGGAAAGAAATGGCTTTCTTTTTCTTTCTATGGGAAGATTCTTCCCTAGGAGAGGGGATGTCGGAAGAGGTGACTATTTTGGATGCAGCCCTCATTTTCCTTTTTGATACAAAGGCAGTTGTAGTCTGCCTCTTCATTTTATGAATAGGAGGAGATGGTGGTGTTTTAGTTTGAGAGTCATCACTGGGGATGTAAACAGTGGGCTGGGATGACTCTGCTAAATGGAATGGTTTTGAAGATGGGTGAATTGGATTGAATGGTTCTAAGGATGGGATTGATGGAGGATCCAGGATATTCTCCAATTGCTGTTCATAAGAAATTTCAGAGATTTCGTGGAGAATTTTAGCTTCTTGGGGAATTTGGGCTTCGGGGGCTTGGTCAAGGAATAGGGGTAAGTTATTTAGAGGGGGGTTTTGCTGAGAAAAACCCCTCTGAATTAATAGTTGACAAAGGTGATGATGAGTAAGGGACAGTAATGGAAATTTTACCTTTCTACAGTAATATGACATATTCTTAATACATCCAAGTAGATAATAAGGAATGTTGAGTAGTCTACCATGCCGCAAGTGGCTCATTAAAACAAAGCGTGTTGATAAAATACCTGATATTGCCCCTCGCAGGTTAAATAATTCTTGACGAATTCAGCTACCTTGGCCCACGAATGAGGTAGTGAGTGCAGTCCTATGCCACGACCTTTGATCTCAACACGTTCTTCTGGAAGAAGGAAGTCCTATTGCGCATTTAGGATGATGTGTTTTCTACTAAACCATCGAGTTCCTGTGACTGGAAAACCTGAGACTTGGGAAATATCATTCTCTGTAACTAAAATTTCGACCCCTTGGACTGTGGAGTGGTCCTGCTAGAGGTTCTGTGCGAACTCCAAGACTTGCTGAGGGTTAAATTCTCTTAATTTTTCAAAATATGTGACCCATCCTGCCTGCTGGAAAATTTGGTAAGCCTCCGAAAATAATTGAAGAAGAGCCATTGAGCCGGGCTCATGCCTGATAACCGAACCTCCCATGGTTACTAACTTAAGTCAAATATAGAAACAAAGAGCAGAATCATAGGCTCGATCAGAATAATCGTTACGACTGAGGATATGGAGTATCAATGACGACCGAAATAATGGATATGAAGAGTGACGGTGGATTGTATGGTGTGGAATGATGGTTTTAATTTTCGAAATCCCCCCCTATGTGTGATGTAATGATGTTTAAATGTGCGGGGATTGTAATCATAATGGGAAAGATCCTCTCTTTAAACTATTATTTAACTGTATTACATAAAAAATCCGCATACCTTATATTTTACCTCTATTTTTGTAATTCGAAGTATAGAGTGCTTGTTCATAGTGGCTTAATACTGATGGAAGAATATTTAGATTTATCTAAAATGTAGAAACAAGAGCATATTAGAGTCTGCTCAATACTGGATAATATTCACCCAAGGGATCTGAAGAATAAAAGTGGGGTACTGGAAAACTTGTGTAGCAGAGGAAAGGAATGGTGTTTTAGCAATGGGAAGATAGATGACAGGTTGCTGAAAGTGGTGTTTCAGCAATGGAAAGATGGATGACATGTTGCTGAAAGTGGTGTTTCAGCAATGGAAAAATAAGGGAAATGTTTGCTGAAATGTGATGATTTAGTACTGGGAAAATTGGGGAAGTACTTGCTGAGGAATGATTTCAGCAGTAGGGAACAGGGAAAAAAAAAAAATGCTGGCTGAAGGATGGTGTTTCAGGAGTGGGTACAATGGGGAAAATAGGAAAAAGGGAAAGATGGAGTAAGGAGATAAGTGATAAAAGAGATACTGCTAGGAAATGAAGAAATGAATTGAGATGAGGGAAACAAAGCTTCTCTGATTGAAGCTTAGATCTTCTTGTGATGAAATTTTCCTCCTTAGTGAGTTCTTCCTTAATCTGCAACATACCATTGTAACATGCCAACCCTTGACAGGGATTATTAGTTTTAAATCTATTCTAATACTAAAAATATAGTGAAGAAAATTAAATGCTGTGAGGAGCAGAAGACTCCCCTGGAAAAAGATAATGTGTATTAGTCATGCAAGCAGCCTTAAAATCTTCTTTAGAAATAGGGCGCTGGTACAAACGAAGCCTATGACCATTTACTAGTAGAGGTGTTTTAGAATCATCAATTGTTAAAAGTCTTACTGTTCCATTGGGAAAAACAACATCTACTTCATAAGGTCCAAGCCATCTTGTACGTAACTTACCTTGAAAGTTTTCAAACCGAGATTCATACAATAAAACCCAATTACCTTTTTGGAACTGCTTGTGCTTGATAATTTTATCATGCCACTTCATTCTTTGTTGTTGAATCATGGTTGTCTGGTGAATGGCATCTAATCTCTTTTCATCCAATTCAAGAAGCTGCTGCAACTTGGCTTTCTGCACATCAGTCAAATCAAGGTTAACAGCTAAAGCAGTTCTTAAAGTTTTAATTTCAAATTCCATAGGAAAAACAACACTTTTACCATAAACCAATTCATAGGGAGAAAATCCTGTAGTATTTCTACAGGTAGTTCTATAAGCCCATAATGCTTTAGAGAGCCTTTGAGACCAATCCTTCCGGTTATCCTTCACTGTTTTAGTTAGAATGGCTTCTATTACTTTATTTGTGCTTTCCACCTGCCCATTGGCCTGGGGATGGTATGGTGTAGTCATTCTATGATGAATATGATATTTCTGAAGGGTAGATTTAAAACCATGAGAATTGAAGGGAGGTCCTCCATCTGTAACTAGTTCTCTAGGAATTCCAAATCTAATAAAGATTTCTTCATATAAGAAAGCTAGGACAGCTTCTTCATTGGCTCTAAGAAGTGCTTTGGCCTCTACCCATTTAGTCATATAATCTGTAGAGACCAATATATAAGTTCTTTGATTGGATGGAGGATTGATGGGTCCTATGAAATCTAAGGCCCATATTTCGAATAGTTCAAGTACTACCTGGGGGTTTAATGGCATTTGATCTCTATGATTGGGTTGACCCATTCTCTGACAGCTATCACAAGCCCGCACATATTTCTTTGCATCCTTAAACAGTGAGGGCCAATAGTAATCCATCCTCAAAATTTTGTGTGATGTTCTTTTATCGGCAAAATGCCCTCCACAAGGGCCATCATGACAAGCTTTTAGTATATCATACACCTCATCCTCTCTAATGCATCTTCGAATTTCATGATCAAGTCCTGTGTGAAAAAGACACCCACTTATCCAGCTATACCTGGCACTTTGTTGAACAATTCTCCTCTTTTCTCTATGTGACAGGTGTGATGGCAACTTTCCTGCAACCAAATAATTGGCAATGTCTGCATACCAAGGAGAGTGAGCAGATATTGCAAATAGATACTCATCAGGAAAGGAATCATCTACTGGAATATTATTATCAGTTTTTAACCGTGAAAGGAAATCAACCACAACATTTTCTTTACCTAGTCGATCTACAATTGTAATATCAAACTCCTGCATTAACAATAACCATCTGGTAACTCAAGCATTTGTAACATATTTATTCATTAAATACTTGATAGCCGAGTGATCCATATGGACAAAAGTAGAGTAACCAGTGATATAATGTCAAAATTTGTTAATGGCATAAATTACTGCTAAGAATTCCTTTTCGGTAACTGTATAATTAAGCTCAGCAAGGGTCATATTCTTATTGATAAAATAGATAGCATAAGGAAGATGGTTTTCTTCTTGTCCCAAGACAGCTCCAATTGCAGTATCTGAAGCATTAGAAGATATATGAAAGGGAAGTGCCCAATTAGGTCCTCTCAAAATAGGAGCTATAGATAACTGATGCTTGAGTGCTACAAAGGCTTCCTGACAAAGATTAGTCCACTTAAATTCAGCATTTTTCATAAGCAACACAAATAATGGAGAAGCTATCTTAGAAAAATATTTAATGAATCTTCTGTAATATCCAGCATGTCCAAGAAAACTTCTTACATCAGTTTGTGTTTTAGGAACAGGAAGATTTTGAATGACCTGTATTTTGGATGGGTCTACCTGAATCCCTTGAGATGAGATAAAATGTCCAAGCACTATTCCTTCACTCATCATCATATGACATTTTTCAGTACTTAAGGATAGGTGAGCTTGTATACAACGTTTAAGCACCTTCTCAAGATTTTGTAATGCATCTTCAAAAGACACACCATAAGGAGTAAAATCATCCATAAATATTTCCATAGAGTCATTCAACATATCAGAAAATATTCCTATAACAGCCCTTTGAAAAGTTGTTGGTGCATTACATAGTCCAAATGGAAGAACTCTATAGGAAAAATTTCCCCAAGGACTAGTAAAAGTGGTCTTGTCTTGGTCTTGGGGTGCAATCCTGATTTGGTTATACCCACTAAATCCATCTAAAAAGGAAAATAATTTCTTCCCTGACAAACTGTCCAACACATGATCAATAAATGGTAAAGGAAAGTGGTCCTTTTGAGTGGCTTTATTTAAAGCCCTATAATCTACACACACCCTCCATTTCCCATTTTTCTTAGGGACTATTACCAATGGGGAAACCCATTCACTGTCAGATATAGGGTATATAAATCTTGCATTAAGCAATTTTTGAAGTTCCTCTTTCACAATTTCTTTTAAATTAGGGTTCATTCGTCTTTGGGGTTGACAGACTGGTCGACAACCTTCCTTCATATAAATCCGGTGAGTACATAATTCAGGAGAGATTCCCTTCATATCCGTGTAATCCCATGTGAATGCTTCCTTATTTTCAAGTAATAACTTCATTAACTGATGTGTTTCATCAACTGTCAGATCAGGATTTATGTTCAGTGTTTTTCCAGGTTCGATTTACACTGTTATGCTTTTAGAGGAGATGGAGGTTGATGTTTGAGGTAAATATTCAGATTCAATCTTGTCGTGGGTATCTATTTCAAAGAGTGTAATCAATTGATTGTGAGTTTCAGCAACCACAGAGGAAGGTTCACAAATAAAACTATTAATTACTTCGTCCTCTGTGTTGTCTTTAAAACTCAAAGCTTGTCTGATAGTCAAAATAGGCTGAACAGCATTATCATCATAATCCATCCATACAGAATTCTCATTGCTAATCATGGGTGTAGCATGACGATAAAGAGTAAGTTGTTTGGTTTCATATCCATTGGAAATTGTCATTGAACCAAATCTACAGCTGATAAAGGCATCGGATGTAGCAAGCCAAGGCCTTCCTAGAATTAGAGGGTGTCCCCCCAACTTTGTTTTAGTTTGCAACACCACAAAGTCAGCTGGATAATTCCAGGATTCAACCGAGATAACTAAGTCCTCAACAACTCCTTCTGGTTTAATTGTAGAACGGTCAGCTAGCTCTAGGATGGTTGGTGTGTCTCTAATTGTGTTCTTTAGCTGTAGCAACTGTGAAGTTTCCAGAGTCATGATATTTATTGCAGCACCTAAATCTACCAGAACTTGAGGGATTATTGTTTTACCAATTTGAACTGTCACAGTAGGATGGCCGGGGTCACCATATTTCACAGGAGGAGTTTTTCCGGACATCAATGCAGATAGATCACCCATAACATGAACTGTAAGGGGATCCTTAGTTTTCCTACCAGGTTTCTTAACACAAATATCCCTCATGGTTCTGGCATAGATTGGTACATCTCTTAGTGCCTGTAAAAGTGGAATTTTAACATACAAATTTTGTAATTCCCCTAAAAGATTAAAAGTAGGTGTTTCAGGCGTTTTAGTTAAAACTAAATGCTCGGGGAATGGTGGCTTTGTTATTTCAACATCCTTGTTAGAGGGTGGTTGTGCTTCTTTGTGTGAATTATGTTTCTTAGTTTCTTCTTTATCAGAATCCAAAGAAGTAACATCATCAATAATAGGTTCAACTATTTTCCCAGATCTTAAATGGATATCATTGCATTGTGCAGGGAAAACATGAAGTGTAGGCTGGTTTTGAATGTCAATAACTTGCACAGCTTTATTATTGGGGTTAGGATTTGGTTGTACAGGTAGCTGGGGTCTCATTTGATTATTTGGTGGAGCGCTTGATGGCAGAGGAAGTGGTTGTTGAAATTGAGGAAATTGATTTGGATACGGGAGTTGTTGACTCCTCCAATTTGAATTCCATGGATTAAAAGAAGATGGCTGTTGTGGGGGCCAAGGAGTCCACATTGCAGGATCTACAAAGGGAGGGTTTGTTTGTTGCATGGGTGGGTAATTCATCTGATTAAAGGGTGGGTATTGCACTTGGTTAAAGGGAGGGTAATTTGTCTGACTGAAAGAAGGATAATTATTCCAACGATTAGAATATGTAAATGGCATGCTAGAATTCATACCTTGTCCTCTTGGTTGCCATTGTCTTCTTTGTGTTAGCAGATAAACTGCTTCAGCTTCTTCTTCCGTTGGCTGCAGTGCTGCCTTTATTCCTGGTAGAGAAGGACATTGTTGTGTTTCATGATATTTCTCACAAAGGGTGTAGATTGGTATCTTGTCCAATGGGCATTCCCTTAGTGGATGTTTGTCTCTACATTTAGGGCAAAAGACAGCCAGAGCCGCTTCTGCTTCAGCCTGCTTCTTTTTAACCTGCAAGGTGTCAATTTGTGAAGCAAAAGAACTTAACATTTCAGTTTTAAATTCTTCAAGTAAATTACCTATTTCAGCTCTTGTTGCTCCCCCACTGGCTGATTTCTGAACTCTTGAATAAGTGGGATCTCTGTTATTTTCTCTGTTCCTTGTAGCCCCTCTTGAACATCTTTTACAGAGTTCAACAATCTCATCATATGATTCTTTAGATATATCTCCTTTACCAAGCATGTTTAGCATGTCTAAACAATCGTCCCTTACTCCTTTAAGTAATATTGTTTTACGAATTTCTTTACTTACATTCGGATGATCAGATCTCTACAGATTATACTGTAGTCTTTCCGCATAATCCTCCAAATTCTCGTCCTCCTTTTGTGCCATCTTGAATAATTCCTCCCTCTTTTCTCTTGTCCGACAATAATCTTGATATTTAAGCAGAAATTTCTGTTTCATCTATTCCCATGTTGTGATTACCTGGCTTCCAAGGCTCATGAACCATCTTAACGCATTTGCCTTTAATGTTGCTAGAAACAGTTTCAACTTCTGAGCATTAGTAACATAATCATAACTTCTGCATAATATATCAAATTCAAAAAGAAATTCATCCGGATCTTCAGAGGATAAACCATGGAAGTTGGGTAAAGCTGACAATGGAATATTCTTCATAGGGGTTGTTCCTCTAGGGAGATCGCTGATAGGAAATCCCAAGGTAGAGAGAGAATTTTCATCCTTTCCTTCTCCTTCAGGATCTACTCGTCCTCCACCAAATAATTCTTCGTTGTTTCCTTCCATTGGTTGATCTCCTACTGCACTTGCTCGATCCTCAAAATCTTCTACTGGCTCCTCAATGTTTTCCACTGGTCGTCCAATATCTTCTGTTAATTCCTCAACATTCTCTGCTGATTCCTTAGCACTTTCTTCTGATTCTTCAGCACTGGCTACTGTTTCTTTAATATCTGTTGCTGGTTCCTCTATGTTTTCAGGGCTCACAACTTCTTCTGTTTTGTAGTCTGATTGAGGGGAGCGTTGAGGCTTTGGTCTTCGAGAGCTTAATATCTGCGACGATTCAACCTTTGATACAATTTCGTCAATAAAAGTCTTTCTTCCTCCCCTTCCTTTGCCCTTGCCACCTGTAGGGTTAGTTTTCTTCTGGGTTCCGCATCCTCTCATACAATCTGCACATCTAGAAAGAAAACATCAATGCTTTTGAAATCTATAATTTCCTTCCCCGACAACGACGCCAAAATGTTGGTCGCTTTAATTATTTTAACAATTCAAGTGCCACATAAATTGTCAACCCAGGAAGGTCTGTTTATTCCAAAGACAATCACACACTATATATGCTCAATTCCAAAAGCAAAGAAGGGTTGTAGTATTAATTACACAAATTATATTAATCACACTGCTCACACCTTACTTTTAACAAAGCTGAAGCCTACTTGTGTTACAGCAGAAACAATCCTCTGTTGCAGACTTTCATTAAAGGAATCCTAGGAAAGATAATGAAAGGAAATCACTCTGCAGAAAAGAAGATCAATCAACCATAACGGAGAACAGGATCCTATTCCTTCAAGCAAGAATCTTCAGCACCTGTTTCCTGTTATCAATCACATTGCCAAAGAGAGAGATCAATCATCGAAGAACAGGACCCTATTCCTCCAAACGAGATGCCCATTTTGTTTCACAGTATCAAACTACTAAAGCTCGTGTAACGAACAAATGACTAGAAATAAAATAACTCACAGCTTCTTCAGAATGAACAGTACAGAATAATGCAATAAATAAGGAAAACAGAGTTTTAGTAAGAAACACAAAACTGCATAAATAATCTTCAGCAAATAGTGTTTAATTAAGGTGCGAAATCATAAAGAAGTTAACAGACTACAGGAGCAATCGGGTGAATCTTGTGATGAAGGCGGGCCCTTTCCTTCTCACAAGATTCCACAGAGGAAAGAATTTAAATTGAAGCGCTCAAAAGAAACCTTTATTCATTTGTCAAAAGAAATGATACATTACAATGGAGCCTTGCTCCTTTCCGCTCAAAATTTTTTATCTCCCGCAGTCTCTAACTCCCCTTCTAATGATGATGTCTCCTCTTTTTAAAGAGGAGACATATATTACAGTTACATCAGAGAAATCCTATTTTTATCCAAATCTGATCTTTTATTTTAAAACAGGGTCTTTCTATTCTTCCATAGCAAAATACTGTTACAATAGATACAAAAATACTGGCTTCAGAACAATCCGTGTAACAAATTTTCTTGCTTGTCTTCGTCTTGTTGCCATCATTCTTGAAATACTTTGAGAGTAGCATATCACGAGCGATTTTCGATGGCAGGTTTCGTGCTGGATGACATTTCAGCAACGGAGATTGATTGTTTTGACAGCGCGAGGTGGCTTGTTAAAACTAACATGTTCCTTATCATAGATTATATGCGATATCTCAATTTTGTATATCTTTGATTAATGATTAAATATAAAAGTAATGTGGAATTAAATCAAATTAAACATAGAGTAAAGAGAAGAACTTTGTATACCTTTGGGAAAAATGGATAGGAATGATAATGTAAACTTTAGATATGGACTAAAAATATTAAAGAGGTGGCAAAAATATGTAGTCAAAATGGTACATTATGAGGTCCTAACAATCATCACCATGGATAGTGGATGATTGATTATGTAGACTTATATAATTTTTTTGTATCACCTTTTTCTGATCATAAGGCATTTTGAACCTATGATCGAGGATGATGTAATATTTTTTGAAAACACTACTCTTATGCTATGATATTACTAATATTTCTAGTTATCTATCTTAACATGCTATTGAATCTCATTTTGATCTATTTCTTTAATTATCACAAATTTCTGTTTATAACAATAGAATCTACTGCATCATCTAATTTGTTTAAATTTCTCAGAATGTGTTGATACTCAATATAATCAAATTCTCGTTCCAAGATGTTATTGCCTAAATTAACCTCAAGCTGAAGGAAGGCAGAGTCTAGGGTAACATCAAACCACGCTTAATCTGGTAGCTAGCCCTACCAGATCGGGAGAGGGCTCTCTCCTTGTCAATCTCAGCAAAAAATGATTAGTGAGGCTTGAGATGACTTGAAATAAAAGCTAATTTTAGGCTAGGTATATATGTAAAAGGGTTTGATTTGATTTTGGTGATTTTTGTTGGAATCAAAGGGAAAGGAAAATTTTGGGTCTGGGAAATTATCAGTTTTGTAGAGGGCTAAATGGGGCAAGGAAAGAAATTGTTTTGACGCTTCGAAATTGAATGAAATGATAATCAAACTCGGGGTGGAGTTGAAGAGGGCAAGAGTTTTCAAGAATCCCTCTTCAGACAAGGAAAACTTGTTTGTTTAACTTAAGAAGAATTAAGAAGGAAAATGGTACACATGAAACATCAAGAACTTATAATCACGTAGAGACACACACCATCAAAACGTAGAGCCACATGGATCCAAATAGTGCCGCAAAACCTTGGTCTATTCCTTCGCCAAAAATGCAAAAAGATGAATGTACAATGATGCCCAAAGAATCCCAAGTGTCCAACCCCCCGAAAAATGACCGAGAAAATACAAGATGTAGACAATAATAACTCATCCTCATGCCTCTAGGGGTCGATCTCACTATTTTAGGAGCTGTTTCAACAAGTTCTAAACTAAGAACTGGAAAATAGGCAATGAAACAGCTTGCCTCTATAAGATAGGAAACTGATTCATTCAGTTACATTTCACTTTTTGGTGAATGAATCTACTTGGATGAGTAAAAATGTCCCAAAATTACATCAAAGTTATGAAATTACATCAAGTTACATAAAGGGTTTCACATTGGGAGATGAAAAAGTCAAACTGGCCAAAACTAGGCGAAAATCTGAGCTACTGAGTGAAAACTGAGCCAAATTTCCCAATGCGTCGTGCCTGAAATCTCTATGCATAGCGCCACTTTGAGGCTGATTGTGAGGGCCTTCCTAAAGTCCAAATTGAGAACAGGATATCTCGTTGGAAAGATCTTCCTGTCTTCTTTCTAACCCAAGTGGAATTTATGAATTTGGTTGCCATTTGCTGCTCCAAAAATGAGTTTTTCCAACACTTCTTCCTGTGTGTCCAAAAAGAGGTTGAAAGGTCATTTTTAGGGTGTTTTTGACCCTTCAGGCAACCCAAAACTTGTCAAAATATTTAGGTAATCCATAGGCATGCATAAAATTTGATGAAAAATCCAGAAATATAAATTTTTCTTCAAGAGGAGCTACCAATTATAAGCGCGCGCCAAGTGGCGCTACGCATCGAGCAGGAAAATTTGTGTTCAATCCCAAAAATTCAAAATTGACAAAATTTTTCCCAAATTTCTTGAAATTTGGGCTGAATGTCCACCATCTAGCACTATGCTAAGCCAAAGAAGCTTCAGAAAATATTTGGAGTCTAACATGCCTTTTGCGATGCTTTAATGCCCTCTTTAACTTTGCCTTTGGGATCTTGATTCGCGCCTTGCAAACATGATTTCTCACCCAATAATGATTCTTCATGTGCCTGAGCATGTTCTTTTCCTTTTCGGCCTTCTCCAACAGCTTTTGGTCACCTTGGTGCATGCAATTCGGTTGTAGAGTCACTGTGTTTCCTTCATAAGAGTTATCTGTCTCCATGTTTGCCAAGTCTATGTAAGGTCTATGTTGTCTTGTATGAGAATTTTGGTGTTTTTGTTTGGATTTCCAAATATGAGGTAACATGGGAGGGAATATAGAGGAATAGGATAATGGGAATAATGAACTTTTATCAAGTGAAATTTGCCTTTTGAAAACTCTGATTTGATAAGTTTAGGGACAAGGGACAGCCACTTGATTTCTTGGGATAAAATTGGGATTTGAGGGAAATTCACAAATGGTATGGGGACAATGGGAATAGGATAGGGATAATTTACTTTATGGATTTAAGGTGAAATAGGAAAAGGGGACTGTGGTGAGCAAATGAACAATGAGGAGATGGAAAAAACAAGGTGGGGAATGGAAGAGTTCAACACAAAAATGAGAATGAGAATGGGAGAGAAATGATTGACTTTAGGAATGTAAGGGGATAGGGGATGAGATTCTATGATAAGATAACAGTGAGGGGGTGGAAAAAACAAGGTGGAGAATGGAAGTGTTTGGCACAAAACAAGTTTTAACACCCTAGGAGCAATCTTAAAACAAGAGAATAGGGTTTTGAGTTTTTGTATTCAAATCTTCATAATCAATCTCATAATCAACACCAAATACTTTTTCATGAGCAATGGAGTGATTGCATGGACTTACTTGGACCAAGACAAACCGGGCAAATTTGATGAGTTGGAAGAAATAGCAATGAAGTTGCTTTCTGCCATGTGCGTAGCGCCACAACCCAATGCGTCGCACACCAAACCCAATGCGTAGCGCCCTTTTGCAGGAGGCTTTTGGAGGCCTTCCCGGTGTCCAAATTGGGCGCAGGATAGCTCTTTGGAAATATTATTGAGTATAATTTCCAACCCAATTGGAATTTTTCAATTTGGAGTTCATTTGCCTTGTCAAAAATCAAATCTCTCAAGACTGGTCAAAATGAGCAAAATGAGGTCAGCCACAAGTAATGTTGGGAAAAATACCGGAGAGGGGGGTGAATCAAGTTTAGACTTTATCAAACTTTACTTTTTCTTACTTCAAAACACATATGTGACTTTCCTCAAGCCAACTCGCGTATACACGTGGATATACTTAATAAAAGATGCGTATGTCCAGCAATCTTATTATGCAGATAATTTTTCACTTATATCATTCCATCATTCATTCATTAGATGTTCAATAAACATTAATCATGTGCAGTAATAACAGAATAAACCATCACACATAAGAAACACACATGAACACCAGGATTTTAGGTCGAAACCCAAGTTGGGAGAAAACCACTGCTGCCGTTGTCTCAGCCTTCAATATTTTATTATAGAGAAAACATCTTACAACATATGTGCTGCCTAGCCTCCTACTAGCACGTGTGCACCCACCCGCGCTCGTTCACCAGCCTCTCCCGGAAGGAGCTACAACCCCCGTTACCAGCCTCTAGAAGGAGCTACGACCGCTTCGTTTACCAGCCTCACCTGGAAGGGAGCTACGACCCCCGATCTCGTTTACCAGCCTCACCTGGAAGGGAGCTACAACCCCCTGACTGAAGGCTACAACCCTCAGCACCTCTATGGACCACGTTTCATCAATTTTCACACTGGATCCAACAACTCAAATAGAGTACAACTTGTAGGCCTCGTTTCATAATATTTTCAGACTGGACCCACTCTACACATTTAAGCTTAATCATACAACCAAACTGATACAGACAACTCAGAACTGTAGAATACAGATAGCAGTAACACAGCAGAACAGATCAGACATTTCATACCCCATGCTTCAGAAAACCCTAGTTTGCATACGCGCTTTCCTATCACTGATCCCGCGTATATACGCGCCTTCTACCATACAAACCCGTGTATACTTCTGTACATATTACAGAGCTAATTTCACTGCGCATACGCGCTTTCTCTTCAGCGAAGCCGAGTATATACGCGCTTCTTCTGCGGCAAAATAGCGTATGGTTCTTCAGAAATTTAGGTCATTGCAATTCTTCAGAACAGACACATCACACAAATTTTACCCTTTACGTCAGACAGATGTTCACCTCCTCTCAGATCTAATCATTCCATAAACAGATGTAGCAAATACAAATACATTTCAGATCTAGATTCCCTTCTTCATCATTTTCTTCATAGGTGCTTCATGCATTCAGATCTATCATTCAACTGTAACCCTTTCCATTCAGATATACTTCAGAGAGAAGTATTCATTCAAGCTCAGACATCTTGCACCCTCACGCCTCCTTTGCACAATGAATTTCTTCTCCTTATATAGGTTTACCCTTTTTCAATACCATGAGCCAAAACCACATTACTTCCGATGGTATTCCTGGACGGGGTCACATAGACGAATCATTACTCAATACAATGGGTCAATACCATGGTGGTTACCCCTAGTTTTTCACTTTATGAGTGCTTTTGCCCATACGCGACTTGGCACGTTATTTCCCGCGTGCATACGCGACTTCTCCTAGACAAATCCGCGTATGCCTTGAGACATACTCTTTTCATCATAGATCTAGCACATACTGAATTCCTTTCTTCATTACCTTCTGTACTCACTGTAGATACATCAGATTTACATCATTTAATAAGTTCATCAAGACATATTCTAACAAGCACAACTTCATCAAATAGGTTTCCATCATCTTCGACAAGTGGGTTTCCATTCAAAGACAACACTCTATCAAGTGGGTTGTCATCAAGGACAACACTCAGCATCATATTGCCAACAAACATCATATCACATCAGATTTACATCATTTACCAAGTCCATCAAGTCAAGAATAACTTCATCAGGTGGATTGCCATCAAGGACAACACAAGTCAACAATCTCATGTCTTCATCTTCATTCAAGTATCAAGGACAACACTACATTACGTTAACAAAAGAAGGTTAATAAATAACTTTGAAGGTCTTCCTCAACTCCAAATTGAGCTCATGATAGCTCATTGGAAATATCCTTGTGTCGAGTTATCATTTTGACTCATCAAGAAAGTCATTCGCAACCAAGCTAGATAAAACTTGATTTTCCCAAGGTCACTTCAAAGGTGCATCAATTCTCCTGAGGCAACTGTATTTTTGACATTTCTCTAAAACCATGACACCTGTGTAAAAATTGAAGGAAATTTTTCTTCCTTGGCCTATTTTGGACAAACACCTCTCTCATTTTTTCCAAATTAATCTTTTCTTGCTCAGAAACATCATTGGAGTAAAACCTATCTCGATGTGTGGAACAAGGGATTTGTCAAAATGAAGCGAAATGAAGGGGATAAGGGGCTTCTAAATTCTTAGAAAATTTTGGAAGTAGGGAGACGTTAGGGAAAGGGGAAATTGTAATTCTCGTAGATTTAGTGAGGGTAAGGGGTCCAAAAGGGAAAAACACAGGCCTAGCCTAGAAAATTGCCAAGTTGTGGCAAGAAACTAGGGTTTGTGCAAAAATGAGGAATTTGGGGGATCTCAATGATGGGAAGTGTTTAATAAGGTACATTAATGATAGTGGAAGGTGTATGAACATCAGGATACAAGTTTTTCTAATGATTTGACCATCCAAGAGAAATTACTCCAAAACCCTAGGAGAGGGAAATGGACCTTACCTAGGCACAACTGAAGCATGAACAAGCTGTAAAATGACCCAATGGAACTTGACATGATGATGAAAACCATCTGAATGATGGTACACTCAGCTGAATGGTGACATGGACCGACATTTGGACAACTTTGAAAAGAGTGAAAACAAACCCTAGACCTAATGCCTAGTGACCAAATTTTGCTTGAAGACTCATTGAAATGACAAAATTTGACCTTGACATCTTAAAATCACTTTGTAAGAGCATGTTTGATCACTGGAGGAAGGCTGCAAAGGCTGACACTAACATTGGCTCCAATGGGGATGGTAGCTCCTTGGAGGTGCCAAGAACTACAGATCTTTGGAAAGCAGACAGTGCCTTCATCCATTGGGCAATGGAGTCAAAAACTCAAGCTGAAATGCATGACTGAAAAATGATGACTTGAAAACACAAATAGACTCTCACTCAACTAAAAATTGACTTGATACTTAAACACAACCGACAAACTGGAAAATATGCTCAATATGAAGCTTATTCAATACAACCTACTCTAGTTGTTCCATTCATCACCTGATCAAGTGAAATGAAACAACCAATGCAACCAAGTAAGTATTCCGGCTGCTGTTTGAATTCTCCGCAAGCGCTCGCTTATGAACAACAAGAGAGAACTACTGAAAGGCAACTCCCATGAAAACTTGTGAACAGATCCGTTGAATACTATGGATTCTCTATCTGCCTCCAAAAACACTGCATAAGGATCTTGAAGTTCATGCACACTGGGACTTAGCTCATCCAATGGATTACTTTTCTTCTCCTCATACCATGAATGCAAACTTTGTTTTGAGATTTGTGACGAGACTCCTACTGAAAATGATAAAGAGACCGGCTGTCGGATCATGTTTGTATCAGTACACATTTCAAGCTCACATATAGTCAATGGAGAAAGAATTTGACTACAGACATCATCCAACACATCAGCTATTGGATCGTGACAAACTTGAAAACACTGTTGCAACCCATTTTCTATTGGTTCCGATGAGATTACATGATTTCCTACGGGCTGCTCATTTGAAGATTTACTATGCAATTTACCCTTCAAAAACTGAAATGATTCAAAACAAAATGGTACGGAGTCATCTTGTATCATTTGATCATATGTGCCAGCTTCCAAGTCCTCATCTGCAACTGGACAATCAATGGCATTCGGGGGCTGCAAATCTGGATATGGGAAGTCTTGAACAAGGTTTTTATTGCCCTCAAGATGGTCCAAATCAAGACTTGTTGACAGTTGATTTCTGATTGCATGGAAGTTGTCTCTGATGAACTGAAACGAATCAAAACAAAAAGGCAAAGATCCTTCACTTACTTCAAAATTTGCTGCACTTTCCTCGTCACTGTCATAGCTGATATGCATCGGTTGATCACTATACTCGAGCTGCTGAAAGTGAACTTCCTCCTTCCACAAACTAGCTACTGATTTGTCTGCAAGATTAGCTTCTGTTTGGAGAACATAATCATCATCATACTGATCAAAATGAGGCAAATCATCGGTATAAAACACATCATCAAGCATACATGTCAAATCAACAGATCTCTCTTCTCCAAGATGATCTACAAAACAATCATTATCAGATCTATGACAACTGGGATAAGAAACAAAATGTTTTGGATCAACAACTTGTTCTTCTTCAATCATCGAGCCATGGGCTTGAAAATTATACTCATTCCTTGTGGTGATATTTTTCATCATCTCTTCCACTGCACTTACCAACATGTCAAGCTTTATCTCTAGAGATGTCAATTTCTCCGGATCTATGTTTTTCATCTCTTCTTCCTTCAACTTTGCCCTTCGGATCAGCAAATGAGCCTCTACATCTACTGCACTGTTCTGCATCTCTTCAAGTGTTGCAAGATTCCTTTCTCTCAGCTGAAACTCCATTTCCGGATCAAAGGCACCCGAGTAGTGCAAGAGAGCAGATCCAGGAGGAGGCCTTATATCTACTGAAATCGAATAATAAACTTTGTTAAATCTGGAAAAAAGCTGTTGTACTGTCTCCCCTGGCTGTCTTTCAGCTGGTTATACTCTTCTATAATCAAGAAAGGGTTCTGTCTGACCACCCACCTGTCGAGGAAAACTTTGACGAAATATTGGAAATCTGAGATGCCCACATCATGCAGGGCTTTGAACCAATTCTTCACTTGGCCTTGAAAAGAAAGAGCAAAAATCCTAATACTGACATCCTCTTCATCAACTTCAAAAAGGTCAAGAAAAGACTCAAAATTCAGAACATGTCTCTCAGCAGTGATATTGTCGCGTTCACCATCAAATCTTGGTAGATATAGATCATGATTTTTAGGGAAAGCATGGGATATAGGAGGTAAAATCAGAGGCTTGTATCGATCTGGAATTTTACAAGGTATAGGGGTATGTAAAAATGCTGCAGAATCAGTCTTGGTCTCTTGAGGTTCATCAGTTTGAAGATGGTCATCACAAGATTCAGAAGAAAGGTCTTGATCAAGCTCAAAAGCATGCAAATCTTTGGTATTCACAATCTTCAAAGGGAAGGAATCAAATGCAGGCCGAGGATCTTTTCTCAAATACAATATACTTTGCAAAGCCTTCTTGACATTCTTGGGAAAAGAGAAGAAATAATTTATGACAAAGAAAAAAATGTCTTGGATGAAATTCCAACTTGAATACCTGATCTTTCCATATTGTCCTTTCATGTTTCTGCTGGTCAGGTTCATCCTCCACTGGAGTCCTTGGATCTGATCTCGAAACTGATTTAGAGTCGCCAGGTGAATGATTTCATCCTTGCAGTGTCTGATCATTGTCCACCATCAACAATCAGATATGAACTTGATTAGATCTTACTGAGGAAACCAGATGTTCAGTTCATAAACTAGACCTGAGATTGACTGAAGCAGCATTAATCTACTTTTGCTAGTGAAGCAAGAGTGTTTCGAAGGTTACCTGGCTAAATTCAGGCTTCCACTATAGTTTATAAATCAAAAAACAAACTTTCTCTTCCCCAGTATGGTCGCCACTATGTTATTTCCTAAATCTACCTTAGGCTGAAGGAAGGCAGAGTCTAGGGTAACATCAAACCACGCTTAATCTGGTAGCTAGCCCTACCAGATCAGGAGAGGGCTCTCTCCGAGTCAATCTCAGCAAAAATAATCAATGAGGCTTGAGATGACTAGAAATAAATGTTGATTTTAGGCTAGGTATTTATGTAGAGAGTTTGAATTGATTTTGAGGGGTTTTGTTGGAATCAAAGGGAAAGGAAGATTTTGGGTCCGGGAAATGATCAGTTTTGCAGGGAGCTGAATGGGGCAAGAAAGGCAATTGTTTTGACGCTTTGATTTAAATGAGATGGATAGCTCAGACTGGTGAGGGGTTGAAGAGGGCAAGAGGCTTTCAAGAATCCTCTTCAGACAGTTGAAAACATGGAAAATTAAACAAAACTCAAGGTAGAGCACTGCAAATCTAATGAATTCCACCTTTATTACTTGTTTGTTTAACTTAAGAAGAAATGAGAAGGAAGATGATACACATGAAACATCAGTAAAATTACAATCACAGAGAGAAACACACCATCAAAACATAGAGCCACATGGATCCCAAAGAGTGCTGCAAACCTTGGTCTATTCCTTTGCCAAAATGCAGAGATGAAATGTACAATGGAGCTCAAAGCAATCCCAAGTGTCCAACCCTGAAAATGATTGAGAAAATACAAGATATAGACAAGCCTAACTCATCCCCATGCCTCTAGGGGTCGAGCTCACTAGTTTAGGAGTTGTTTCAACAAGATCTAAACTAAGAACTAGAAAATAGGCAGTGGAACAACTTGCCTCTATAAGATAGGAAACTGATTCATTCAGTTACATTTCACTTTTTGGTGAATGAATCTACTTGGATGAGTAAAAATGTGCCAAAATTACATCAAAGTTATGAAATTACATCAAGTTACATCAAGAGTTTCACATTTGGAGATAAAAAATTCAAACTGGGAAAAACTAGGCGAAAAACTGAGTTACTGAGTGAAAACTAGGCCAAAATTCCCAGTGCGTCGCGCATGAAATCTCTATGCGTCGCGCCACTTTGGAGCTGATTTTGAGGGCCTTCCGGAGTCCAAATTGAGTGTAGGATAGCTTGTTGGAAATATCTGCCTGTCTAATTTCCAACCCAAGTGGAATTTCTGAATTTGGTTGCCATTTTCCCCTCCAAAAATGAGTTTTCCCAACACTGCTTCCTGTGTGTCCAAAAAGTGGCAAAAAGACCATTTTTAAGGTGTTTTTGACCACTCAAGCAACCCAAAACTTGTCAAAATCCTTAGGTAATGGGTAGGCATGCATAAATTTTGATGAAAAATCCAGAAATGAAAATTTTTCCTCAAGAGGAGCTGCCAATTATAAGCGCGCGCTAAGTGGCGCTACGCGTCGGGCGGAAAAATCTGTGTTAAGGCCAAAAAAATCAAAATTGACAAAAAGTTTCCCAAATTTCTTGAAATTTGGGCTGAATGTCCACCATCAAGCTCTATGCTAGGCCAAGGAAGCTTTGGCCAAAATTTGGAGTCTATCATGCCTTTTGCGACGCTTTAATGCCCTCTTTAACTTTGCCTTCAGGATCTTGATTTGCGCCTTGCAAACAGATTCATCGCCCAATAATGATTCTTCATGTGCCTGAGCATGTTCTTTTCCTTGTTGGCCTTCTCCAACAACTTTTTGTCACCTTGGTGCATGCAATTCGGTTGTAGAGTCACTGTGTTTCCTTCATAAGAGGTATCTGTCTCCATGTTTGCCAAGTCTATGTAAGGTCTATGTTGTCTTGTATGAGAATTTTGGTGTTTTTGTTTGGATTGCCAAATATGAGGTAATATGGGAGGGAATATGGAGGAATAGGATAATGGGAATAATGAACTTTTATCAAGTGAAATTTGCCTTTTGAAAACTCTGATTTGATAAGTTTAGGGACAAGGGACAACCACTTGACTTCTTGGGATAAACTTGGGATTTGAGGGAAATTCACAAATGGTATGGGGACAATGGGAATAGGATAGGGATAATTGAATTTAGGGATGTAAGGTGAAATAGGAAAAGGGGACTGTGGTGAGAAAATGAACAGTGAGGAGATGGAAAAAACAAGGTGGGGAATGGAAGAGTTTGACACAAAAATGAGAATGAGAATGGGAGAGAAATGATTGACTTTAGGAATGTAAGGGGATAGGGGATGAGCTACTATGATAACATAACAGTGAGGGGGTGGAAAAAACAAGGTGGAGAATGGAAGTTTTTGGCACAAAACAAGTTTTAAAACCCTAGGAGCAATCTTAAAACAAGAGAATAGGGTTTTGAGTTTTTGTATTCAAATCTTCATAATCAACACCAAATAATAGTTCATGAGAAATGGAGTGATTGCATGGACTTACTTGGACCAAGAGAAACCAAGAAAATTTGATGAGTTGGAAGAAATAGCAATGAATTTGTTTCCTGCCATGTGCGTCGCGCAACAACCCAATGCGTCGCGCCACAACCCAGTGCATAGCACCTTTGTGCAGGAGGCTTTTGGAGGCCTTCCTGGTGTCCAAATTGGGCGTGGGATTTCTATTTGGAAATATTATTGAGTCTAATTTCCAAACCAACTGGAATTTTTCAATTTGGAGTTCATTTGCCCTGTCAATCAAATCTCCCAAGACTGGTCAAAATGAGCAGAATGAGGTTGCCTCAAGGCAGAGTGCTGTTGCAGTCAACTTGTGAAAGTCTTCCTCAGCTCCAAATTGAGCTCATGATAGCTCATTGGAAAGATATTTGTGTCTATTTATCATTTGACTCGTCAAGAAAGTCATTTGGCCAACCAAGATAGGAGAAATCCTAATTTCCCAAGGTCACTTCAGAGGTGCATCAATTCTCCTAAGGCAACGGTATTTTTGACATTTCTCTAAAACCATGAAACCTGTGTAAAAAGTAAAGGAGTTTCTTCTTCCTTGGCCTATTTTGGACAAAAGCCTCTCTGATTTTTCCCAAATTCATCTTTTATTTCTCAGAAACATCATTGGAGTAAAACCTATCCTGATATGTGGAACAAGGGATTTGTCGAAATGAAGCGAAATGAAGGGGATAAGGGGCTTTTGAATTCTTGAGTAAATTTTTGGAAGTAGGGAGGGATGTTAGGAAGCAGGGGAAAGTGGAATTTCAGAGATTGAGTGAGGGGAAGGGGTCCAAAAGGGAAAAACGCAGGCCTAGCCTAGAAAATTGCCAAGTTGTAGCAAGAAACTAGGGTTTGCACAAAAATGACGAATTTGGGGATATCGATGGGAAGTCTTTAATAAGGTACATTAACGATAAGGGAAGGTGTATGAACATCAGGATACAAGTTTTGTTGATGATTTGACTATCCAAGAGAAATTACCTTCAAAACCCTAGGAGAGGGAAATGGACCTTACCTAGGCACAACTGAAGCATGAACAAGATGTAAAATGGCCCAATGTAACCTGACATGATGATGAAAAACCTCTGAATGATGGCACACTCAGCTGAATGGTGACATGGACCGACATTTGGACAACTTTGGAAGGAATGAAAGCAAACCCTAGACCTAATGCCTAGTGACCAAATTTTGCTTGAAGACTCATTGAAATGACAAAAATTGACCTTGACATCTTAAAATCACTTTGTAAGAGCATGTTTGATTGCTAAGGGAAGGTCGTGTGCTGGCCGGTAGAGTACACAAGAGATGAACTTTCAAAAATAATCTTAGCAACATTGGATTTTTAATTGCATATACTCTATTCAATTGTAATACAACAAGTTCAGAATCTAACCTAACGATCAAACTTCGAATTCCAAATGAAATGGATTTAGACAATAACTCAATAACTGCACTATATTCTGCAATATTTTTCATTGTTTGACCGAGGCTTACCCCATGGATAGATACTAACTCATTAGTGGGTGAATAAATAACCCAAGCTGCAGAAGAAATGTTCCATGTACTATGAGAAGCACCATCAGCAAAACAAATTTACATTTGAAGGGACGTCGACATCTACAAAATCAAGAGTGATCGAGATAAGTAGGGATAGTAGTAAAAGCACACTTAAACTAGGCACGTTCTTCTAATCTACAACACACTAGCTTATGAAAATAACTAAAATACATGGAAGATCTCAAGACAAGAATCAAGCATAATATCTCTTCAGATAAAGCCCATTTCTGGGTTTGCCTAAAGAGACCCCATCAAAATTAATCAGTTCATAGGACCCTTTTGCAAGCTGTCGCTTGATAATATAAGGACCATGCCACATGGGTTCAAATTTCCCAGCCCCTAGCTTATCATTAGCTTGATCATAAACCAATAATAGGTCTCCTTCTGAAAAAATACAAGGCGTAACACTTCTATCATACTGAGCTTTCATTCGTTTTGCATGAGCTTCGGTAGCTAATGCTGCGGTGCACTGATTCTCATCTAATTGAGCTAAGTACAAAAAGTGTTTCCCCTCTTCAGAAGTGGCTGGTAGTAACTCTATGGCTAGTTGGAGTGACGGTATCTTGCATTCAATTGACAATACCACTTCTAAACTGTAAACCAGTTGAAAAGGGGTAAAACCTGTCGATGTTTTTGTTGAGGTTCAATATGCCCAAAGTGATGAAAAAAGCATGGTATGCTAATTCGATTTATGAATTCTGATGATTCGTTTGATCATGGTGACTAAAAATTTATTGATAGCTTCAACCAGACCATTAGCCCACGGGTAATATGGTGTAGAACTGTCATGGCGTAGGCCAAGTTGAACAATCAGTTCGGTCATCATGATGTTTCGAAAATGACTAATTATTGCTTGGGGTACACCGAAACGAGCAATCACATGATTGAAGATGAAAGTAGCTGCATTTTTTCCATCTGTTGTAAATGTAGACATCGCCTTGGCCCATTTGGTAAAATAATCTACTGCGAGTATAATATACCCATGCCCCCCGGCTGAGTGAGGGTTACATCTAATGAATTCAATGCCCCATTTTGCAAAAGGATCGACAACAATTATAGGGTGAATAGGAGCGGGTGGTGCATGCATATTTTGATCAAATATTTGACAGTTGTGGCATTTTTAGATAACAGAAATATAATCATTAAATAAGGATGGCCAAAAATAGCCAAGCGCAATATCTTTTGGGTTGTGGCATATCTAGAAATATGACCACCACATTCTCTAGAGTGACAATCATTTAAAACCTTTTCAACTTATTCAAGACTGAGACAACGTCAAAAAAAAGAGTCCGCACCACGATGGTATAATGTGTAACCAATAATATGATATTGCTGAGACTAGAAAGGGATTTTTCGTCGTTGTCACCGTGAGAGTTCAGGCCGAAAATTTTGGGTTTGGAGATAAATGATGATATCTCCATACCAATGATCGATGATACTGATAAGAAACAAATATTCATCCACGATCGGATGTTCTGCCACAGTTTCTATGTCAGTACTTGGGAAGTCACACATAAGTTCAGTGAATACCAATGATTTCTTTGATTTGGATTTTTCAAATTCCAAATCAAACTCTTGCAAGATAACAATCCATTTGGAGTATTTTCCCCCTAGCAGTTGTTTGGTCAAAATATACATCATAGGATTAAAATAAAAAATCACTGTTGTTTTTTGTAACCTTATGTAATGACGAAATCGTTGGACAGCTTGAACTGTTGCCAAGGCCAATTTCTCCATATGTTAGTATTTGATTTCGGCCGGATGCAGATTGTGACTGAGATAATAAATCACATGTTCATTGTAGAATTCATATTCCTGAACTAAGACCATACCAATCGTCAAATTGGAGGCTGCTAGGTATAAAAATTAATCCTGGTTGTAATTGGGAGGATGCAATAATGGTGCATGGGTCAATGCGTGTTTAAGAGCATCAAAAGATCGATTAGGGATCTCATCCCAAAAGAAAGGAATATTCTTCTTTAGCAACCTGGTAAAACCTTTGGTTAACTCAGCATAGTTAGGAGTGAATCGACGTAAAAATTTTGCTTTCCCTTGCAAACTTGGGATTTGACGAATAGTAGGAGGAGGTAAATTGATGATAGCCTTAACCTTCAATGGATCGACATGAATTCCTTTCTTTGAGACAAAAAATCCCAACAATCGTCCAGATTCAACACAAAAGACACATTTGTGAGGATTCAGATGAATCCTATAATGCTTACATACCATAAAGATAGCTCATAGATGAGTAAGATGATCTGATCTGCGCGATGAATGAGCAGGTAAATCATCGAGATAGGGTTGCACAATGTGTTTAATGTCAAGAAATGCATAAGACATTTCCCTCTGAAAATTTGCGCCAGCGTTCTTCAATCCAAAAGGTAATTTACAGTAAGCAAAATTCCCCCATGGAAAAATGAAAGCTGTTTTAGGTTCATGAGCAGGGAGTATGTTGATTTGATTGTAGCCCGGAAATCCATCCATAAACGAAAACATTTCACTTCCGGCACAATCGTCAATAATTTGATTGATATAGGGGGTTGGATAATTGTTTTTTGGAAAATCTCTATTTATATCACTATAATATATACATACGTGTATTGTCCCCTTTTCTCTATTAATAGGAACAATATTAGATATCCAATCCGTTAAAGGAATCAGATAAATAAAACTTGCACGAAGTAATTTCTCAATTTCTGCTTTAATAGCGACAGCTTTTCGCAGATGTATCTCACGTAATATTTGTCAGACATTTTTAGCATCCGAGTATGTTTTAATTTCATGAACAACAATTGATGGATCGATTCCTAGAATTTCTTCATATGACCACACAAAAATGTCACCGAATTCTTGAGATAGGGCTTGTTGGAACGGGCTCTCCTAACAAGATACGAAACTGGTCCATTTTGGTTATTTTTTATTATATTTAGTATAGCGCATGGTTTTTGAGGTGGGTAAAAGCCCCGAATGCATTGTAATGGGTTAAAGGGTAAACTAGGGGTCCAAAAACCATGGGTTGCGGACCATAGGAATGTTAAAGCTAGATTGTTATAAATAGAGAGGAATTTCGGATTGTAAGAGGTAGGATTTGATGAGCTATTGATGTGATCTATTGTATAAGTGATCTATTTGGGTTTTTGGGGAACGAACTCCTATTGGCTGTGTGCACAAAGATCCTAGTCCAGCTATGCGCAAACCCTACTGCTATGTGCGCAAGTTGGGAAGGGAATTGTAAGGAAAGGTTGATGAATGAATGAATGTGTAGGATTATTAGATCTGAATCTATGAGTACTATTGAATGAATTGTAGGTAATTACTGTGTTATGAATTTTCTATATTTGCACTATGAAGGTCTGTATATTGAATGATTGGATCTGTTCCACTCTAGTTATATCATGCTACGAAAGTCTGTGTATTGAATTGGATCTAGATCTGTTTTGTTATGGTTATGTAACATTGTGTTAATGTTATGAAAAGCATATAATTGTAGATCTAGTGCATGTGGATGCAATTGGATACATATTTAACCATGCACTAAGACAAGGTAATCTGAACAAAATGCAGCCCTACTTGCCTTACCCTTCCTTTCTCAGGGCGCGGAAACCTAGTTCTAGCACCCACCCATACTACTTCAGGTGAGACTGTGACCTGTGCAAGCAGGTCATTACCGAAAGGGCCAGTAGTATAGGGGTTTGTTGGCAAACCTTGCACACCCAACTTGTGTCAGGACCCCTCAAGCCAACAAATGGTTCCATTGTCGGGACCAGAAGGGATCTGAGAAATGGATCGAGTAATGACAAGAGAATACTGGAAGCCTGAAAAAAAGAGATCGAGGAATGGTTCGAAAGGTAGATCTAGTAGTTTGCAGTAAAATAAAACCAAAGTGAAAAGTTAACGGCAGAAAGGCGGAAAAATAGGTATGTTCTAACTGAAAGATACGAAATATTCTTTGTAACCTTTGCAATTAAGCTTCAGGAGTGGCTGCCCAGGCTAGTATAATTCCAGAAGTGCTGGAAGGACGAGCGAGTCACTCAGTGGACTCCAGATCTTCTTGAACAACTGGAAAGAACCGATAATACTATTACACACACGGTGGATCACTGGGTGGATAGTGTCGTAGGAGGCTTTGTGACAGAGTTTTCCATTGATCAATTTGTATCATACTCTGAGGCTGATCGATGATTCTTCAAAGGATTCTGGGGTAAGTTTCTGAGGATGTTACCATTACTTATCAAGAAGTTGTTGTGTGAGAAGAGCATTCTGTGTAGCCATACTGACTGAATGACCTTGGATCTAGATGAGAGTGTGACACCCAGTGGAGGAACTGATAAGAGGACCAGTAGATGCCGAGTGCGGTAATAGGAGTGCACGCGGGTTGCCACCTAGAAGGATTAGCTACGAACCAAGTTCGGCAGGAACGCTGCGGTACCGCAACCTGCTGCGACATCTTTGCCATTTCCAGACCTCGCCTGCTAGAAGCAACATATGTTTACTCCCTTGCACTACCATAATTCAAAATTTTGAACATATTGTTGGGGATATTCAAGTAGACTTAGTGCAACTATCTACTATATAGCTACAAATATTGTCTACTACTGTACTACAAGAAGTTCACTGCCGTGACCAAGAAAGGTGCAAGCAGTATGTCATGCCTCTAGAAGAATGAGCCTGGCTAATTGTCCTGGTCACTAACACAACACGCATTATTCAGGAAAAACTGGTGCAGGGAGCCCAATTGTCTGAAGAGGTTATGTAGCTATGGATGAGAGCACGACACCACCCCACACTTCAGCATGCCCAATGGGAATTGAAGTAGACAGAAGAAGTTCTAGATCGATGTCAAGCCTCCACACCTCCCCCCGCCCTCGTGTAGCGCTTGGATTCCATACACAGGATTGAGGACCTTCGTCACTCCAAGAAGATTGTGTGCAAAAAATTGAAACCATGGTCTAATGCTGCACTCCAGCTTGCACATGATGCGGAGTCCGCCATTGCACGCCTCCACCGGTTGTTGGAACGAGTTAGTTTGGACCTTGATGGGCCTGATTCTCTAATGATGATCAATATTGTGCAACACGCTACAGCCCAAAGCAAGGAAGTGCTTCCACTATTCCTTCACACCCTGGCTACCTTGCGTGCACAGATTGAAGGCGCACCACCAAAGTGACTCGGGATGAGTCACAATATTGTGTTGGGGGACTGTTGGAATGGGTTCTCCTAACAATATACGAAACTGGTCCATTTTGGTTATTTTTGATTATATTTAGTATAGTGCAGGGTTTTTGGGGCGGGTCAAAGCCCCGAACACATTGTAATGGGTTAAAGGGTAAACTAGGGGTCCGAAAACCATGGGTTACGGACCATGGGAATGTTAAAGCTAGATTGTTATAAATAGAGAGGCATTTCAGATTGTAGGAGGTGGGATTTGATGAGCTATTGATGCGATCTATTATGTAAGCAATCTGTTTGGGTTTTTGGGGAACGGACTCCTATTGGCTGTGTGCGGGGAGATCCTAGTCCAGCTGTGTGTGGACGCTGCTGCTGTGTGCATAGGTTGGGAAGGGAATTGTAAGGAAAGGTTGATGAATGAATGAATGTGCAGGATTATTAGATCTGAATATGTGAGTACTATTGAATGAATTGCTGGTAATTATTTTTTTATGCATTTTATGTCTTTGCACTATGAACATCTGTATATTGAATGATTGGCTTTGTTCCTCTCTGGTTATATCATGTTGCGAAAGTCTGTGTATTGAATTGGATCTAGATCTGTTCTGTTATGGTTATGTAATGTTGTGTTGATGTTATGAAAAGCATATAATTGTAGATCTAGTGCACGTGGATGCAATTGGATACATATTTAACCATGCACAGAGATAAGGTAATCTGAATAGAACACAACCCTGCTTGCCTTACCCTTCCTTTCTCAAGGTGCAGAAACCTGGTTCCAGCAGCTACCCATACTACTTCGGGTGAGACTGTGACCTGCTCAAGTAGGTCACTGTCAAAAGGGCCAGTAGTATAGGGGTTTGTTGGCAAACCTTGCGCGCCAAACCTGGGTCAGGACCCCTCAATCCAAAAGGGCTTTATATGCTTGGATTTCATATGGCGTACAAGAAGCACCTATATGAATGTTTTCAACAATTCCTAGTTTTACTGAGATGTCAAGAGGAACTGTCGTAGAAATGTTTGCTAAGTTCAATTCAGAATCGGAATTCGTGACAGGATTTTGAGGTTTGCTAACATAATCAACGGTAAAAATGGAGGAAAAATAAATTTCAAAATGATAGAGATTAGGTAAAAATGAAGATCGATGATTTAGATCTTCCCATGGTAATTCATCTATAGACAAAAATTCACAAATATTCTCATCAGTATTGAATACTTGTTGAACAGGATCCAGAATTGATGTCAAAACTGAGCTCAATATAGAAAGTGATTCCTCATTGGTCACATTCACTAGATCAGGTTTAGTTGAAGGAGTATCAGAAAATGACTGTACTGCCTGATATGCTAATTCAAAAGGACTCAAAGGCATCGTGCCATCGAAAGAATCCAGTTCTGAGTCTGAAGGTACCATCCAAGGATCATCAAAGGAAATATTACTTGATGTAATCATATTGATGTTAGCAATAGGAGGTGGTACCTTGGGGGCAGGCAGGGAAAAAGTTCCTAGTAAAGCAAAATATTTAATTAAACCTACTCCAACATATTTATAAGGGATAATCGATTTTCCAACATGTTGGATGCTATCAGTAGTGGCTAGGTTTGATGAATAATACGAGAGATGATATATTTTAACGATCTTTCCTTTATGAGGAAACATGATGAGAAAAAAAACCGATGATACGACAATAGTCATGGCATAAGACCAACAGTGACCCAGAAGAAGGTTGTAATCCAAAGGGGCATCAACCACTTCCACATCTAGATTAACGGTTTTTTCTTCAACCTCTATAGGTCAATCCTGTAAAATACCATACGGATGGAATCCTCTTCCATCAAAAGCTTTGAGGATAGTCGAAGATTGGTTAAGTGTCAGAGAACCAAGTGATTTCCAACATTTTAATGACATGATACAGATAGAATCCCCTTCATCAATATCAATCTGAAAGAAACGTTTGTTTTTGACAAATAATGGAATCTGAAAAGCCATTTGATGAGGTAGGTGGGATGTAAAATTTTCCAAATTGAATGTCATTAGGTTCAAATCATGAGTATCTACAGCTTCTATGGCTGACAATAGTAATTTTCTTTTTGCTGGACATGATTGCAGCACTTCCAAAGCCGACATTGCTGAAGGGGAAATCACCAAGTCTTCAACAATATTGTAGTTCTGAGCAGCTCTCGCATGTGGATTGAAAGCTGATTTACAAAGTACACCTTTAGCTGGCAGTTTGATTACTAAGTCAAGATTTGGTATCTGTAGTAGATCAAAAACTGAGGGAGATGTAGTTGATGATGAATTAGAATTTTCTACTTCTTTACCATCAATAGGATTTTTAGTACCATAATATTGCGATCGTGTCGCAACCATTAAGATATCTTCTAGCATATTTGAGGAAGATCCAATCATTTTACTGTCTTGAGTAGGAAAGGGATCCTTCAAGACAATAGGTATGGGTGAACCCTTAAGGAATTTTGATACCTTGGAACTATGTGGGCACTTTTTAGTAAAATGATCCTCATCATAGATTAGACAAGGATAACGAGGTTTTCATATATCGTCAGTTGGTTCAGTTTTATGGTTTTTATCTTTTGAAGATGATTTTTTTTCTTTTATTCTTACCTTTCTTCTTACCACCAGTTTTAGGTTTGGCTGTAGCTGATTCTACAACATGAATATCGGTATCAGTTTCAATGGAAAAATCTCCTTTTGGTGAATCGGGTAAAGTTATAATAGGAGAAGTCGTCTTGGAATATTTCTTCTTACTGTTGCTAGTGTTAACAAAACAAATTACACCATCAGAGGTATTAGATCTTGAAGGAGTTGTAGCTGACTGATGATGTATTGGTAAATCGTGGATTTTTTCATACAGAGTACCTGACTGTGTATATACAGGGTCAAGGCACTCAGCTTGAGCAATGACTTGCTCTTCTGTAACAACGCCTCCTTTGGCCACATCTTCTGTAATTTTGGGCAATAATGATTTGATAAACCATTCAGCCAAAATTTTATCTGGAATAAAGACTTTTACGAAACGTTTCCTACGTCTCCATTCATGAATGTTATCAGATATGTACGTAGACGTAGATTGTTTTAATGAGGTCAACAATTCTGTGCCACTGTCGTATCTGACAGACAACTGAAAGTGGGTTAAGAAAGCAGTAGCTAATGCGTTAAAATTATTAAATGAGCCTCATGGTAACTCAACATACCATTTGGCAGTGAAACCAATGAGAGTTCTCTGAAAAAGACGTAATCGAATCGAATCATCGATTAGTGAATTGCATGCACACCAGAGGTGATAAGTCATAATATGATTAGATGGATCTTCTCCTGACTTACCTTCAAACTTTGGAATATCACTGGGCAACTTATTAGGCATTGGCGGCCAATACGGAAGATAAAATATGGGATCATTCATAAGGCATGATAGATTAGGTAAATCTAAAGTTGCTATGGACAATAATCAACAGTTAGGGTCTTGATAACCTTGTGTGATCAAACCAGTTCCAGGAGGAGGATATCCTGGAATTAGATGCGCATTGGGAATTGTGAAGCCTCCTGGATAACCAGGATTAACCAGACCAAACTGGGGTTGTTGAGGTACTTGATAAGTATACCTAGGATATGGTTGATACTGATATGCTGGATTTTGTGTAATATGTCCAAATTGATACTGCCCCTGGTACAGTTGATAAGTAAATTTTGGTTGAATAGTGAGAATCGTACTTATACTAGATTGTCCTGCAGGCATCTGGACTGTAATCCGAATTGTAGGTCCTGACTGTGGCACAGATACTTGAGGAATTTTTATTGATACAAGGGTAGTATAAACAGGAGCTGCAGATACTCTAGAAATAGGTGTGGTAGGTTGAACAGAAGCTGCAGTGGCAACAAAATATTGAGGCAGAGTTCTAGGTGTACTAGGCCCAGGATGCTGAACAAGACCAAGTGCAGAGACTTGAATGGTAAGCTGGACAGGTTTTTGTGCTGGACCAAAACATATGGGTTTTCCAGGTTGATTAGGTAACTGCACATTGGGTTGCAAAGTCTGTTGAATTTGAGATGGATCCCACACCGTATTAATTGCGGGATATTGACCCATAGAAGGTTGTGCATATGAAGGACCATAACCAGGTTGAACGTAGGGTTTATAATTAACTATAAAATTTCTAGCTCCTTGTAATAATGGTTGACCTAAAGGAGGTTGAAAACCTTGAACTGGGTACTGATCTTGAGGTTGATATTGACTTTGAGGCATGTACTAAATTTGGGGTTGATATTGACCCTGAGGTATGAACTGACTCTGGGGTTGATATTGACCTTGAGGTATGTACTATCCTTGAGGTTGATATTGACCTTGAGGTATGTACTGTCGTTGAGGTTGCTCCCCAGGCGGTAAATATTGTCCTACAGGTTGACCCCCAGGCGGTAAATATTGTCCTACAAAGCGATTCTCAGGGCGGTAAAAAATTACTCGAGGTTGCCCCCGGGCGTAATTAACTACCTTGAGGCCGCCCCCTAGGTGCTAACCGACTTCCTTTGAGGTTTCCCCTAGGTGGTAAATCGTAGAGCTATAAAAAGGGCCTCTTTCACCTCTAATTACCTCACATTAATATGTCAATCCGGGAGCGTTTTTTTATTCCAAAGAGTGTCTCAGTCTGAGGCTATCACTTGTCAGAGTAATGCTAGTAGTACAGTGTTTAAAAATACAAGAGTAAACGGATGCTTGTTTATAACTAAGTTACTTCAAAAGAATAAATCACACATTCAGAAAACTAGGCAGCTTATCAGTCAAGGGTTCGGCAGCGATAACCCATGCCTTTGGAAACTGATGGAAAGAAAATTAGAGCATAGACCACGGGTTTGGGAGCTAGACAGTGAATGCCAAAGCTCACTACAGCCTTAGATCGTCTCTCACACCAAAACAACAAATGCGAGTAAATGGAACTACAGATAGCAAAATGGAACAACAAATAAAGAATTGAACAACAAATCTGGAATGGAACAGTAATTCTAAAATGGAACAGCAATCGAACAACTAAGTCCCGCGAGTCGTAACCAAACTTAATCTATTAACCCAAATGCACTCTTCGCAATCAAATAACAATCTTTCACTCTTAAGGCAAATCAAGCAAAACATACTAATGGAACAACATTAACTATTGATAAATTATGGAACAGCACTAGTAAATCATATACGCACACACACGCTGGAATAATAATCTGATCAATCTTAATCAACAGGGATACGACTGTGCTTCCAAATAGAACAACATTATTTCTGAATCCAACAATTATGAAGAACACTACTTCAAATGAATCTATGACACGAATGTTCAGTATAAAATCTCTGTAACAGAACAGTAAGAATATTCGGTTAAGACTAATAACATGCAATTAACTCTGAAAGGATCAATAACATAATGCAGAGTCAATACACAATTCTATCTGTAAAAACCTTAATGATTTAATCTTAACAGAGCATGTAATAGCAACTTATAAAGCATATCAGATTACCAAATAACAATGATAAACAAACCACGCAGAAATCAAATCGTAGTGATACAGAAGCAAGTGTCCTCCGGGGCCGGGCCCTTAGCCTCCAAGGGTACACCGCCTTAAGTTAATCCAGACGCAGAGATGAGATAATCACCAAGCTTATATTAATGCATCGGACAAAGGTACAATGAACCAATTCTCAACGAGACTCAATGATCAGAGTTGATTTTTAACAGAAAATTACATAAAAAGTATATCATTATTCTCCCCAAGCTAACAGTGTTGTCCCTTTATATAAAGGTGACGGCGGAGATGTCCAAGTAACAAGATAAATAAAGCAGCGATCCCTCAGGATCAAAGATCCTGAGGGATTCGCCAAACTGTTAATCCTTCATCTTTTCTTTTCTTTTCCGCCGAGCTGGTGTCTTCTCCTCCTTTTCCGGGCCGATTTGCTTTGATCTGCTTAGCCTTGTTTGCATTCGGTTCCCCTTCAAAGGGACAACAGTTATCTCGTCTTTGTCCTTTCCTTTGGAGCGGAAACTCCTCGTTTTCACCTTTTCCTGCACAGAAAAATAACAATTATCAGCGGTTAAGTCTTGCATATCAACTCTCACATGTTTTGTTATAATTCTTTATTAGTTTCCAAAGTCATGATGCAAAAAGGTTTGCAAATTCTACTAAAAAGCCACTGAAATGATCATCAAAAACATACCTTTTTAGTACTCCACACACCCCCTGCTTACCTTGTTTCGTGTCCTCATGAAAAAATTGTAGTTGACATGCAAGGCAGTGAGAGAATAGGCTAGAGAAGGAATCTCATGTGGAGGCCTACAGCCATGATGAGTGACTAGATAGTCAAAGAACTGACCTGTTTGCCCCTCAGGCATCTCATACAAGGCTTGATATCCGGGTGCAGGGTGCCAAATAATTGGAGTGCGAAATCTATATCCTAACCAGGATGGCCCTGCTTTCAAAATTCTCTCGCCATAGAGGTTCAAACGGTTGGCAGCTAATTCAAAATTCTCATACTTAAATGGTTCCCTGAGCTGGATGTTTGGATTAGAGATTCGGTACCGAAATTTGGCTGCATCAATGGCGAGGTCTTTGATGGAAAGGAAATATTCTAAACTCTGTCGAATGAGTGCCTCATGCATGGGTCCTAACGTTTCAATGACACCCGGAGTCCTCATGAGGTTTCTATGTGCCTTCCACAACTGCACTGGGTTCCTAGGCTCAGCCCTTACCCGTAAATCTAGGCCATTTTCCTGCCTCTGGAAAATATTATAGGCTTTGAGCCACTTAATCTGATTAACCCCGAATGAAATGAATGCTTGTAATTGGATGTCTCCAACGAAAGGGCCAGGGTTCAACTCAGTCTCCTGATCTAGCACAAGGTCATGCAAATAAAGTTCACACAACAATCTCTGGACCTTCACCCCATAATGTTTACAGCAGTCTATAAAGTCATTGACAGTGTTGATTTGTATAGGGGCGCCTGCTTTAACAGCTTTTATTTTTAATTGTAAATACCATTCTAATAAAAACAAAGCATAGTTTTTAGCAGGGGCCCTACATGCTAAAACGTCATTGTATAAAGAACACAATGTTTCCATCTGCTTGATAACAGTATCTAGTCTACGGGTTACCTTTGCAACTTCCTCTTGTTCCTTTCGCCACCCTTCAAAGGCCTGGCTTGTGGATTGATTGACGTCCCTTAGTTGCTGCTGTAACTCTTCATATTTCTCTCGGGGGACCGTTTGCTCTCTAAGTTGTTCGGCTTCTTGCTGGGCTTGCTTCATCATCTTATGCAAGGTTCTTGTTTTCGGATCTTTTTTCCATAGGTCAGTGGAGGCCGGGAGTTTTACCTGAACTTTCTTATTACGTTGTTTGGAGTTCAGAACCCTTATTACCCCTGAGGGTGGTGCCTCTGTCTGGATTTTCTTGTCGCTGGTCCTCATATCATCCCTTTCTATTTTAACGCGAATATCAGTCTGTTGCTGTTCCTCAACATCATTTGGAACGACAGCTGGATTTTCAGCAGGGTTTTGAACAGCAGGGCGATTGTTGGTCCTTCGCCTTTTTGCCTTGCGGGATTTTACTGAAGTGGCCCTCTTTTTCTTCCCTACGGTCTTTCTTACCCTCTGGTTTGCTTTCAGAATTCTAATTTTCTGTCTGAGCTGGGTTATTGTATTCAATAATTTCTGCCGTTCCTTTCGCAATTTCTTAATTTCCAGCGTTTCATTAGAAGGAACAGCAGGCTGTCTGCTGCCGTTTGGACCATGACTAGTTTCTGGATCTTTCTCTTGGGGTGCTTCCTCGCTGTTCTGCTCTGGATGTTCTGGGGTAGGAACCTTGACTGGTTCCATCTCTTCCTGGGCAACTGCTTTTTCTGCTCCTACTCCCTCCGGAATTTCCTCTGGTGTCTTGGGAATAGATTGTTCCCGTTCAGTATCTCTTATCTCCTCTTCATCATGAACAGGCAGATTTCCTTCTTCTGCCTCTACTGCATGTGAATTTTCAGATGTGTTTTCTTCTTGGGGTTTGTCGTGGAGGTCTACTGGACTAGAAGGTTGGCCATACTTACCCATATTGGCTAGGACTGCGGCCAATTCATCTTCTCCCACTGGGTCTTGTAGTGGGCTACCTTCCTGCTGTCCCATTTCCCCCTCCTGTTTGGATTGTTCAGCTTCTGCCTCTGAATGCTCAGCTTCTGCCTCATTTTCCTCTTCGGTTTGCTCGTCCTCAATTACCACTGGTTGGTTGGTGCTTTCCTGGAGCTTTTCTAGCCTTCCTCGCATCCGAGCTAACCGGGCTGATTTTCTGGGCTTCTCTAGCCTTCCTCGCATCCGAGCTAACCGGGCTGATTTTCTGGGCTTGTCTGGCTGTTCGGGTGTATCGGTGGCATGCTTGCGCTTTGCCGATTCCTGGTGTATCTCTGGTCGTTCTGATGCACTAGCAACATGTTTTTTTTTTACTAATTCTCTGCGTTTTGCCGGACGTTCTGGTGTGCTTGTAGAATGTTTACGTTTTGGGGATGGTGCTGTCAATCCCCCCTCAATCATTACAATCAGCTCTTCCCAGCTTCTCCGCTGCTGGGTGAGACTATGACTAACTATTAATCGTATTAACCCATGGTGACTGACGACTGACTCTACATGCTGTGCCTTTTTTATGCTTCGTGCAGCATCATGCAGTAATGAATTCAGAAGTGCAGGTAGATTTACAGAGCATTTCTGCTTTAAAACAGCTAAGAGTTTAAGATGTCGTGGTCTTACCACGTCTTTCCTCCCTTCGCAGGTGATGTAGCTCTGCACTGTTCTTGCTAATTCCATCCAGGGTTCTCCTAGCGTTGCTGGCAGAATGCCCTTCCCCTTAATTGTCAAGCTCTGACCTTCGTCCTGGAAAATTTCCATGATCTTCTGTAATCTTTCCTTCTTTAATGTCCATACTGGTCCGGTGGTTGGTAGTCCCGAAACTTCTGCAATTATATCGTCGGTGACCGCTATCCGCTTCCCCCTTACTGTGGAGTGATCCTCCTGCAGGTTCTGCAAAAATTCCATCGCTACTGTTTCATTAGACTCCTGCAGGCGACTGAGATAATTCAGCCATCCTGCTCTTTCCAGGATCTCCTGGGCAGCAGCGGAGATTGTCAACTTCTGAGGTTCGCTTCGAATTGCCCTTCCTCCCATGGTTTCACTGTGGATTCTCAATGGAACAACAACTGCTTGTGCTGTTTAAAACACAGAGAGGGTGATAATCGCAAGATTTCGAGAAAAAAAACACAGAGTATGCAACAATGCAACAGAAATGGATTATGAACAACAACTTGTGTAAAAATAGAAATGCCATGCCGTTAAGCCATGCCATACCGTCGTACACTATCTTTCCCGAATAGTGAGCTGACACGTAATTCAGGGAATAATGAGGTTAACCTCCCCCCCCGCAATGTGATAGGCTGTCCCAGCCGTCAAATAAAGGAGCAGCACCCGATCTGCAACCGAGTCAGAAAGGAACAGCATATGGAATTATGCCATGTTTAGAAAGACAACGAATTACCGAAATCGAGGCGGAGAGTTAATCGCGTATTACGTAAGAGGCTGATGTGTTATGATATGAGGCTGGTGGGTAGGACATCTGTCGTACTTGCCAAATCTCAAGTGGTCATTGTCACTTCCTTTGCCATGATTGGTGGTAATAAGTGTTCATGCGATGTATAAATTGGGAAATAATATATGATTAGTTCCTAGGATATAAGAAACAAAAGAGTATTAGTATCTTACCGATTGGTGTAACCAAGGTGACTTCAATACCATTAACAGTGCTCTGCTGCCGACAGGTGTCCATAACCTTGGCAGAGTTGTTTTTTCACCCTTGGAACCATGATCCTTTGTGTATACTTAGGAATGTTTTTATGTCAAAGTGTAGACCATTATGCTGGCTTGGTGACCAGTTAACCATAATGCCATTCACGAGGAAGGAGCGAAAAGTGGGCAGGCCGGCTCGTGATGAGACCTCCTGTTCCAAGGTTCGATTATTTGATATACCTTTTGGACCATATCCATGGTGTGGTGGCCATAGTGGGAATGCCACTTCACTTCCATCCTCATGATCATGGTAGGCTGGCTCTTGATGAGACCTCCTATCCTGCATTTGACATCTTACATATCATGTTCACATATTTTTTCTTTTTCATAGAGTACTTTTCCTTATTTATACACAAAGGGTGGTTCAACACTCCTTAAGAGTAGGAATGGTGGAAGAAGTCTTATCATCTCAATAGGAAGATATAAGCCCTTTGCTCTTATTCCTAAATAATAATCAAAGAGGGTTAAAGGGATCAGCATAATAAAGATAACCAATCAGGGCAAAATTAGTAAAACAATGACAACAAAAGATAAGAAATAAGTATGTCCTTCCTTTTGTCCTCTTACTAATGCAGAGCCTTATAAATATAGCGATTTATGGTTTGCAGATTTCGGTATGTTGTGATTTTATATTCATTGCACAAGTACATAGCTGCATCTTAAAGACTTGGAAGAATATGGGCAAGAAGCATCCTCAATTTAGATCAGCAAAAGGAATAAGCTGTTTCACAAGGAGAGCAAAAGTATGCTAGTGGTGTTCCTTTTGAAAAAGAAACAACGACGGATGATAGATCGCAAAAATTCAAATGCCGTTCCTTTGAAAAAGGAACAACAAAAATAAAAATACTATAAAAACACTCAAAATGCCGTTCCTTTGAAAAAGGAACAACAACAACAAAAGAATGTTGTTTCTTTGAAAAAAAAGGAACAGTAGTAACCAAAAATGCTGTTCCTTTGGAAAAGGAACAGCAAAAGACGCAAAAATGCCGTTCCTTTGGAAAAGGAACAACAGAGATCCAGAATGCTGTTCCTTTAGAAAAGGAACAGCAAAACAAGCAAGGCCAACAACATAAAAAAACACGCAAATGCCATTTTTTTTAGAAACAGAACGGCAAAAAATCGAAATTTTGAGAAAGAAAAAGAACAACAAAAAATGACAAGAAAACATTTAGTTCAAACATATGTACAAGAACAACTCAAAGACAAGAACTTATGTACAAATTGTAAAAAGAAATGAATTCCTTAATGAATTACAGGTGAGGAAGATTTCTCTTCCCCTCCTAAAATCTCCATATCAGTGTCTCGGCGTAGCTGCTGGCAGAAGGATTCCCGAGTGAGTGGTTTGCGATAGAGATGAACTCAGTGGCCATTTACTTTGAATGCATATCCAGAACCGTCAATGGTAATTAGAGTAAGGGTTCCGTTTTCATGCACCTTCTGGATTTCGTATGGTCCCAACCATCGAGTCTGAAGTTTCCCAGGGAAGTCCTGAAACCGAGAGTCGTATAACAGAGCCCAGTCTCCCTCGTGGAAGACTTTGTTTTTGATGAGCACATCATGCCATTTAGCTCGCTGCTGTTGAATCAATGCTGTATTTTGTAGTGCAGAGAGCCTAACCTCGTCTAATTCATTGATCTGCTGTAGTCGATTGATTTGTGCCTCGCTTAGATCTAGGCCAACTTCCTGTGCCGTCCGTAATGTTTGGATTTCGAATTCTATGGGAAAAATGGGTTGTTTTCCAAACACTAATTGATAAGGTGAGTAACCGGTGGTGCTCCTCCATGTGGTTCTATAGCCCCAGAGTGCTTCAGGTAGTCGGGTAGCCCAATCACGCCTATGTGACGCAATGGTTTTCGTTAGGATTGATTCTATTATCTTATTGCTACTTTCTACCTGCCCATTCGCCTGTGGGTGATATGGAGTAGTGATTTTATGTTGGACGTGATAATTGTTGAGTGTTGCAGCTAATCTATTCCCAGCAAATTGTGGTCCTCCATCCGTAATTATTTCCCTTGGAAGGCCATAACGTACAAATAGATGGAACAGGAACTGTATGACAGAGTCCTCTGTGGCTCTTGGCAATGCTTCTGCCTCAACCCATTTGGTGACATATTCCGTTGCCACCAAGATATATGTTTTCTGATTTGATGATGGGTTGATGGGTCCAACGAAATCAAGAGCCCATCGCTCGAATGGTTCAATGACTAACTGTGGTTTTAGAGGCATCTCATCAGCTTGACCAGGTCGTCCTGCTCGCTGGCAGTTGTCACAGGCTTGGACAAATTTCTTTGCATCTTTGAAAATCGTAGGCCAGTAATATCCTGTCTGCAATACTTTGTGTCCAGTTCTACGCTCAACGAAGTGTCCACCACACGGTCCATCGTGACAGGATTTTAGGATGTCAAAGATTTCATCTTCTCGAACACATCGCCTGATATGCATGTCTGCCCCTGTGTGAAACAAATAGCCCCCAATCCACGAGAATCGAGCACTCTTCTGAACAATCTGCTTGCGCTCATTAGGGGTTAAGTGTTTTGGTAGTTTACCTACTGCGAGGTAATTGGCAACATCAGCATACCAGGGTGTTTGAACGGCAACAGAAAACAGGTGCTCATCCGGAAATTGATCTTCAACTGCTGCTGCATCGATTGGTTTGGGTATTCTCGAAACAAAATCGACTACAGGGTTTTCTTTGCCAGGCCGATCCTTGATTGTGATATCGAATTCCTGCAATAAAATCAACCATCTAGTTACTCTGGCATTTGTGACAGGCTTGTTTGCTAAATATTTTATGGCAGAATGGTCTGTATACAAGATAACAGGATAGCCTGTAATATAATGTATAAACTTATTGACAGCATGTATTACAGCTAGGAATTCTTTTTCAGTAACAGTGTAATTTAATTCAGCAGGGGATAAATTTTTGCTGATGTAATAGATAGCATATGGTTTTTTATCCTCTTCCTGCCCAAGGACTGCGCCAATGGCTGTATCTGAGGCATCAGATGATATCTGGAATGGTAGGTCCCAGTTTGGTCCTCGAAGGACTGGGGCTATGGATACCAGCTTCTTTAGATCCTCGAAAGCACGGTCACATTTGTCTGTCCAAAGAAAATCAACGTTACCAGTCAGTGCATATAAAGGAGCAGCAATGTGTGAATAATGCTCTATAAATCGTCTATAATAACCTGAAAATCCAAGAAAACTGCGTACCTCTGTTTGAGTAGTAGGAGTGGGAATGAGCAAAAGTATTTGGATTTTGGCCGGGTCTACCTGAATGCCGGCTGCTGAAACATAATGTCCTAGGATAAGTCCTTCAGTCATCATCATGAAACATTTTTCGTGGCTTAAGCAAAGCCTGGTAACAATGCAGCGTTGTAGGACTTTTTCTAGGGTGTCTAGAGCTGGAACAAAATCATCTCCATATGGTGTAAAGTCATCCATGTAAACTTCAAGTCCCTCATTTATTAAATCTGCAAAAATGCTAAGGATAGCCCTTTGAAATGTGGCAGGAGAATTACATAGGCCAAAAGGTAGAACTCGATAGGAAAATGTTCCCCAGGGACAAGTAAAAGTAGTTTTATCCTGGTCTTCAGGGGCAATCTGAATCTGATTGTATCCACTGAAGCCATCCAGGAAAGAAAAGAATTTCTTTCCTGATAAAGTATCTAATACTTGGTCTATGAATGGGAGAGGAAAATGATCTTTCTGTGTTGCCTTATTTAGTTCCCTATAATCCACACAGATTCTCCATTTTCCATTCTTTTTTGGTACCACCACAAGCTGAGAGACCCATTTACTATCAGAAATAGGATAGATAAAATTGACATCTAAAAGTTTCTGAAGTTCAGCTTTTACCACATCCTTTAGATGAGGATTAAGTCTCCTTTGCGGCTTGCGAACAGGTCTGGCATCTTTTTCTATATAAATGTGGTGTGTACATAATTGGGGATCGATTCCTTTCATATCAGGGTAATCCCATGCAAATGCTTCTTGATATTTTGTTAACAAATGGATGAGCTTTGTTTCTTGTTCAGGCGTGAGATTGACATTGATGTTTAAAGTTTTTCCCGGTTCAATTTCCACAATTTTACTATTTGCAACAGAAGTAACAGGTATCGTTTGGTCATGTGTATCTTTCAGAGGATCTTCCTCCAATTCATTATCAAATGCTGCTTATATCATGTGACACTGTGTGCGAGATTCAGTTTGACTAATGAAATTATTAATGGCATCATCTTCTGTTTGGTCTTTAAAATCAAGTGCCTCTTGTATAGTTAATGGAGATATGATGTTATAAGTAAGGTATGATACATGGTGCTTATTAGTTTTGATTATTGTGACACTTGGCTGCGTTGGAGGATATAGAACTAAATTCTTGCTATTCGGTCCTCTGGTTATGGTCATATTTCCCTACCGGCAGCCAATGTAGGCATCGGCAGTGGCAAGCCAAGGTCTACCTAAAATTAGCGGGTGTCCATCAAGTCGGGTTTTTGGATTAATTATCAGGAAATCGGTTGGATACTCCCAAGAATCAACAGAGACCATGACATCCTGTAGAATACCCTCTGGTCTAACCACAGATCGGTCAGCCAATTCTAACAAAGTAGAGGTGGGTTCTACCGATGTAATGCCGAGCTTTTGGCAAGTAGTGGTTGTTAAAATATTAATTGCAGCTCCTAGATCAACTAAGGCATTAGACAGGGTCTGACCATAAATTTGAACAGTTATAATTGGATTCCCTGGGTCTTCATATTTAATGGGTGTTTCTCTCCCAGATAATAGGTCAGATAAAGTACCGACTACTTCGACTCTTGGATTATTTGTTATATTCCTCCTTGGTTTCTTTATGCACAACTCTTTGATAGTTTTTGCGTATATAGGAATGTCTTGAATGGCTTGGAGGAATGGGATTTTTATGTACAGATTTTGTAATTCTCCCAAAATGTCAAAGTCAGGATATTGTATGGGTCGAGGTATGACTAATCGTTCTGGGAACGGAGGAGAGGATGTGGTTGCTTGATTATGAGTCTGCTGCTTATTTACATCCTCTTGTTGCAACTGATGTTCTCGTGGTAACTGATCTTCAATATGAACTGTTTTATCTCCCTCAGTTTCAATTATACGTCCAGATCTTAAATGAAGATCATTGCACTCCCTCAGGCCGGGTCCTATTTCTGGTGATTCTATGATTTGGATAGATTGGACTGGTCTATTATTTGGATTGGGATCGGGTTGGGCTGGGAGTTGCGGTCTCAGGTTAGACTGGGGATTTTGTTGTAAGGCTGGCAGAGTAGGTTGAGGGAGAAGAATAGTTCCAGCTGGCTGGTGCATCGGTCTTTGCCAGCTTGTCTGCCAGGGTGAACTTTGTGAAGTAAGGGGAGTCCACTGTGAAGGATATGGGCCATTTTGCCAATATGGTGGAGTGTAAGGAAAATTCGGCCAACCAGATTGGCTTGTTTAATTTAGCCATGGGTTTGAAGAAGGAAACGATTGTGGTGACCAGTTTGAAAATGGGGGCTGAGATTGATTTTGCCACATACCATATTGTTGAGTATTATACTGTGGAGGTTGAAAAAAAGAGGTTGAGTCTGGAAACATACCAGATTGTCTCGGCTGCCACTGGCGACGCTGGTTGATCAAGTACACCGATTCTGGTTCTTCTTCCGCTTCCTTATATACCGCTTTCAATCCAGGAAGTGAGGGGAAGCTCTCCGTAAGGTGATCTTTTGTACAGATGGCGCATGTTTGGACTGTATCCAGTGGACATTCCTTGTGGCTATGTTTTTTTCTGCATCGGGGGCAGAAGATCGCCAAATTCTGTTCTGCCTCCATCTGCTTCTGTTTAGCCTGCACAATATCAAGTTGTGTAGTTAGTGTCCCCAGAATATCAGTTTTAAAATTTTCTAATAAATTTCCAATTTCTACACGTGTTACTCCTTCTGTTGATACTTTGTTGTCTCTTGCAAACCGATCATATTCTGTCGGTTTTATTCTTGTGCTGCCTCTCGAACTCCTGATACATAAATCAATGATGTCAGCAAAATTCTCTTGATAAATATCCCCTTTTCCCATGATGTTTAATGTTTCAATCCATTGTTCCTTCATGCCCCTTATTAATGCAGTTTTTAACACATTATCAGGCAAAGGTAGCGATGCATAAGGAGATCTTTGTAGATTGTACTGAAAACGTTCCACATACTCCTCCAATGTTTCATTCGGTCTGGCTGTCATTTGGAATATTTCGTCTTTTAATTCTCTAGACCTACAATAATCCTGATATTTTTTTAATAAGGATTCTTTCATTTGATCCCAATTGTTGATAACCCCGCCACCTAGTCCCATAAACCATCTTAAAGCAGCCCCTTTTAATGTAGAGGGAAATAATTTCAATTTCTGGGGATCGGTGGTGTAATCATACCCCCTGCATAACACATCGAATTCGAATAAAAATGTATCCGGATCTTCTGATGTGAGACCATGAAATGTAGGGATATGCTGAAGAGGGATAGCTTTCATGGGTGCATTTGCTGCAGAATCCACTATAGGATATTGTAATGTAGAGGTTTGAGCATTTGGCTGGTTCTGAGCCATGGGATCGAATATATGCCAATAACCTTCTGGGATATCTAGGAGGGTATTCCTAGGTTGAGAGGGAATGGTTTTGACAGGGATAGTTTTAATAGCACTTCCCTTATCTGGAATAATGAGAATACCAGATGTCCGAGGAGATTGGATTCCTTCAACAATGATTTTCGCAGCACTCCCCTTATCTGGGCTATCTAATGGCTGATTTGTTCCAATAGGCGATTTTGGTTCCTTGGTTTCCCCTGTTTCTCCTTCTCCTTCACAAAAGTTGCTGGAATTCCCTTCCTGCAATAGTTCTGGAGTAGAATTTTCGATTTCTTGAAATTCCTGCTCTTCAGTTTGACTATGCACCTCAGCAAAGGCTACAGATGGTGATCCTGTGGCCTGAAGGGAACTAGTAGGCTGTTTAGAAATGTTTTTCCTGGGGCCTACTGATGGCTGAGATTCTGTTTTCTTATAGATTTCGTCTATAAAGGTCGTTCGGCCAAGGGTCACCGGCCCCTTAGCTTTTTCAGGCTTGGATGGGGGTTTGATATTCTTTTCTGGTCTTTTCTGCTTAGTCATGCACTCAAATGAACTACCAAATTCTATTCAAACAAAGCAAAAACAAATCTGTTAGGAAAGCGGACAGTGGAGCAGGGCTTTTACATGCTCCGCACGTAGGTTCTTACCTTTCGTTTTTAAGATCCAACTCTTCCCTAGCAGGTTCGTACACTACTCTGAAAAAGACAAATGGCTACACTCTTTCCCCGGCAACGGCGCCAAAATGTAGAGCTATAAAAAGGGTCTCTTTCACCTCTAATTACCTCACATTAATATGTCAATCCGAGAGCGTTTTGTTATTCCAAAGAGTGTCTCAGTCTGAGGCTATCACTTGTCAGAGTAATGCTAGTAGTACAGTGTTTAAAAATACAAGAGTAAACGGATGCTTGTTTATAACTAAGTTACTTCAAAAGAATAAATCACACATTCAGAAAACTAGGCAGCTTATCAGTCAAGGGTTCGGCAGCGATAACCCATCCCTTTGGAAACCGATGGAAAGGAAATTAGAGCATAGACCACGGGTCTGGGAGCTAGACAATGAATGCCAAAGCTCACTACAGCCTTAGATCGTCTCTCACACCAAAACAACAAATGCGAGTAAATGGAACAGCAAATAAAGAATTGAACAGCAAATCTGGAATGGAACAATAATTCTAAAATGGAACAGCAATCGAACAACTAAGTCTCGCGAGTCGTAACCAAACTTAATCTATTAACCCAAATGCACTCTTCGCAATCAAATAACAATCTTTCACTCTTAAGGCAAATCAAGCAAAACATACTAATGGAACAGCATTAACTATTGATAAATTATGGAACAGCACTAGTAAATCATATACGCACACACACGCTGGAATAATAATCTGATCAATATTAATCAACAGGGATACGACTGTGCTTCCAAATAGAACAGCATTATTTCTGAATCCAACAATTATGAAGAACACTACTTCAAATGAATCTATGACACGAATGTTCAGTATAAAAGCTCTGTAACAGAACAGTAAGAATATTCGGTTAAGACTAATAACATGAAATTAACTCTGAAAGGATCAATAACATAATGCAGAGTCAATACACAATTCTATCTGTAAAAACCTTAATGATTTAATCTTAACAGAGCATGTAATAGAAACTTATAAAGCATATCAGATTACCAAATAACAATGATAAACAAACCACGCAGAAATCAAATCGTAGTGATACAGAAGCAAGTGTCCTCCGGGGCCGGGCCCTTAGCCTCCAAGGGTACACCGCCTTAAGTTAATCCAGACGCAGAAATGAGATAATCACCAAGCTTATATTAATGCATCAGACAAAAGTACAATGAACCAGTTCTCAACGAGACTCAATGATCAGAGTTGATTTTTAACAGAAAATTACATAAAAAGTATCCTATCAACCTAACAGTGCTGTCCCTTTATATAAAGGTGACGACGGAGATGTCCAAGTAACAAGATAAATAAAGCAGCGATCCCTCAGGATCAAAGATCCTGAGGGATTCGCCAAACTGTTAATCCTTCATCTTTTCTTTTCTTTTCCGCCGAGCTGGTGTCTTCTCCTCCTTTTCTGGGCCGATTTGCTTTGATCTGCTTAGCCTTGTTTGCATTCGGTTCCCCTTCAAAGGGACAACAGTTATCTCGTCTTTGTTCTTTCCTTTGGAACGGTGACTCCTCGTTTTCACCTTTTCCTACACAGAAAAATAACAATTATCAGCGGTTAAGTCTTGCATATCAATTCTCACATGTTTTGTTATAATTCCTTATTCAAGATGCAAAAAGGTTTACAAATTCTATTAAAAAGCCACTGAAATGATCATCAAAAGCATACCTTTTTAGTACTCCTGTGCTTGACTTCCTTGGGGTTGCCCTCTAGGTTGCCCCCCAGGTGGTAACTAACATCCTTGAAGTTGAGGATTTGGAATATTTCTAGACATCATAAAAATCTATTCTGTGTTCAACGTTTCAGTGTTTGTTCCATTTGTACCAGATGATAACATTTGTTCAATTGGTTAGGGAGATGCTCCTGAGCAGCTACCAGAGAGTGACTGGTATCCCAAAGGAACATACGAACCACCATATAAAAATGTTTTTGGAGATTCAGAAAACATAGATGACTCATTGACATAGCTAATGAAGGTTGATAACCTCTTGGTGTAGGGTAAAAAGAAATTCAGGGTGGAAAATAAGTAAGACCTGTGTTTCGTAAAAAATATGTCAATGATAAATTCCAAGCATCAGTTCTAAAAGGACTGTAGAATATTGATTCACGCTCTCTAAGATTCGAAGTTTCTTGGGTTTCGGGAAGAATTACGTCTTCGTCTGGACCAACAATTTCTTCAATACTTATGAGATCAGAAGGAAGGTTTTTGGTAATGCGATGTCTTAATCTAGGTGAATCAAGATCACTAGAAGTTGGAGTAACAAATCTTGAAGATGATTCCAACACAGCAGGTTTAGTTTTTGGCTCAAAAATTTCAGGTTCTCCAGCTAATTCACTAGTTGCAGAAGCAATGTCAGTGATTGCGTAAATTGAAATTGGCTCTTGAATTTATTCTACTGATTGTGGTTGATTTACTTCAATGAAATCAATCGGGATGAGTAGTTATATAGATTCTCCTAGTTTCATTGATCTAATTCTACGATGATATGCGAGAACCAAAGCTTTCGAGTCTGTTGGGGTTCCATGTTTTGGCCAGATTGGCAAGACCAAAAGATGAGACAACATCAGAACCACTTTTAGACCTCGGGATCTAGCCCTCCTGGGTCCAGAGAGGGATCTCTCTAGTTTGAGCAAAGGTTTATATCTATGAGGCTCAAACGTTATGATTGTAGGCTAGTTATAGGCACGGGTTTGTTTGTTTGATTGTTTGTTTTGGTTGCTGGTTATCAGGAAAGAAGGGTTCAATGTAAGACCAGGCTGAGCAAAGAGGGATAAGGCAGAGGTGAAATATTATTCCAGGAAGTATTCAAAACCATTGGGAAAATGGAGTCAAGAAAGGATTTGCTTGCTAATCAATAGGCAGGCTTTCAATTGGGCTAGTCATCTGAAACTTAGGATCTTCAAGATGATTATGTGATACGGATAGTAGGAGGGTGAGAGAAGAAGAGATAACAAAGATTCAGAGTACAAATTTATAGATATAGCAGGTCGTACAAGGATCCTAGTGGACATGGCTAACTCTAATCCCCAGTGTTCCCAAATCTTCCAACTAAATCAATAACAAGAAGCATCTAAGAACTGAATTCACTTAATTCATACATCAGAGAGCAAGAAATAACATCCACTACACTAGTTAAATCAACTGAAAACATTCCTTAGACAATACATTCAGAAGAGAAACATAAATGGCAAGGAGAGCAGCAACATAGGGTACCTAACAAGGGTAAATCCTATGCCAAACTTCTGATGCAAGCCAGTAGAAACAAAATGAAATGAATGTAAACATAGAGATAGGAAAACATCACCGCTACTTCAGATCAGGATCCAAAGAAATGTGCTTGTCATATTAAGTAACAATACCAATCAAGTACAATATTGCCAATAGCTGAATACTCAGTCTGAAATCATATCCTTCAACCTATCTTACAATCTTTACACAGAAACTGTGTCTCAAAGAAACTACTTGCAGTTCTCTAATAACTGATCAACAACCATTACAATGAGTTCTCTATGAATTTATAGCCCCGGAGGAGCATAGGAGGTAGGCGGAGAACTAAATGCAGTATTAATCTTCTGAAAAGAAAGAGGGCCGAAGCCCATCCTGTATAAGTCCTGTGCATTAATCTCTGATGTTCTTTGAGTGCATGAACGATCTTCTTGAGACTGGGAATTACTCTGATATGACTCTGATGTGTTCTAACTGCAGTACTATGTAGTACTTTGGTGTATAAACAAAATGACTGGATGGACTGCCATGCTGGTGAAACAAATGCTTCTGGTAGCGTAGGATTGCTGCGAAGGGGAGAGAAAACTTGCTTGGACACCATATAAACTGAAACCATAATGTGCACTGTGTCCTTGCTCTGGAAGAAACATTCTGCTGATTTGAACCCTAATTTCATGAAACTTTGCGTGTTGTACCTTCCGCATGATCTTTGGGTTCACTGATCTATTGCTTTGCCTCTAAAATACTATATTAAGCTCAAAACTCAATTCTGAATGCTGGAATCCATGATCATGAAACTGGTTTTTCTTCACGGCTTCATAAATGTCTCGATTCTGCAATATCTGGGCTTTAATGGTGCGAGATAGGGTCTACGAAGTTTCAAACTTCGTCCTTTGATGGAATTTATATTGTCGCCACCTTTCTTGACATTTCTCTGTAGTACCAGCTTCAGTTTTAATTCTCTGTCTGCACAATAAGCCATTAAAGAAGTACGTGCTCATCAAGGCGATTTTCCGTCTCTGATAACCCTGCAAAAACATGAAATCTGTTAAGAAAACAATGGGGGTGGGGTAATGGACGCATCGAGATGATGAAAATGGCCGGGCAGTTGGTGACATGGCGGAAGAATGCAAAGGAACGACGGAGGAATGCTCTGGTGGAGATTGGCGGTCTGTGGAGCGAATTCGAATGGAAAAACCTTAAAACACACAAATTTTGGACGAATATATGTAATGGAATGGGTGCTCGTACGGTGAGACACGTGGAAGTGACGTGGAGGGACCGGGTGACAATGGAATAGTCAACAGCGAAGAAATGAATCTGGACCGTCTGATCTCAGCGGAGATCGACGGTGGACAACACATCAGAGGGCAAATGAACGTGGGCCAGGGGTACGGACCCACGGGCTAAATAGCGCGTAGCTCCATTGAGCGATGACCGTTGGATGGGCGAGGGCAGATCTGACGGTTGGCGTGAATATCATTGTGCAACCCATGCCGAACGATAACGCGCGATGGGATAGCGGTTTTGGGACCGTACGCGGGGACACGCGGCGGGAGATGTGTGGAATCGTTGGGTCATCAGGAAAAACTGCCCTCCGCCCAAAGGTGGTGTGATAAAAACTGGTGGTTTTTGAATAGTGCACGGTGGGGTCCACTGGGCAGATAGGCTCCAAACCGTCGATCTTATGGGCAAATGAACGGTGATGGCGCAATCTGGGGGAAGCACGGGGAAGCGCAGGCGATTAAGACTTGATGATCACCGTTCGATCAACTGAGATTAACGGTTGACGTTGCGCTCGATATGGTTTTGAGATAGACACTTTTTGCTCTGGCAGGTGGTTCTGGCGCTGGATCGTATGGAGGAAGCGATGCGGGGGCTAGCAGAAAGGGGGCTTAGGCCTGATATGCGGAATATATCCATTTTATCCATTTTTTAATGCGTTTAAAGCCAGAGGAGGGTAACGATAGGGAGATGGAAGGGGAATCTGAGGAAACAAAGGGTGATGGTGAAATCTAAAGGGGATTTCGGGGAAATTTAGGAGGTTAGTGGTGGAAATAAAGGGAAGAAAGGGAACTTTGACCAAGGGAAAAAGGGGGTAAATGATGGTATATTTGCAGGGGTATGAGGGGTAATATAGGCTCTTTGAGATGGGAATTAGCTGAAGGAATTTGTATAAGGAAAAGCATGGGGAGAATTCAAGGATGATGAGTTTTTGGGAAAATGCATTCCTTGAAGGCTCCAAACAATCTAGCCCCCTGCTTGCTTGTCAATAATTTCATAGGGGGGCTAACAGTGGCTCCACATGGGGATGGCTTCTTCTTGAAGGAGGCGAGAATCCAGAAATGATCTTTGGAGTAGGCCAGGTACCTGCGGCTTTACACGTCTCTTCTCCCTTTGATAAGTTGCCACAATATGAAGACATTACATCAGCAGAAACTTACTCCAACAATCTACCTATCCATACTATAATCCTAGCCTTTTTTCTTCTTCTTGGGTGCATTTGAGCTAGCAGACCCTTTACATCTTTTTATTTTTTTTTCAAACAGAAAATAAACCTATTCTAAATCTACCCTTATTGCTCCATGAGACCAGATTAGACTGTTGGTCTCATATGTTTCTCTTCCTACTCTAACATCTGCGGGGATTAAACTGTCCAACAGATTTCTTCTCTACATTCTAAGACAGAAAATTGAAAAACAGACAAGCCAGGATTAGACTGTCTGACTTGTTGTGAATCCAAGGCATAAAGACAGTTGCACATGGACAAAATTTGCAGGAAGTTGAAACAAAACTGTGAAGGCTTGAGATCTGAAACTTGAAACATCCTCCTTTCCCTTTGTGACTCAAGATTTGAGCATGTTAGAGTCACTTCTTTTTCATCTCAGCTCTGGTTTTGGGCATGTTAGAGCTGATTCTTCTTTCTTCTTTGATGGCCTAGATTTTGAGCATGTTAGGAACAGCTGCTTTACTTTCTTTGGCTCAAGTTTTGAGCTTATTAGAGCCAATATTTTGCATATCATAGGTCCATGTTTTAAGCATGTTTGAACCTCTCTTTTTTCCTCTATTTTTTGAAACATTTTTATTTTTCTTGAAAATAAAAACTACAATGGTATGTACAATGGAAATGGAAACTGGAGACTGTAAATTTGCAGAAGTAATGTTTGAGCATCCTACCATTTACAGGACCCCCAAATAGTTCAGTGCCATCTAATTCTTGTAAGAATAAAGCATTGGGACCCACAGTGGCCTGGATGAGGAATGGACCTTGCCACAGACTGTCAAACTTTTTGTACTTTCCTTTATCCTCTCTTCTCGAATCCCACTTCAACACCTTATCTCCAACTTTGAAATCAGCAGCTTTGGTTCTTTTGTCAAACAATTTCTTTACATTCTCCTGAACTTTCACTGCTCTGTTGTAGACCTCTTCCCTTGCTTGTTGAAGATGGATTGTCTGATTTATTCTCCTCACCATGTTGTCTTCTTCTGTTTGGATCTCCTGGATCAGTTTGATCACTGGTATCCCAAGGCTGGTAGGGAATACTGCTTCTGTTCCATAAACAAGTTGAAATGGTGACATGCCAATGGACTTCTTGGTTGTAAGCCTGTCAGCCCACAAAGCATGTACTAGCTTGTTATGCCATGATTTTTTGTTCTCTTCCAACATTTTTTTGATGATGATCACCAGGTTCTTGTTTGATGATTCAGATAATACATTACCTTGAGGGTAATAGGCAGTTGAATGACCAAGTGCTATTTGGTACCTGTGACAAAAATCAACCATCTTTTTGGATCCGAAAGCAGTAGCATTATCAGTGATTATTTTCCTTGGGCAGCCAAACCGAGAGAGGATGTGACTTTATAGGAAACTAATGATGACTGAATCTATGGCATTCCTAGTGGGCACGGCCTCTATCCACTTAGTGAAATAATCTGTGGTTGTTAGGATCCATTTGTGCTGAGCAGAAGAAGCAGGGTGAATCTCCCCTATGAAATCTAAGCCCCATTGCAGAAAGGGACCTTCAACAATGATGGGTTGTAGGGGTAAAGGGAGGAGTTTTCTCTTGCCCTCAAAGATCTGACATTTGTGGCAAGCAACTATCATTTTATGAATATCATTGAAGAGTGTGGGCTAGTAGTATCCAGCCCTGAGTATTTTGTTTGCAGTGGCTTTCCAACTCAGGTGCCCTCCACATTCTCCAGCGTGGAATTCTTGTTTAACCCTCTCTGCCTCGTTTTCAGGCAAACATTTAAGCAATACGCCATTAGGATTCTTCCAGTATAAGTTTTCATTCAAGATGCAGTAATTTATGGCCTTTAGCTTTAAGAATATGGCCTTGGCCTTTGATAATCCGGGAGGGGCATTGAGGTGTGTAAGCACATACAGAATGTCGGAATACCAAGGAGAGCTCTGAAATTTTTCCTCAATAGTGAGATCTGGCAATTCTTGCTGCTCATCCAGGGCATTTATCATGTTAATGTCTAGGGCTTGTAGGTTTGATTCAGCCATTAATTTAGCTAAGCCCTGACCTTTAATCAGTTTGGTGGGTTTTATCTCGAGGTCATATTCTAGGATCACTGCTATCCACTTGCCCCTTTTCCCATCTGGGTCTTGGGACAGTATATCTTTGACTATGATGTTGGGCACATAAGCTATAGTGTGGGAATGCAATATGTACACCCTGAAGTCTTTCAAGGCCTTAATCAGAGCATAGGCCTGTTTCTCCATGATGTTGTATTTCAAGGGTGCTTCTTTGAGTACTTTGCTAAAGAAGGCAATTGGTTGTTCCATTCCCTCTGTGTTTTTCTGCAGCAAGACTGCAGCCACTATATGCTCTGAGGCGAATGAAAAGATCAGGAAGTCTTTGGAGAAATCTGGGCTGATTAGGACGGGAGCCTGGACGAGTGCTAGTTTCACTGATTCAAAGGATTGTTTAGCTCCCACGGTCCATTTTAACTCCTGCACCTTTCTGCAGCATGTTAGTTATGTTCTTAAGGTGTTCAGCCAGATTTGGAATAAACCTCCTAAGGAAGTTAATCTTCCCAATGAAAGACTGTAACTCCTTGATGTTTCTGGGGTGTGTGATCTGTAGTATTCCCTCAACTTGTTGTGGGTCTATCCTGATTCCCTTCTCGGATATGATGTGGCCAAGGAGTTTACCCTCCTGTAGCCCAAAGACAGTCTTTTTAGGGTTCAGGGATAGGCCAAACCTTCTACATTTTTCAAATACTTTTCTGAGATGTTTCAGGTGTTCTTCTTCGGTCTTGGAAAAGACTGTTATGTCATCTAAGTAGATAACAATGAAATGCCCTATCTCATGTGAAAATGATATGTCCATCGCTCTCTGGAAGGTGGCTCCAGCGTTCATCAATCCAAAAGGCATCTTCACATACATGAAGGTACCCCATGGAGTGGTAAAAGCTGTTTTGAGTTGGTCTTCTGGGATTACTAAGACCTGGTTATATCCGGAGAAACCATCTAGCAGGGAAATCCTCTTAGAACCTACTACCTTCTGAAGAATATGTTCCATTTTAGGAAGAGGGCAATTGTCCTTGAGGGAGGCTCTATTAATATTCCTGAAGTTTATGCACAATCTGATTTCTCCTGTTTTCTTCCTCACAGCCACTAAGTTTGATACCCAATCAGAAAACCTCATAGGCACAATTATACCTGCTTCATACATCTTCTTGATCTCTTTCTCTACTGCAGGCAATTGTTTTGGGTTGATTCTGCGAAGTTTTTTCCTAAAGGGCTTCTGATTTTCTTTCAAGGGTATCTTATGTTGAATGATATTTGTGTCATAGGCTTTTAAGTCCTCATAGCTCCATGCAAACACATCAGTGAATTCCTTGAAAAGGTCAATGTATTTTTTCTTCATGTCTGCAGGTAAAAACTTAGCTAGTTTAATCATTTTGGGCTTATCTTCAGTGCCTAAGTTGCATTCTTCCACATCAGAGTCTGCATGTTCTATAGTGGGCTTTTTTGCCACATCATTAAAGTCAAAGAGGTCCTCTAAGGGTGCCAGGCCTCTGGGTATATTCTTGTCTTTGGCCTGCAACACCTCTACCTCTTCACCATCTGCATTTTCACATCTGCGATTTAGGTTTCCAGTCTGTTCATCTAAAGAATTACTTCTATGTTACAGGGTGTTTCTTCCTCATCTGAGGACTCTTCACTTAGGTGGCTACTGTCAGATTTGGAGTCTGAATCAGAAAATTCAAACTCGTTTCTGCCTACCAGAAAATCTTCGATTTGTTTATCACCTTCAAAAACCTGCCAATATTTTTCGTTGTCTGGCACAACAGGTTTGAACTTGGTTTGAACGATGATCTGTTGGTCACTGGGAGTTTTGGGGTATGAACTGGCCAGGCAAGCTAATCCATTTGCAATGACATTTTGACTCCTAGGAACAAACACTAATTTGTATTCCATGAACGTTTTCAGCAGATCCATAGTGTCATTCCTATATGCTCTCAGCCTAGGATGTTTTGCTGTGTATTCTCCGTTCACTTGTTTAATAATCATCTCAGAGTCTCCACGCACATTAATCCTACGGGCTCCTAATTTTCTCAATAGATTTAGACCCAGGATCAGAGCCTCGTATTTAGCGACGTTGTTCGTGCATTTGAAGTGCAGGTTGCAGGCATGACTCTTTGCGTAATCATTTTATGTGTTATGAATCCACACTCCTGCCCCAGCAGTTCTTCTGATGCATGACCCATCGAAGTTCATCACCCACAGGGGTTCATTTTCGCTTTCATTATCACTCCTTTCCTTATGGTTGGGTTCGCCATTATGTTGCGTTATAGGGTCTATACTGGGTTGTGGAATGACTCGTTCCTCGTGAAATGTATGAGTTTCAGGGATCTGGTCGGATGGTTGTTTATGCTCTGTTTCTTGTTCACTCGGGGTTAGGTCTCCACGGCATATCCTACAGGTTTCATTGCGGTTTTCTTCTTCGTTGTCCTCTAAATCCAGAGCAGCCATTATGTTAAAATCCACGGTCTTTGCCTCTCTGCTTGTATCTTTGTTTTGGGACTCTGACCCTTCTAAATATTCATAATTACAGAAGATGAAGGAGTCGAGGTTTGTATGTACAGAATAGACAGGTGAATTTTCTGGTTTTCCGGGGCTACTGACTAGGAATTTCATCTGTGTCTCCCTATACAGTTTTCTAAGTTGGCCAAAGATTGGGATTGTGGCATATGAGCCATCCATCTGCATTTTACCCTGCAGCTTGGCTCCCCATGATCTTGATAATAACATGCCATACTTAGGTGGCACATCGGCCACGACAACATCCATGACCATGCATTTAGCTGGGATTTGAGTCAAGCTCACACACAAGTCTTTGATCAGGCCTAGGCATTTTACTCTGCTAGAGTCGAAAGAGTATAAATATTTGTAGGGTCTGGTTATCTCTAGACCTAGTCTTTCCATAACTACCTTAGGCATTAGGTTGTGGGATGCTCCAGAATCATGCATTGCATTGTGCAGGATCTTGTCATGAATGTTGAGACTGATATAGAAAGGTGGAACTACCCCTTCCTGAAACTTCCCCTCTATCTTAGGACCAAACAAGAGTGCAGGTTGATCATCATTCAAATTTACAGAGTCACCATTCTCACCTAAGTTCAAAGCTCTCAAAATCTAGCCTTTATATACATCCTGAGTGGCCAGCTCGAAAAGTGGGACAGAGATTTTAATTATTGCAATCTCACTTTCCAAATTGAAAGTGGACTGACTCTTTAAATTGCTCATCTCTGTTTTATTTGCCACTACCTTAGTGGCTGAATCAGTGGGCTGATTCTCATTATGTACATTGTTTGTGACAGTTTTATCATAAGCACTAACTGCAGTGCTAGTGCTGCTAGCTAGTTTACCTTGTGCTTTAGTTCTTTGGTTGTCTTTTTCTTTACTCCTTCCAAAACTCTCAGCTGCTGATTTGCTACTTTCAACAGTTGCTTTAGAAGATTTCTAGGGTCTCTTCTTGATGATAGTCTCAGAAGCTTTGGGTTTATAAGTTTCTTGACTCTTTTTTCTTCTAAGTTCATATTGTTCTCTGACCTGCATCATGGCATTTTCAAACCCTAATCTATAATCCTCATATTCTAACCATTCCTCCTCCCAACCAAAGGGTGAAGGCTGATCTTCTTCTGAGTAACAGTTATGGATTGAATCTTCTATTTCGAACATGTTTATTGTGTTTCCCTCAGACTCTTCTAGGATTCCCTCATCTTCATCGAGAAAATTCTCTTGAAATGGGGGAATAACTTGTTGATATGATTCTCTTGGTCTGTTGGGAGTGTTATTGTTTCTTCTAAAGTTTTGGTTCTGGTTTTGGTTTCTATTCCGGTTACTGACTGTGACAACCCATTTTTCCATCATTTGTTGTAACCTTTCCACATTTTTAGATAGCTTATCATAATTTTGGTCAGATGTGGAAGCTACGTTGTCATCTCTATATGTTACCCTTCTCTCAGATTTCAGTCTTTCTCTCTTTTCAATCAGGTTGGCTTCTATGTTTGCTGCTCCTTTCTACATTTCCTCCAATGTGTTGTATTCCTTATCTCTAAGCTCATAGGCCATGTCAGCATCAAATCCCTCAGGGTATTTTGCTAGGGCCATGCCTTGTGGAGGTTTCATATGCGGAGCAAGGGCATTATAAATGTTGTTGAACCTTGTTGTGTAATCGTGAACACTCTCTCCCATGTTTCTTTTAAGGGTCATGTATTTTGATAGGAGTTGGCGCGGATTTTCCCTAGTTTCCCATTTGTTTATGAAATTCCGATACAAGCTTGGAAGATCATTTATGCTACCTAGAGGTAGGTATTTAAACCATTTCTTCACATCACCCCCTAAGCTTTGGGCAAAGATTCTCATTTTGACTGTATCATCATCAATTTCCATGTAGTCAAAAGAATCTTCAATTTTATCTACATGTTGTTCGGTTGTGATGGAATCCTTTGTAGTGAAGTGTGGGATCTTTAACTGGTAATCATTGGGTAAGGGTACTAGAGGTTGGGGTAAAACCAGAGGTGCATACCAGGATGCCATGACGATGTTTTGATGAGCTAGAGGGTTAACTTGGGCAGCTGGTATATGGATGACAGGGATATTATGACCAGAAGAGGACTGATGAGCGGACTTGGGGTGACTGAGCCCCAAGTTTTGTATGAAATGTAAATCAGGAGGTGTATATGGAAGGGTCTGTCTATTCCCAAGGTGTCTACCACATTGCTATGGTGAATTGGGAAGCTCAGGGTCTGGATGGTCTAAACTATTGAATGACCTAGTTCTAGATAAGTTGTTAGGTAGGTATAGGTTTGGGTGAAAGTGTGATAGAGCTGTAAGATCTTCTGGTGCAGAATTAGCTCTATGGATGCGTTGGGAAATAATTGGTCTTTTGGGTGTATGAGTTCCCTTGAGGATTCTCTCAGGATTGTCAAATATTTCAGGTGGGTCTGCGTTAGGGTAAGCTCTTGTATGAATGTTTCTAGAAGCCATAATGTTGTTTTCTGATCCAGCAGCTTAACCCTACTTGTTACTTCTATTGTGGTTGATGTTGTTATGGAGGCTGGTCTCCCAGTGGAGTCTAATGTGAACCAAGATAATTAGCAGGCCTACTGATCACTAGTGGAGTCTTTGAAATGTTTGTGGAATATTGGAGTCGCTAGGTGGAGGGTTTAGAAAGTTTTTGGAGGGTACACTGTCCACCACAGTGCCTTTGAGATGTCCCTTTTCAAGGATATCTTCAAAACACAACAAACTCTTAACCAAAGATTGACTGGGAGGGCGTTTACTAGATATGTCACCTCTAAAAGAGTGTGAAACCCGGAGGCTACCTGGCCCTTTCCAGACTCTGTCCAAGAGTATGGGAAAACAAAACAAATGGTGTAGAGGTTGATGTGAGAATAGGAGTTTTAACTGCCAACCTAACCAGAGATTGTAGGTTTTGAATGCTTAAGGATGTTTAAGGTGTAATGCACTCAGAATTTCCCCAACAGAGTCACCATTATGTTGGTGTTCCCATGTTTTGGCCAGATTGGCAAGACCAAAATATGAGACAACATCAAAACCACTTTCGGACCTCAGGATCTAGCCCTCCTGGGTCTAGAGAGGGATCTCTCTATATGAGAAAAGGTTTTACGTCTATGAAGCTCAAAGTTTGAGATGTTAGGCTAGTTATAGGCACAGGTTTGTTTGTTTGATTGTTTGTTTTGGTTGCTGGTTATCAGGAAATAAGGTTCACTGTAGGACCAAGATGAGAAAAGAGGGATAAAGCAGAGGTGAAATATCCTAGGAAATATTCAGCACCATTGGGCAATGGAGTGAAGAAAGGATTTTCCTGCTACTCAATGGGCAGGCTTTCATTTGGGCTAGTCATCTGAAACTTAGGATCTTCAAGATGATTATGTGATATGGAAGGTAGGAGGGATGAGATAACACATATTTTAGAGCACAACGTCATAGATCAGCAGGTCGTACAAGGATCCTAGTGGACAGTGCTAACTCTAATCCCCAGTGTTCCCAAATCTTCCAACCTAATCTATAACAAGAATCATCTAAGAATTAAATCCATTCAATTCATACATCAGAGAGCAGGCAATAACATCCACTACACTATTTAAACCAGCTGAAATCACTTCTCAGATAATACATTCAGAAGATAAACATAAATGGCAAGGAGAGCAGGAACATAGGGTACCTAACAAGGGTAAATCCTATGTCAAACTTCTGATGCAAGCCAGTAGAAACGAAATGAAATGAATGTAAACACAGAGATAGGAAAACATCACCGCTGCTTCAGATCAGGATCCAAAGAAATGTGCTTGTCATATTAAGTAACAATACCAATCAAGTACAATATTGCCAATAGCTGAATACTCAGTCTGAAAACATATCCATCAACCTATCTTACAATCTCTACACAGAGACTGAGTCTCAAAAGAAACTGCTTGCAGTTCTTTGAAAACTGATCAAAAACGATTACAATGAGTTTTTCATGGATTTATAGCCCTGGAGGAGCAGAGGAGGTAGGTGGAGAACTAAATGCAGTATTAAATTTCTGAAAAGAAAGAGGGCCGAAGCCCATCCTGTATAACTCCTGTGCATTAATCTCTGATGTTCTTTGAGTGCATGGACGATCTTCTTCAGATGGGGAATTACTCTGATATGACTCTGACTGCAGTACTGTGCAGTACTTTGGTGTATAAACAAAATGACTGAATGGACTGCCATGTTGGTGAAACAAATGCTTTTGATAGCGTAGGACACTGCGAAGGGGGGAGAAACCTGCTTGGACACCATATAAACTGAAACGATAATGTGTACTGTGTCCTTGCTCTGGAAGAAACATTCTACTGATTTGAACCCTGATTTCATGAATCTCTGCGTGCTGTACCTTCTGCATGATCCCTAGGTTCACTGATCTGTTGCTTTGCCTCTAAACTGTTGTATTAAACTCAAAAACTCAATTCTGAATGCTGGAATCCACGATCATGAAGCTGGTTTTTCTTCACGGCTTCATAAATGTCTCGATTCTACAATATCTGGGTTTTAATGGCGCAGGATAGAGTCTGCGAAGTTTTAAACTTCGTCCTTTGATGGAATTTATACTGTCGCCACCTTTCTTGACATTTCCTTGTAGTACCAGCTTTAGTTTTAATTCTCTATTTTCACAATACGCGATTAAAGTATTTCCTCTTATGTGGGGCACATTTTTCTGTTTCCGTCTTTTCTACACAAACTCTCAGCAGTTGATTAATCGCTAAGAAAACCATGGGAGTGGGGGTAATGGACGCGTCGAGATGATGAAAATGGCCGAGCAGTTGGTGACATGGCGGAAGAATGCAGAGGAACGACGGAGTAATGCTCTGGTGGAGATTGGCAGTCTGCGGAGCGAATTTGAATGGAAAAACCTTAAAACACACAAATTTTGGACGAATATATGTAATGGAATGGGTGCTCATACGGTGAGACACATGGAAGTGACGTGGAGGGACCGGGTGACAATGGAATAGTCAACAGCGGAGAAATGAATCTGGACCGTCCGATCTCGGTGGAGATCAACGGTGTACAACACATCATAGGGCAAATGAACGTGGGCCAGGGGTATGGACCCACGAGCTAAACAACGCGCAGCTCCGTTGAGCAATGACCGTTGGATGGGCGAGGGCAGATCTGGCGGTTGGCGTGAATATCGCTCTGCAACCCATTCGAACGATAACGTGCAATGGGATAGCGGTTTTGGGACCGTACGTGGGGACACGCAGCGGGAGATGTATGGAATCGCTGGGTCATCGAGAGAAACCTCCCTCCGCCCAAAGGCGGTGCGATAAAAACTGGTGGTTTGTGAATAGTGTGCGGCGGGGTCCACTGGGCGGATAGGCTCCGAACCGTCAATCTGATGGGAAAATGAACGGCGATGGCGCAATCTGGGGGAAGCACGGGGAAACGCGGGCGCTTAAGACTTGATGATCACCGTCCGATCAACTAAGATTAACGGTTGACGTTGTGCTCGATATGGTTTTGAGATAGACACTTTTTTCTCTGGCAGGTGGTTCCGGCGCTGGATCGTATGGAGGAAGCGGCGCGGGGGCTAGCAGAAAGGTGGTTGAGGCCTAATATGCGGAATATATCCATTTTATCCATTTTTTAATGTGTTTAAAGCCCAAGGAGGGTAACGATAGGGAGTTGGAAGGGGAATCTGAGGAAACAAAGGGTGATGGTGAAATCTAAAGGGGATTTCGGGGAAATTTAAGAGGTTAGTGGTGGAAATAAAGAGAAGAAAGGGAACTTTGACCAACGGAAAAAGGGGGTAAATGATGGTATATTTGCAGGGGTATGAGGGGTAATATAGGCTCTTTGAGATGGGATTTAGCTGAAGGAATTTGTATAAGGCAAAGCATGGGGAGACTTCAAGGATGATGAGTTTTTGGGAAAATGCATTCCTTGAAGGCTCCAAACAATCCATCCCCCTACTTGCTTGTCAAGAATTTCATAGGGGGGCTAACAAGTCCTTCAAGTTGGCTTGGTGGTATCTGCAGTGGTTTCCCCCCGAATTTACGCGATTGTCTTGGTAATTCAACACAATTAAAAAATTATTAATCACACACAATCAAAGAAATTTTAACTATAAAAAATCCTACAGTCACTAAGGAGACAATCAAATGATCGGACGCTTATAAAATCTAGGAGATCAAACCACACACAAATAGTAGATTCCCACACTAAAAACACTAGTTGGTGATGAAATCCAACATCATAGTATTTCAATTTAGAAATAGCGGTTGGAACAGTTACCCCGACAACTTGCTTAATGAAACAGACTGGTGCAAGTTTCTTCACTTAAACCATCTCGAGTGAAGATAGCCCTCTAGAGAGTCCAAGTGAGTCTAGTCAACGTCTGCTCCAGGTACAGTGCGATCTTTCCTCCACCATCACCTTAGGAAAAAATCTTAATTTTTATGGCCACTAAGGTCACCAACAAGAAAAATATACCTGGGGGAACAGTCTACCATCCGATATATGAGCAAGAGCAGAGTAACAAAGCTCAATTTCCTTCAAGGCTCCTTGACATAATCCAAGGTATACCGACAAATGACCCCAGGCTCCTCAACAATGGTCAATCCAAGGTTTATCGTTGTTAATACGTGCACATCTTCTATCATTCCCAATGAGATAGAATTGATCACCTCACTGGTTCGGATATGATCTCGTGCTTGACTCCTTTAGGAGTAGCTTCCCATAGCATACAAGCTACTATTGGATTTTCCTACCGCAATATTGACTACTTTTTTGTTTTAATTGTCTTAGAGAGTTAATTACTCCATACTCCAAGACACTAGCCTAGGCTATGTTGGTGGACAAGAGTCCTAGAAATATAAAAATTACTAGATTGATTTTAATTTAGGTGTTGCTTTTAATAGGCTGTTTCTTAGGACAATAGGTGCGAAAGTGAAACTTTGATGATATGTAGTGACCCAACTCAAAACACACTAAAAACGCATCTATTATGAGAAACAATTCATTTTTCTTTCAATGAACTCTATCTAAAAGAAAGAGTTAAGAAACACGATCTTTTAAAACAATTCTTTCCTTCAAAACAAGAACATATGAAAAGAAATCTTATCTTATGAGAACTCAGAATGATCAATTTGTCAAAAAGAAATCCCTTTATTCTTCAATATCGAAACTACAATCAAACATTCTCCAAAAGAAAACTACAATTCTAGAAATCTAGAAATAACACTCAAAACTAAAAACACTAATTTCGAGATCTAAAAGTTTCTAATAATTAAATCTGAAATCAAAACTTTAAATATTTTGAGGACGTTTTTCTTAGTTTGTAATCTGACTAAGAAATTCTTTGCTGAAATGAGAAAAAACTCAGAAACATCCAATTATGGTTTTTTTAATTGAATTTCAAAACTTAATGAATTTTTTTTTTTTAAATATTTGCAAATGAGAAAATAGGATCTAATTCTCATAAAAAAATTCTGCTATGAAGTGAAAGACTCAACAAGAAAACAATGAAATACGAATGATCTAAGGTATACATAGGTTTCTAATCTTTGAGTGACACAAAGACAAAGAAAAAATCACTTATAACATGCATATCTTTTAGAAAATCATTCAAAAATAAAAAACACTGAAAGAAACTCTCACACAAAGCTTTCTGACATAACATACAAGTCTGGGTATATATTGAGAATCTTGCAAGTCAATCCTAGAAAAGAGAATTTTATGCCTTTCAAAAAATTACTTAGGGTCCACGGTATTAGTGTAAACAGGTGCAGTGCCGCACTATGTATACAGAAAAACAACGGAGATGATCGCACTGTGCCTAAAGACAAAGTGTGGAGACCAGAAAACTTAAAGAGAAATAAAAAATTATAAAGAAATTTTTAGGGATTCTACAGGAATAAATTACCCAAGCCAGTATCAATCAATCAAAATCAGAAAAATAGGTTCACAAGTAAAAAATAAAAGAAAACTAAGTTCAAGATCCATTCCCCAGTGGAGTCGCCATTTTGTTGGACGGATAAATCGTTCTTACAGACAATACAAATCTCCCTAGTATCCTACGGATAAATAGCAACAAACAGAAAAATGTAAACTACTTTCTCTAGATTATATTTGATCTAGAATTATCTATAACGAAGGATTTAGGACTTACCTGTAGTCCAATGCTGATCATAGTCTTCTTTCTTGTCACTTTGAATACACCTCCTTTTGGGATTTGCAATAAAAAACATGAAAGAATCAAAAGCACCTGCATAATATATACTAATTCATAAACCATAAATCTATCTTGATGATCAAGGAATTCAATAAATAAGCCATTTAAATAAATAACTCATTGAGAAAACATGATCCATCTGTATTATCTTTAATGAAAAAGGGAGCCTTACAACCATGTTTGCCTTGATGTCGTACAAGTCCTTCCGGGGTTCGGAACAAGCATTTCCTCTACTTTGACAAGTATTTTCACTCTCTTGACTAACATATACATGAGTGTGTAATCATTCCCATATGATAATCACTTAAGAGAGTTTGAGTTTGTCCAGCAATTCTCCTCAAAAAATCTCAAAGCCTAACTCCCTTTGAGGCTAAACTATGGCCTCAATTTATAGCAAAAGAGAAGAGGTTGCAACTCCAAATAAGAGGGGATAGAATCCTCTTTCAAAGGGATTAAGTTCCACATACCAACGGGTAGGCTCCTTTAATAGAGGGATGAATGTACATGAAAGGAGCGAACTTTCCACCATATAATTTCTTCCAGAAGCTTCCAGATTCAACCAAATGGGCTTCTAAATTTTACTTCCACCTTCACTTTACCTTTTACAGGAATCCACACCTTTAATGAAGAAAAAGTGCGACCGGTTCCGCATGTTCTAGAACAAACAGATGCGGCACCGCAGGTAATACTAGGAGAAAGTGCGGTACAAGTATTTTTATGACTTTTATAAGCTTTTCTCTCAATTTCAAGGCTTGGTTTTAGGAACTTGATGTTGTAGACTTCTAAGGGAGTATTGTATGAGTAATGATGAACCCATACAAACAGTAAAACGTCATGGTGACAATTTTTAGTGTAACAAATAGAAAGCAGATAGAGTGAAGGTGCCTCTAAACAACATGTCTTAACCTAAACTTTATGTTCTACTGCAAGAGAAAAGACGGAAAATATGTAAAACATCAGGAAACAAATACAATATTAGAACCACATCACCATTCAACAAAGTTCATGAATCCTATGAAAGTGCTTGCTCCATGGCATTCAATCCAAAATAGTCATAGAGCTCCAAAGCCAATTTCTTCAAAACTCCAAGTCTATGTATTCATCTCCATAAAACAACCAACAACCAACATGAAGCCTCCATTCAATATTTAACTTGAAAATGAGGAGGTGGAAACCCTAGCGAGGGTTTTAGAATTCATTTATTACATATTTAAGGGATTTTGACGTTTGAGACCATGAAAGGCCCAAGGAAAAATATTAGAGCCTCATTCATTACAAAACTAACTTTTAACATAAATTCTAAGCCAAATTTGTAGATATTTGTCCTTAAAGACTTAAAAGATATCTTTTTAATAAATTCTTGTGTATTTTGTTGATTTTTAGGCAAGGGCACAGCGCCAAGGTGTAAGGGCGCAACACCAAATCTAGAAAAATTTCCTCTTTTTCAGTTGATATTTGGAGGCCTTCCCAGTGTCCAAATGAGCACCCTGATAGCTAATCGGAAAGGCTGTCTTGTCTAGTTTCCAAATATGCCTTTATTTTCTAATTTGGGGCCAATTTTGCTAGCCAACAACCCATTCCCCCAAGACTGCTCACGGTGGAGCGCCAGTGCTAAAAATACAGTAGAAAGGTGATTTTTAGGTGGTTTTTGGCATTTTTGGAGGACTGGTTTTGCTCCAAATGAGCTGAATGTTTACGTTGGCAATTTCATTTCCATGAGGAGTATGAAAATGTTGAGTTTTCCCCATTTGAGTGCCCCAAAAAAGAGCGCAGTGCCAGTGGTGTTGCACGTTTGGCCCTTTTTTCTGCTAGCCAAATAGTCAAAATTTCAAAATTGAAAAAATGTGCCAAAATTAGATTTTAACTTGCTGATCATGGTTGGGAGGCCTGAAACGCAACGTCAACAAGAAAATTCAGCTTTCCCCCTTCATTTTTCTTGGTGAGGGTTTCAAGTCTTGATTTGGCCTTTTGTAGCTTTGAGCTTGCAATGTGGTTTTTCTTGAAGTAGTTCTTGGCCTTTGTTCCTCAGCACCATTGTATTCACCCTTATGATCATGTCTCTTTGGCATTTTGGCATCACTACCACTATCTTCACCCTTATGATCATTGTAAACTCTGTTTTGGAAATCCTAGGGCTAATGCGAAATGAGATGAAGGGGGGGTAATGAAATGGGAGCTTTACAAATGAAGGGAATGAGCATTAGGGGAATTTTGATCTCTAAAATGGGCCTCCTAAGGAAATTATAAAATAATAGTGGAAATAATAAAATAATATTTGATTACATCATCAAAATCTAGAGGGGAAAATGGAAAAACGATTTTTTTCAATTGGTATTTTCAACTTATCTCCCTATGAATTTACTCAAATTTCGAGCGGAAACCCTCGTTGGATGAAAATTTTGATTTTCCATCCAAGGAGTACCCATGTTGCATACCTTCAATGTACCCTAATACATGAAAAATGAGAAATACATAAAAAATGTGATTACAAACACATTTTTTCATGTATTTCTCATTTTTCGTGTAGCAGGGTCCATCAAAAGTATGCAACATGGGTACCCTTTAGATGAGGAATTAAATTTTGCATGCAACGAGTACTCCCACTCAAAATTTTAGTAAAACAGTAAGGAGATAGTTTAAAATACGAGTTGAAAAAGTAGTTTTATTATTTTATTATTTTATTATTGTTTTTTATTTTGTTTACTTTTTTACTCCAAAAATGGTGAATCATCCCCCATGGTTGACATCATCATCTTGAATCATATCGGGTCTTATAAATTTTATTTTAGTTGTACATTTTTCTTAGGAGGCCCATTTTAGACCTCAAAATTCCCCTAATGTGAATGAAGGGAATGGATGTTGTGATAAGAAAGATGAAAGGAAGCCCTCAAGAAACGTAATGACCCCTGTTCATGACTGATTTTATTCAAGGAGGAGGAAGCAGGGTTGAAATAGTGATTTCAATATTAAAACTTAGGGTTTAATTAGGGTTTCATTCCATTGATTGAATGATGATCCAAAATAGCTTCAAGGTGGATTATGACATGCACTTACCTCTTATCAGTGCCTTAGAAGACTTGAGCCAAGATTTGGAGGCAATTTGACTTGATTTGGGTGATTGGATCACTTATAAAGCCTCTTTTTCCAAGGGCATAGTGCCAGTGTTGAGGCCACAGCGCCAAGGGCAGAGGGCGCAATGCAAGCTTCTAAGCATGTAGTGCCAGTTTTTTTATCGCGAAGCACGTTTTGTAGAGGGCATTTGGAGTTCTTCTTGGTGTCCAAATTGGGCCCATGATAGCTCGTTGGAAAGAATATCCTATATAATTTCCAAATCTACCTTTTTTTTTTCTAATTGGTGTTGATTTCACCTATCAATAGTTGATTCTTCCAAGCCTGGTCAAAAAGTGTTGAATGCCGGTGCAGAAATGAAAAGTGTTGGTGCATGAAATTTTTGGAGGCCTTCCTCAACTCCAAATTGAGCTCAGGATAACTCATTGGAAATCCATTCCAGTTTAGTTTTCATTTTATGCATCAAGTAATTGATTTGAAACTCCAGATATGATAAAACTAGATTTTCCCAAGGTCACTCCAGAAGTGCAGCAAACCTCTTATAGCACCTGAAAACTTGGAATTTCACCCAAATCATAATACATGTGTAAAATCTGAAGGAGGTGTTTCCTTCTTGTCCTATGAGGGATAAAACCTCTCTCACATTTGTTAATTTCATCTCTATTTTCTCAGAAAGATAGTTTGAAGCAAAATCGGCCCTATGAGTGACAAATGGCTTAACTCTTGGGACGAATCCTTGGAAAATGATGGAGGCATGATGTTTATAAGTTGGTATGGCTTCATACTTGCTAATATGACCTACCATATGGTTCCTATGCTCCTATGCCTCTTTTCCATAGCAAAACCTTGCCTAGTGGAAGAGGAAATTAGGGTTTAGTGTTTTTGTTCAGTTCATCTTACCTTTTTCCCTATTTCATCAATATCTTCTGACAAATTTTCTTCATGTTTTGCTTTGTATGCATCATCCAGGTCATTTATTTAAGTGGTCATTTTTTTTGTCACTCAACTAGTCCATCAAGTTCATAACCCTAATTCTCTACCAGAAGACCAAATTGTTTCCCTTTCATTTGCTGTAAGTTCTCTTCATTTAGGAGTAGATAGTCTACCTTATCAACACCTTCTGCTGACACAACTTTCAACACTCCTGCAGAAGTGCCAAACCTTGTCCACTTTTCTCATTTCCAGAATTTGAACTGATGATATAATATTCTTTGGAAATCCTTTACGTCCTTCTTGAATAACCTTGCCTTGGCATTCTATTACATCTGAGCCAGATTCTAGGAAAGGAAAAGTAGTGCCTGAAACATCCAATGATGACCTTACAACATGTGAAACCCTAATGACCTAGTGGGAGGGTCCTTTAACATAATTTTCACTTGGATTTTACTTTTAGGTTTATAAGTGAAAATAGAGTATGGTCAAAAGTGCTTCATTGAAGATCCAAAATCCATTGTACTTGATTTACCTAAAGAGCCTACAGAGATAGTTTTAAGATCATCAATTCTTGAGGAACTTGGGGGAAAAATGAAATGAGTTAGCTATAGGAAACTCTAGAGGGAGGACAGAGTTCAGTGACAAGGGTAAAATAGGGCAATGAGGCTATAGGCATGGAAGGAGGCTGAGAATGATAGATATAAGCGAATAAAGAGTTTTTAAGGAACAACAAGGTGACTATGGAATGGGAAGCTGATAGAATAGCGGAAAAATTTTCTATAGGGATAATGAAGGAAGTGAGACTTATGAAACTCACAATATTCAAGGAATGTTGTTTTCATAAATCTATAAACACCTTTTAGTCATCCAAATATAGTGAAAACTAATAATTACTAACAGTGGCTCCACTTGTGGAGGGAAGCTCCTTTCAGGAGGTGTCAATAACCTCAAAGTTCAAACTTCTGGTTTTCCAAATCAATTCCTTACTTATACTTGGCAGATCCTTATTTCTTTACTTTTTGTTTTTCTTCTATTCTTTAAAGTTGCGATCTTAAATTATGAAAAAAAACGTGTTTGCTTCTATATCAACTCTACCTACCAATCATACTTTTCCTAACATTTTTTCTTCATCTGGGTGCACTTGGACTGGCAAACCCTTGAAACCATTTTTCTTTTAAAAGCATAAAAATTATCTACCTCTATCGTTATAACATCAATAGTCTCAGATTAGGCTGATGAAATCTTTTATTCTCTACCTAATCTACTTATATGTCAAGGTTAAAGAGTTTAACATATATTCATTCTCTAATCTACTAACATGAAATCTGAAACATGACAAAATCAAGGTTGAGTAGTTTGGTTTGTCATTAGCTATGGCATCTTGGACAAGTGGCACACATATTCTATTTTTGTACAAGTAAAACTAGAAACTCTTGGGCTTATAATTTGAAATCTATCACTCATCCCTCTCATTTCTCTTTGGTTCAGATTTAGGCTTTGGGAACCAACATCTTTTCCTAACTTAGCCTACTTGATAAGCCAAGTTTAGATGGTTTGGAAAATCTTGTTTCTCTAACTTATCAGTAGAAATTTAAAACATGTCCAATCATGGTTAGACTGTATGACTGAGCAAGAATTTTCTTTCTCAACGTAGTGGCATTTATACTTGCATAGTTTCAGAAATATTCTTTTCTGGTATGGGGCTTTACCTCTTTTTTTTAATCTGCCCTATTTTTCTTCTTTTCTTTGTTTTTGTTTTTCTTTTTGTCAAAACAATCTGAAAATAAAAATATTCTCATAGTGTTGAGCTTATTTGCATACCTATCTATCCTAATCTAACTTGTATATGATATCTACATTAGGTGAACTCTTTTTTCCAATACAGCCAATCAAATAAGTGACTAGATGATTGCTTTTTATTCAGCCTTTTAGGTATGCTAAAAGGCCACTCCCATTTTGTCTTCTTCTGAATAGTAGTGCTCCAAATTTTGTTTAAACTTTGCAACAAGATATTCCTGGCATATCTTGCTCCCTCTCTAAATGTATCTAAGAAACCAGCAAAAGGATATCTGAATAATACTTGGCTATGAAGATTTGAATAATCAGCTGTATGCAGGATCATTCCTTTCTCCATTTGGTTGTGCTTGGGATTATTTTATGAAAGACACCCCACCTCTTCTTCATGATCATCTGACTTGGCACCCTCATTACATACTACCGTTCTATTTTTAAACAAACCTGATATGCTTTGATTGAATGTGATGAATTCTATGTGGAGGTCCTTATTAGAAGCATTCTATGTCAATAGGTCCTCCAGAGGAGGCAGCCAACATTAGTATCAATCTGTTCTATATTTTTTTCTTGAAGAAATGTTTGAATGGATTGGTGAGTAGTAGAATAAACATAAATATTTTCTTTACATAAAAATTTGGAGGCTAGCTACGTGTTCAAAATCTGATTGATTTCTTCTTCTGTTAAAGGAGGAGGAATTTTATGTTTCTTTTGGATAGAACCATGGCTCTTTTCTTCCTCTTGTGAATGATAATGAGGCTGAATGTCTTATTTGTTATGAATACTCAAATACTATTGATTTCTAATTTTATTAAGGTTGTCTTTGATTAACTGAAATGAAGCACAACAAAGAGGTAAATATCCTTCTCTTTCTTTCAAACTTTCTGCACTTTCTTCTTCACTCTCATAGCTGATTTTCATTTGTTGATCACTATATTTGAGTTGCTAAAACTGATTGTCTTTGTCCCACAAACTAGTTACTAATTTTTCTGTAGTGTTAGCTTGAGTCTGGAGAACATAATCATCATCATATCGATAATACTTGGGTATCTTATTCATAGAAGGAATGTCATCCAATATGCACACTAGATCAATAGGTTTCTCCACCATATGTTAACCTATAAGTTTATTTTCTGATCTCTGGTAGTTGGGATTAAAAGGAGAGTTTTTATGGACAATAGATTCTTCTTTTCCTGGGATTGAAACACATTGGTTTTCTTTCTCTTGTGAAAGATCATAAGGTTGTATGTCTTCTTGAGCATTACACAAAAGAGATGATGAATCATCACTTGTCCCTTTAAATAGATCTTGTGGATCTTCCTTTATTTCTTGATTGATTTCATCCTCAAGAAACTCCTTTTGGTTTTCATGATATTTAACTTGATAATGAAATTCATGAATTTCCCCTAATAGATTCCCAAGATACCAATTTCCCAAGTCTTCATCAATATTTACAAGATATTGTATGAGATCCTCAGACTGACCACAAAAATTTTCAGTGAATGATAAAGATGGAAAATTTTCCTTTTAATTTTCATAAAACACATTGTGGAAATATTTTAAAGAAAACAAAATACCAGGGTCCAGGCCTTCATACCATTCCCTTGCTTTCCCTTGCAATGTCCCCATGAACATTTTCATGAGGCAATCCTCATGCCATTCAACTTTTAACCTCCATGTATGTATATGAAATTTGATGAGGTGTAGCAAAGGGTCATCAAAATTTTCAGCATGAAACATAGGCAGGTTTGATTTCCAATTTATTAGAGGAATTTTGTGGGGGAATCCAGCATTGTTATATCTGTTCATTGGAGCATACCTGTGTTGTATCCTTGGATTCATATTTGTTAATTAGTCAGAGGAAAGGGCTACTGCATCTTTGTAACCAATCTAAATTCTTCTACCAGTGGAGTCTTTAGGTCCATTGAGAATTGTGGACTCACTAGTTGGATGATTTCAAGTTTCTTAAGGTAGGCTACTATCCACAATCAGTAACCATGTATTTTGCAAGTTTTTAAGGTTTTTAGGTAGGGAACTTTCTTTGTGGATATGTATGCTAACAATTGATTTTTTAGATCTAGGAGACTTCCTAAGGATTCTTTCAGGATTTTCAATTGCTGCAGGAAGGTTTGCATCAAGGTGAGATCTATTGTTGATCCTTTGTGAAGCCAGATTTCAAACCCAAAGCACAGAGAGGCTGAAAATTTATGAGAGTTTGAAAACAGACCTATCTGTAAGGGTACTAAGTTCACACAGTGTGCAACTGGGCTTTACACTATTATGTATGATTGATATATTCCCAAGGGAGTGTGTGAGAAATAGTGGGGACAACAGGGCTAATGAAGACCAGTTGATTCACCAGGTGGATGATGATAAGTGTTTTGAAGATTTGTTTGTTGTCCACCATCAACAATTGGATACCAATATAGAGATATTTTTCGATTTTCTCAGTTCTTTATGTAACACTAAGATTTTAATGAGTGTTGCCTAGGGTGTTCGCCATGGTGTTAGTGTGGAAAATCAACTAGATATCATTCTTGGCTAACACTTGATTTATCTAAGTTTGATAGGGGATTTTTGAGTTTTGGAAGGAATATTTAATATATTACTTACTCAATCCCGAGTGGAGTCACCATTATGTTAGGTCCCCTTAATTTGTCAGATTGGAAAGACCCAATTGAAGAAGCCTCACATCAAACCAAATTTGGAGCCCTAGGACCTAGCCTTCCTAGACTCAGAGAGGGCTCTCTCTATATTTGTGTAAAAGATGTAACTTGAGTGATTTGAGGGTTTTGATTTTATGCTAGTTATAATGATAGGGTTTTTTTGTTTGTTTTGTTTGGTTGGGTTGCTTGTCAAGCAGAAAAGATAAAGTGAGAGAAATTCAGACCATTGGGCTATGGAGTCTGTAAAAGGTCTTGAAAAGTTTTACAATAGGTCAAGGGTGTCTCATAGGGCAAGTTGGATAAAGCCAAATGGATATTAATAGCTTAGGTGAGTGAAATTAACATTAAATGGTGAATTTAGTAGGTTTAAAGGGTATTTAAGAATCCTTTAACATACACTATAACAAGAAAATTATTTAAGAGCATTACATATAATAAATAATCAAAGGAAAGGTCACACCATAAACTTCTTTTACCTAGCTTTATCAAGAAAACTTAAAAAAAACAACCCAAAAAACCTAGAGAGCACAAAACTCCTAAATTCTCTAGTCATTCACCTTCAGAGAAAGAAAACATTTAAGACAACACATAAGTAATGATCAAAGAGAAGGGAAATCCTAAATTCCTTAATCAAACTATAAAAACATTCACAATAACCATTTCAAGATAAACTAAAGGACAGGGAAAACCATAAATTTCTTTAGCCTAAACCCTAATTAGTACGCTTCAAAGAAAGCCTTGAGACCAACATTTCAAGGAAAACTAAAGGACAGGGAAAACAATAAACTTCTTTATCCATACTCTACTTATTTAATTTCAGGGAAACAAACTATATGGACATGGAGAAACAGTGAACTCCTAATTTCTCCAAGAAAAGCTAGTAGAGGAAAACATTTGAACAATAGAAAGCAGACACAGTTAAGGTGCCTCTAAACACCATGTATTAACCTAAACTTTATGTTCTACAACAAGAGAAAATATAGAAAATATGTAAAACATAAGGAAAAAAATACACGATTATAACCACATCACCATTCAACAAAGTTGATGAATCCTATGAAAGTGCTTGCTCCATGGCATTCAATCCAAAACAATCACAAAGCTCCAAAGCCAATTTCTTCAAAACTCCAAGTCTATGTATTCATCTCCATAAAACAACCAAAATGAAGCCTCCATATAGTATTTAACTTGAAAATGAAGAGGAGGAAACCCTATCTAGGGTTTTAGAAGTCATTTATTACATATTTAATGCATTTTGACCTTTGAGACCATGCAAGGCCCAAGGAAAAATATCAGAGCTTCATTCATTACAAAAATAACTTCTAACATAAATTCTAAGCTAACTTTGTAGATATTTGTCCTTCAAGCCTTCAAAAATATCTTTTTAATAACTTCTTATTTTTTTGACTTTCAGGCAAGGGTGTAGCGCCAAGGTGCAAGGGTGCAGTGCCAAGCCAAGCACGCAGCGCCAAATCTGGAAAAATTACATCTTTTGAAGCTGATATTTGGAGGCCTTCCTGGTGTCCAAATTAGCTCCATGATAGCTCATTGTAAATCCTATCCTGTTTAGATTCAAAATCTTCCTTTAGTTTCGAATCGGGTGCCAATTTTCCTAGTTAAAAACCTATTCTCCCAAGGCTTCTCAGGGCACAGCACCAGTGCTGAAATAGGGCAAAAAGGTCATTTTTAGGTGGTTTTTGGCACTTTTGGAGTAGTTTTTCTCCAAATGACATGAAATTTTCAGTGGGTGTTTTACTTGTCATGAGGATGATGAGAATTCTGAGTTTCCCCCATTTGGGTGTCCAAAAAAGAGAGAAGCACCAGTGGCGTTGCGCGTTTGGCCCTTTTTTCTGCTAGCCAAACAGTCAAAATTTCAAAATTGCAAAAGTGTTCCAAAATTGGATTTTAAATTGCTGATTGTGGTTGATAGGCCTAAAAGGGCACATCAGCAAGAAAATTTAGCTTGTCCCCTTCGTTTTTCTTGGTTATGGTTTCATGTCTTTATTTTTCCTTTTGTAGCTTTGAGCTTGAAATGTGGTTTTTCTTGAACTAGTTCTTGGTCTTTGTTCCTCAGCACCACTGTCTTCACCCTTATTATCATGTCTCTTTGGAATTTGTGCCTCACTACCATTTTATTCACCCTTATGATCATTGTAAACTCTGTTTTGGAAACCCTAGGGCTAATGTGAAATGAGATGAAGGGAGGGTAATGAAATGGGAGCTTTGCAAATGAAGGGAATGAGTGAATGAATGGAATGGATTTTGTGATAATAAATATGAATGGAAACCCTCAGGAAATGTAATGACCCCTGCTCATGACTAATTTTCTTCAAGGAGGATAAATTAGGGATGAAATAGTGATTTCAAGCTTAAAAATCAGGGTCTAATTAGGGTTTCATTCTGTTGATTGAATGATGATAAAAAATAGCTCCATAGTGGGTTATGGCATGCACTTACTTCTTATCAGTGCCTTATAAGACTTGAGCCAATATTTGGAAGAAATTTTTGAGCACGCAATGCCAGTTTCTAAGCGTGTAGTGCTAGTTTCTAAGCGTGCAACGCACTTTTGCAGAGGAAATTTGGAGTCCTTCCCAGGGTCCAAATTAGGACCATGATATATATTTGGAAAGCCTATCCTGTCTACGTTCCAAATATAATTTTTTTTTTTTCTAATTGGAGTTTATTTGACCTATCAAAATTTTATTCTCCCAAGACTGGTCAAAAAGTCTTGAATGATGGTGCAGAAATGCAAAGTGCTGGTGCAAGAAACTTTTGGCAGCCTTCCTAAGCTCCAAATTGAGATCACGATGGTGAATTAGAAATTGATTCTAGTATAGTTGTAATTTTACTCATGAAGAAAGTCATTTGGACACTCCAACTATGAGAAAGCTTGATTTTCCCAAGGTCACTCCAGAAGGGCAACAAACCTCTTCTAGTACCTATAAAGTTGGAATTTCTCCCAAAGCATGATACCTGTGTAAAAATGGAAGGAGATTTTTGTTCCTTTATCTATGAGGGAGGAAAACCTCTCCCACTTTTGTTAATGTCATCTCTTTTTGGTCATAAGAATAGTTTGAAGAAAAACCGTCCCTATGAGTGACAAATGGCTTGACTCTTGGGACGAATCCTTGGAAAATGATGGAGGCATGATGTTTATGAGTTGGTATGCCTTCATACTTTCTGATATGAACTACCATATGGATACTCTATTCCTATGCCTCTTTTCCATAGAAAACCCAAGCCCAGTAGAAGAGGAAAGTAGGGTTTACTGTTTCTGTCCAGTTCACCTTACCTTTTTCCCTATTTCATTAATATCTCTAATGGAATTTCTTCATGTTTGGCTTCAAATGCCTCATCCAAGTCATTTCTGCAAGTGGTCACTTTTTTTGGCCCTCAGATGGTCCATCAAGTTCATAACCCTAATTCTCTACCAGAAGACCAAATTTTTCCCTTTCCTTTGCTGTAAGTTGTCTTCATTTAGGAGTATATGGTCTACCTCATCAACACCTTCTGCTGAAACAACTTTCAACACTCCTACAGAAGTGCCAAACCTTGTCCACTTTTCTCATCTGTAGACTTTGAACTGATGAGTTAATCTTCTCTGGAAATATTTTAGGTCCTTCTTGAATAACCATGTCTTGACATTCTATTACATCTGAGGTAGATTCTAGAAAAGGAAAAGTAGTGCCTGAAACATCTAATGATGACCTTACAACATGTGAAACCCTAATGACCTAGTGGGAGGGTCCTTTGACCTAATTTTGACTGGGATTTAACTTGGAGGTTTTCAAGTGAAAACAGGATATGGTTAAAAGTGCTCCATTGAAGATCCAAAATCCGATGTACTTTATTTACCTAAAGAGCCTACAAAGATAGTTTTGAGATCATCAATGCTTGAGGAACCTGGAGGGAAAAGGAAATGAGTTAGCAATAGGAAATCCTGGAGTGAGGATGGAGTTTAGTGACAAGGGGAAAATATGGCAATGAGGCTATAGGCAGGGAAGGAGGTTGAGAATGATAGGTATAATCCAATAAGGAGTTTTTAAGGAAAAATAGGGTGACTATGGAATGGAAAGCTGATAGAATAGTGGAAAAATTTTCTATAGGGATAATGAAGGGAGTGAGATTTCTGAAACTCACGATATTCAAGGAATGTGTTTTTCAGAAATCTATAAACACCTTTTAGTCATCGAAAGATAGTGAAAAATACTGATGACTAATAGGGAACAATGACTTTGAGGTCAGTATTCCACCATTCCATGATCCGCACCCATTATTCAATGTGGACTACCTTCAGCCCTACTTCCAACCTTTACTAGACACATCTGATATTGTTGAACAACTCACACCAATAGAGTTAAACTTAGACTGCATGGACCAGGCCACCACATATTGTATCATGGACATGCAAATCAAGAACACTCACCAGCTGAAGATCCAACTATATCAGGTTGTCAAAGCTGGCCAACTTCTGCACCAAGGCAAGTGGTTCACCAGGGAGAAAATTCAACAGAAGTTTTCTCATCTCATGGAGGAGCTCAATGCAATGGGGAGAAGTGCTTCCCAAGGGGGGAGGAATGATCCAGGTGGATATTGGTTTCCACGTGCCTATTCTTCTTGGGGTCCCACCATTTTTTTTTCGGTTTTTCATTTTCCTTAATTATATCACAATTTACTATTTTTTGCATTTTTTTCGGTCATGAGCTTCTCAACCCATTTTGAGGCCATAAACGATGCTTTTTGGGGAGGATAGCAGAAACATGGATCATATACAAATGTTTCTCACTGAAATGTTGTATTCCTCGAATAGATATTTCTAACGAGGTATTAAGCGCATCGAACGGAGATCGTATGCCAAAGTTACGTCCCTGGGAAGTTGATGTACCAATTTACCCGAACAGGGACCATAGTTTTGGCACTTCACCTTCTAGGGTCAGGTTTTTGGATGTTTAGGTTTTTACATAATAATAAATAGGCCCTCAAGCCTCATTATAACACAGTTCAAAGGCTTGTAGCCACCACATCTCTTCTCAAATATAAGCTACCATCATCCTAGCTAGTTAATTTCCATTCTATCTGTAAACAAATTTCAGTTCTTTGATATTAATGAGATGAAGTGTTATTTCCATTGAATTTTTGTATTTATGGTTATATGTGTATTATGTTTCATTCCTACATAAATCCAGAGAATCCAACACTAAATCCATCCTATCCTTCCATGAAAAATAATTCTAACTACCCTCGAGTGCATATTCGATTCTTAAGCCACTGAAAGACATCTTGATCCACTTCTAGATCCAAATAAAGTATGTGAAAATTTGAATATTGTGCAACAAAAACTGAATTTGTTCTCCACTATTGTGATTCATGGTGCTCTAATACCATGTATAAAATATATAACACTGTTATAATACCATTGTGAAATTATATCAATGGATTCAATCCGATCATGTAATGTACTAAAACATGATATTGAATCCTTCTACAATATTTGAGGAATATAAAACATGATTGCTCAATCACATGCAAGTAAGAGAAAGGAAATTATCAATCACACAACACAATATGTTCTTTGGAAAGAAAATGCTCAAAAACCCTCTATAATATATTGTACATAGTCAAAGAATCATGAAACAATACAATGATTTCTCACATCGATAAATTCTGCACTATCTTGACTCTGTGACCCTGCTCCTGCAAAAAAATGACTGGAAAATCATAGGAAAAATTGACCAATAATTAGCCAATTCTTGGCCCTTCTTAGCCCAGCTTGGCTCATGCAATCCCTAGCTAGTTAATCCCTATAAAATGTGATAATCAACCTTCCTTAACTGCACAATCCATCATGGGCTTCCTGTGGCTTTATAATTGCACCTATCCAGTTCGCTAAAAATAAAACTGATAGTTTACCTTCCTTAAACATCTATCTCAATTGTGTCTCCATATGAATTGACATGCATGCAACTATTAACAGTGAATCATCAGTTACTTAGTAGATCACTAATTTTGAATTAAATATATTTTAATTCACTTGATCTTCCACAAGCTCATCAATCAATTAGAACTAGTTAAACTAATTTTAACTCAATTAATATTAGTTAACTGATTACATTCACACCACACTAGAGCTACAACTGTAACTGGACCCTATAAATAATAGAATCACTCTACATGCCTATCATTTGACACTTAAATTGAGATTATTGATCTAATTACAAGTACGTTGTGCCCAAATCCACCTCGAGGATAAGGAGGCGAGTTCGAGGTAACACAGAACCAACGAGTACGGGCAGCTAGCCCTACCAGAACAGGAGAGGGCTCTCTCTGGGTCAATCTCGGGAAAAATGTATCGATAGGCCTTGAGATGACTGAAATGAGTGCTAATTTTAGGCTAGGTATATTAATCAAGGAGTTTGAAATGATTTTTTAAGGGTTTTTGTTGGAAAAAGGGAAAGGCAATTTTGGGCTTGGGGATGAGGCCAAATTCTTGCAGAGTTCAAGTTGGGGCAGGGTAGGCAATGACTTTGATGTCTTAGATTCAATGAATGGATGGAAAAGACTGCTGAGGAGCTGAAGAGGGCAAGAGGGAGCAAGGATCCTCTTCAAACTGACGAAAACATATAAAACTAAACAAAATTTTAAGGCAGAGCACCAGCAAACTAATGAATTCTACCTTAGTTACTCATTTGTTTAATTTAGAAGCAAAGAGAAGGGAAATGGCATACATAAAAATTAATGAAACTTACAGATACATGAAGAAAAAAATCATCAAAACTCAGAGCCACAAGGATCCCAACAAGTGCTGCAAAACCCTGGTCTTTCCTTTGCCAAAAATGCAGAAGTGTATGTACAATGAAGTGCCAAACTTTTCCCAAGAGTCCAACCCTGAAAATGTCTCAGAAAATACATGATATAGACCATCCTAACCCCTTCCCATGCCTCTAGGGGTTGAGCTCATCCTTCTAGGAGCTGTTTCAACCAATTCTAAACTAGGAACTAAAATCTAGGCAATCAAACAACTTGCCTCTATATGGAAGGAAACTGATTCATTCATTTAATTTTCACTTTTTAGTGAATGAATCCTCTAGAACAAGTAAATGTGAGCCAAAATTACATCATAGTCATCAATTTACATCAATATAGATCAATAATTACATCAAAAATTGAAACTAGTAAAAAATGGGCGAATTTCTGAGCTGAAGAGTCAAAATGAGGCCAAATTTTTCTATGCGCCGCGCCCAAAAACTCAATGCGTTGCGCCACTTTGGGCCTGTTTTTGAGGCACTTCCTGAAGTCAAAATTGAGCTCATAATAGCTCGGTGGAAAGCCCTGCCTGTCTACTATCCAACCCAAGTGGAATTTTTCAATTTGGAGTTCATTTTCCCCTCTAAAACTGCAATCTCCCAAGACTGGTTCTTGCTGGTGCAAAAGGTGGCAGAAAGGCCATTTTTGGTGTGTTTTTGACCCTTAAGACCATCCAGAACTTGATGAAATCTCTCAGCCATTCCTGAGCATGCATATTTTATCATAAGAAATCCAAAAATATCAAGTTTTCCTCCATAAGATCTCTCAAACGTAAGCGCTCGCCAAGTGGCGCGACGCGTCGGGCGGAAATATATGTTTTGCGACCAAAATTTCAAAAATGACAAAATTTTCCCCAAAATTGCTAAAATTTGGAGTGAAGGTCCCTCATCAAGTTTCATGCTCAGCCAAAGAAGCTTTGGCCAAGATTTGAAGTGGATCAGGCCTTTTGCGCCTCCTTATTGCCCTTCTCAGCCTCGCTTTCAGGATCTTCATTTTCGCTTTGCAAACATGTGTGCGGGCCCAATAGTGGTTCTTCATATGTCTGAGCATGTATTTGTCCCTATTGGCCTTCACCAATAGTTTCTCAAGATGAATGTTGACTCTCGTAACACAAGTCTCCCGCTCAAATGGTGTCATGTCACCTGGTCTCTTTCGGGCCAATTCACGGTCTTCACGGATTTGCCGCAACTCTATGAGTGTCTGCTGATCCTCCAATTGTTTATTCCACTGCTCCAAGTAATTTATAACCCACTGAGCTCTCTGCAATTTCTCGGTCAGCGTGTCGATCTCAGCTTTCTGCTCCTAGATGATCTCTTTTAGCTTTGAGCTGGGAGAGCTCGAATCAACATCGATCAATATAAAATCAGTATCTTGGCCTCCTGAGGGGCCCTCATCCTGCATAGGCTTCTTGCCTCTGTCCTGTACCTGTGCTGATGTAGAAGGCGAGACCCCTTCCACGCCATGTGGAGATAGTACTCGCGCTGCTTTCGAAGGTAACGAGACTCCTTCCACCCCCGGTGGAGATAGTACTCGTCGTGCTGCTGCAAATAAGGCTCTAGTACCTCTCTAATAGGTAACACACACTGGAACACTGATAGGCTCTGTCTCAGGAACCTCAAAATGATGCGAAGGCTCACCTGCATCATGAACAATCTCTAGAGGAGGCTGAGGGGCTGTAAATAAGTCACGGGAAATGAACTCCTCCCATGCAATGCCCTGCAATCCAAGCTGATGTACCACAATCATCTTGATGAGCGCATAATGATAAATGTTGTTATGTTGCTGCTCTGGAGTCTTCTTCTACACAAGGGTAGTCATCCGCTCTATGTTTCGGCACATGAAGTATGGAATATTCATCAGTCTCACTCTCGTGAAATGCATCAACAGTCTGATGTGGTATGCATAAAGGCGTGAGAATCTACCCTCGCAACTGAAGTATCTAATGATGAGCTTCATTAATGGCGCATAGGACTCCTTCAAGAATCTGAAAGGAAACACCCTGCTGAGCTGTCTCATATAACCAGGCCTGATGTAAGGTTCATAATATGCTCTATCCAGCTGCTGTCTCTTATTCCACTCTTCACCTATGTTTGGTATCCCGGTTTCCCAAGAAATGGTTTCTGGTGTTAAGGTGAAGTTCACTCCAGCAAGGTTTACATGACCATCACGCAAATGTAGGACAAATAAGCGAACCAACTCCTGATGATGCTGAATCTGAGAAATCATCTCACAATACTGAAAACATGAATGTTGCTGAAAGCATGCCATTGCAAGCGGGCAGGCCTGCAATTGAGTCAAGGAAGTGGGCTCTTCTCTGACGTGCCTGCCACTTTTATGAGACCTCCTCGGTACATTTAGCTCTACGGTTGAGTCACTGTCTTGCTCATATCCTTGCTCATATGATGAATTTGTCTCTGACATGGTGCTGAAAGCAAGGTGTATCATAAGTATATGCTGATATATATGTGGTGAAAACAAGAGTTTGTCTTTCAATACCCAATGTGCCAAATATGTAATGAGAAACTGTGAGGAAATATTACAGTGGGTATAATGGATTGTCAAGTGAAATTTGAGTGTGAGGACAGTCACTTGACTGCTTGGGGGACTTCGGGATTTGGGGATTTTATAAGTGATATGGGAGTGGGAGATGGTGATGGGAAATGTAGTTTTTAGAGATAGGGATAAATGAAATGACAAGATATATTTAAGCTAAGTGAAATCAAGGATATAAAGTCAGTCCTTGAATGTTTTGGGAATTGGGAATTTATAAATGATATGAAAGGGGGAGGGCTAATAGGGTTTAGTGATAGGGAAAATGGGTACAAGGGATATGATTGTTTTGGGACAGAGGGAATAGGAGAGGGGATTATGATAGTAGTGTGACAGCAAGGAGGAAAGGAAACACAAGTGGGAATGGAGTTTACAAACTGACACCAACAACCACACTTTAAATTTCAAGCATAAACCCTATGGAACAGTTTTCATCACATGAGAGGGTTTGTGATTTTCCCAATTAAACTTTCAAATTCCTTCCTCCAAATAACACTCAATGCAAACTAAAATCAACGGCAAAGAGCTCACAAACTTACTTGGAGCGATCAAGATGAACTATTTTGATTTTGGAGCAAATGATGATGATTTTTTAGCCTGTCGACCCTGTGCGCCGCGCACAAGCCCAGTGCGCCGCGTCTCGTGGATGCGCCACGCTAGTGGAAAAATGCACTGTGGCAGGAGGCCCAGTGCGTCGCACAGCCTATGTGTGCCACGCTCTTACCCAATGCGCTGCGCAGAGTCTTAACACACAGTCATGGTTTCAAAATGACATCTTCACCCTCTCACCACTGAATTTCGACTTTCTTTGATGTCTTGGATGCAAAAGGATTTTCAAACAATGCAAATATCTTTATAAAGTCATGGCTTTGATTTTCTCTTTGTAAAGACCCACTTTTGTAATGTTTCAAAATTGGCATTTCTTCACTTTTAATACAACTCTGTTCTTCAAGTTTCCTTTTTGATTTTTTGGCTTGAAATGATGGCTTCTTGGTTGATTTTTTGCAGGGATGGTGGCATTTGAACTTCGACAAAGGATGACCAGATGCTGCATTTGAAGTACTTCATGGCGGAAAACTTTAAAAATACATATTTATTACAAACAATTAATTTGATGATTTCTTCTTCAAAACAGAGTTTTGAAGAAGAAACATCCTTGAGCATTGTTAATGATGAAAATATTGAAATGAAAACTTATTGAATACATCCTCATGGCCTGCGGGCATTATTTGACATTCTGAAGACCAAACCGTAAACCTAGTGACTGAAAAACCCTTTTTTGACCACAAGACCATCTATGACTGTAAATGACTGAAATCAACTTTAATGAATTTTGATAAACTTTGACCAACCCAGTAGGTACAAACATGAGGGAAACTAGTGAAGAGACCCTTCCGTCAGATGATGGCATGCACCTAACAGAATGCAGATGAATGAGCCGAATGAGACACCTAAAAATGAAATGCAATAAGAGAAATGATCTCTGATGGAGGGATGTAATGGTGACTCTAATTAAGTCTATCACACATAGTTAACTGTCACAAGTTGTTATGAGATAAGATTACAATTTAATTAAGGATAATTAACCCCAAAGCATCACATGGTAACCATTTATGGGTGCCATTTTCTATATTGTGTTTCTGGATGCCAATTTCACTATTTCTTGTTGAAAATTTCAACACTCCTTTCTCCATCTTCCTCTCAACCTTGACTCAAGAAATATTTTCTTTTCTGCTCTTGGCCTTATGGATATTCTCCTTCTTATCATTTCTCTTTGTTATTTTTGCAGACTAAGGGTGTTGTTGTGAGGCTGGAGGTGCAGGTGCAGGTTGGCCTGCCCTGTAAAACAAGAAGTGGTCCCATGTTTGATTTATTTTGCTTAACTCTTCTTCAACTAACACTTTGATGAGAGCTTGATGATACCAATTGGGATCCTAGCTGACATCTTTGTCAGACTCTTGAACAAAAATTATGACAAGTTGAGGGTCTTCATACCTACAACATGAAAAATAAATATCATATAATAAATAAATACTACTGTATACCTCCTTTCACAAGTGAGGTAAACCTTGATGAGTTTAATAACTTCTTCCCATTAATTTTTGAGGTAGGAGCTGGGAATTCCTTTGGCCCAGTTGGGATAACTGTGTCAATCCTTGAGGAAACTGTTAAGTATCCTCCAGTGATAACCTAAGCTTTAAACCACCTTTGTCCTTCCTATGGAAGGTTGAATGGCTCAGAAATTGAATTTCTTGATACTTGTAATTTAAGTCCATAGAAGGTGGCTTCCTTTCCATTGAAAGAATTTAAAAAATCTTGAGATACTCCTAAGTGAGAGCTTCCTAGTATTGAGCATAGACAATACCATCCTGCTTTGACAAACATCCTTCTCACATTCGAAATTTCATCCACTAGGTCAGCTCCTTGTGGTTCAATTCGTTTTAGTTGCCCTTCTCTTTTAGTGATCTTCAGTAATTAATAACTCTCACTACTGAAATATGATAGGTGGAAAGGCTAGAAGAGCTCACCTAATGGGTGTTGTTGTGTCTTCCTATGAAATCCTGTCTAAAATCTATGACTCCTTTCTCAAGCTGCACTCTAGAAAATCTCGTTCTCCAATAGTTAAGCTCAAAACTGATACTCCTCCTTATTTCTTAGTGATTTAAAACAACAGTGTTAGTTCACCCTCCCATATAATATATTTTCATTATGGAAAATATCCCTTGATAGTAGTATGCACCATGCGATAGAAATCATGGTGTTCTGTTGGCTTTGTAGCTTCAGATAGCATCCTATAGGTGGATTGAAATAAGCAGATCTGTGACTGGAAGTCACCTCCACTCCATGTTGATTATTGGCCTAAATTTCTAGTAGTGTTTATGTGTGACCATCCAAACGGTCATTGTATTAAACCTACCGATCCATGATCTTTTACATTAAAAAATCACGTACTTTTACATGAAGCCAGACCAACTTGACTGATAGATAGGATGGGTTCAACGGTTGGATTTGTTATTACGGATTGACACCTAGACATTACACATATACCGCCATTTAAACTTAACATGATTGACCACCTACCACTCCTATCACATGATTAAATCATAATAAAAAGATCTAAAACTTATTTTAAATAAAAACACATGGCTTGACACAAATTTTATGAGCTTTTATTTTATTTTTTAAAAAATAGGGAAGTTACTAGAATTTCTAGTAGCATCGGATTAAAAGAAAAATATATAGAAACAAAAATAAATCTGATTGTTGGAAAAGGGCTAAAATAGGCACTACCAGAGATTTTGGTAGCCACCATTTTTTTTTTTAATTTTCAAAGTCTAATCCTAAAAAAAAAAAAAAAAATAGACTCATGACTTATTAAATAACTATGCTAACATTGGCTCCATAGGTGATAGAGCTCTCCCGGCAAGGCTCTAAGAATATTTTGTAGTTTAAGTGTTGGGTGTGGAGCCCCATTATCTTCCTTATTTAGATGTATCACCACGTTGGATCCCTATTCTCAATGGTGTGGCAACATCGCCCATTGTATGATTGTCGTCAAGGGGGTCTAGGTAGGGGGGTTTCGGGGGTAGCGCCCTCGAAGCTAAAAAAATATGTAAAATTTCCTTGTAAGATATTGTAATTTCATAGTAATTTTGGGTTTTTGATCAAGTGGATGATCTAACGGTAGAAGTTATGTTTAATTTAGGGTTCTTTTTCCTAAAAGGCAACCCGTCTATTGTATGAGAGTATTATATTACGGCTATGTATTGTGTGCATATTATGAGAGAGAAATACAAGGGGGGACTGTGTGAGAGAGAAGAGGATATTTAAGTGGATCTATTGTAGGTTGTGTCTCCTCATTTTTCTGGATAATATAAACAAAGGATTGGTTGTTTCCGTGGATGTAGCCCAAGTTGGGTGAAATACATATATCTCTATCTCTCTTGCTTTATATATTTTATGTGTTTGTGTTTCTGCATATTTTATGCGTTTCATTGATCTGTAATATATAATTTTCTAACATTGAGTGCATTTTCATTGGGCTATGGAGTCTTATTATGAAAACGCCTATATTAATAGTGAACTTATGCCACCAACAACCTTAGTAAAAGAAATTTTGAGAAAGCGCCCATTGAATGGGCCTCCAAACAGTTTTGTTCCATCAAGATGTTGCAACTCAAAAGTATTTTTTTGTAGAATATTTGAGATTTTGAAAGGCCCGAGTCATAAAGCATCAAATTTGGAATGCTTACCTGGGTCTTGATGTTGTGCATCCCATTTCAACACCAAATCTCCAATATGAAAATATTCCTTTTTAGTTCCTCTGTCAAAAAATTTCTTTACAAATTGCTGATATTTTCTCACCAAATCATATTGTTGTTATCGCTTTTGCTCTAGTTCTATGATATGATAAATTCTCCTGGTCATGTCATTTGGGTCAACTTCATTATCTTGCAGAAATTTAGCTACAGAAATGGCCAATTCGTCTAGAAAAAAACATCAGTTCCATAAACCATTTGAAAAGGTGATGTATTAATAGACTTTTGGATTTTCACCTTGCCAGCCCATAAAGAAAACTTCATTTTTGAATCCCAGGCTTTCTTGTTTTCATCCAATAGCTTGGTGATGATTCTTACCAAAATTTTATTTGATGATTCAGCTAAACCATTCCCTTGGTGATAATAAGTTGTAGAGTGAGTGAGCTGAATACCATAATCTTCAGAGAAATTTACCTATGGAGTGGCTTTAAAAGTAGTTGCATTATCTGCTTCTAACCTTGATGAACATCCAAATATGGCTATGATTCCCTCTAGAAAACTAATGATAACTTTATGAGTAAAATTCCTGGTAGCTATTTCTTCCATCCATTTGGTGAAGTAATCAATTTAAACAAGAATATAACGATGTGGTCCACTTTAAGGTGGATGAATTTCTCCAATGAAATCTAAGCCTCATTGTTGAAAAGGTGCAGAAACAACTATGTCCTTAAGATGCAAAGACTTCAAATGTTTCTTACCAGTGAACAGGATTTTGTGCAAAATCAGGGGATAGAGTTTGTATGACTTCTTTAGGGACAACCTTTGAGAAAACAATAGTAGAAACAAAAAAATTTCGTTTAATATTTTCTTTACTAGATTTTCAGGATGAGGGACTCAGATTCTCAAAGGGGAATATGGGTTAGCCCTAGTTCTAGCCCTTACAGGAGCCAAAAATTCAACAATGTAGTTTCCAAGTGTAAAGCAGTCTAAAAAGACAGTTGTAACTATACACCTCAGAAAAAGACTTAAAAATTTGTCATTCATGTAGAAATTTGAATAATAGATGAATTATTCACCGAGATTATCCTGATTACACAATATTTGAGCTTCATGCATAATACATAACCTCTTCTACAATTGATCGTCAATTTGCAGAATTAGAAGCAGTCGCATGCGCACATTAAAACCATAATCAAGCACACATATAACACAGTATGTAATGGGGAAATATTATAGCTGAAAACCCCCAACTATCTATATATTATAATGATAGAGAACATGTAACAGTACATAGCACAAAGCTCCTCACAGATCTCAGCACTATCTCACATGCTACACACAAACTGGCTCAGCTATGAACAAGTCACAAGTTCAAATATCCTCCACCTGTCTGCCTGCCTCTACTGCGCAATCCAATATGGAAAAGAATGAGATCCAAGTTTGAATCCCCTTGGCTTATACTGCGCAATCCTCATTGGCAATCTCAATCAATGTGTGTGCAAATCTCATGCACAGCTATAGTCACAACTGATAGTAGACTCACCCTTTTACCCATCTCTAACATTGGTCTCCACTGAACTATCCATGCACTGCAATTAACTGATGTATTCTTTAGTTGATTTATGAGTTAATAATTAGTGAATTAATTAATAATTAATTCACACCACTCATCACTAGTGTATTTATCAGTTAGACTAAATACAACTAGTTCAACTAAGTTAAACCGAACACAACTCCACCAACTATCTCATCAACTCCACCAAACTTTGCCACATGAGTTCTAATTGAAGTCAACCATGCAATAGCTCAACTAACCCGTAGGAATAGCGTAATTCCTTCTGTCAGCTGCATGTACCACATCCGTAGCTCGAACTGAAGTGCTCCAAGAGGATAAGATAATGTTTATAGTCCAAATATTATTAAGAGCTAATAATATTCGACTGATCTATTTTTAGACTGGCAGTCTAAAAATAGACTCCGCCCAGTGTCTAAAAATAGAGGTCCATCTATTTTTACCAACTTGACCAATCATCCATAAATATCATCCTACAACTCATAGACCATGATCCATATGTCTAAAAATAGACTTTGCGACAAAAATCACCTGTGTGGCCCCCCACCTAGTTTTGGTGATCACTTTCCAACTAGGATCAGGAAAGATGTTTCAGGATGCCTCCTTCACTGTTTCTTGTTGCCATCTTCAAAAATTCACCGAAGGATGAACTTCAATTCACCTTCTCGGTAAAGACGCTAAAGATGATAGTGCAAGGAGTAACGCCTTGATTGCAAAATAAGTAAGCCTTACACATCCTAGTTCATTTCAAATTTTAAATGGTTTTTTGAGTGGTGGGATGGATTCTCAAAGAGTTTGAAATGATTTTTATATTTTTTAAGGATTTCATACATTTGGAAAGTCGCGAAAAGTATAAATTGTATTGGTAAATTGGCAGTATAGGGAGAAGAGTGCGACAAATGAAATGATATCATTAGCAGGTACTTATTCTAAGAAATATTCATATCCTAAATCAGTCACACAAGTATAATGATGGCTCTTTACACAAACTCTGTTTATGAAAAGTAAACAACTTTCATAAAGTAGATTCCATGCATAAATTATTTCACAAATCCTTTATGAAATATTCACTAACATGTTCTACAACACATACATGATTTTCGGGAAGTTGGAAAGAAGATAATTTACTATTAAATACTTTATCATGTTCTTACTCACACCTTACTAGCTGTTGCAAAGTCATAAATTAGAAGAAATTAACAAAGAGAGAGACACACCATACATTAGATAGTTCTTGAGTCACAAAATCCTCCAACATGAAGTGCAAAAAGGGTTTTCTTTATTATATCAAGTCTCAATGTAGACCAACATCCAACCTAGAAATGGTATCTACAAATGGTATATATAAAAAGAGAGGCACCAGATCCATCTCTTATAAAAATAAGGAAACATTAATCCTAACATTAAATAGGTTTCATAGGACATTAAAACCAAAGCACATCAAAATCTAACTGAAAAGACATATGTAGATGAAAGAAGAGAAGAGAATTTGTTCTGAACTACTCATTATGTTGACATGATGCCCGTTTTTCTGCTGATTTGTCTCCTTATATCTTTGGTTCTTAAATAACCATGTATCTTCATTCAATATGACCTCCAAAAACCTCATAACCACTTATAACCATCACTTGTTATATCCATTTGGTTATGAGTTCTTATCTTTCCTGAACTGGCTCAGAAATTTTGCTAACATGTGTCAAAAATAAGTTAAAACAAGCACTACCGGAAATTCCAGTAAAAACCTGTACGTGTGCAAAACTATAACACTACCTAAATTTCTGGTAGCTCTCTGTTTCTTTTTAAAAAAAACATAGAAAACACTGAAAATCTTGTGTATACTTACATTATTTGACATCTCGCTAATGTTCCAAATTGCACTTGATAAGAAAAAATGCGTTTTATCAAGAAACCTCTTTACCTTCCTTCCATGTGGGCTGAAACTTCAGCAAGTGATCTGAAATGACTGTATTAGTTTTGTTGTGCTAAGTTTATTTTCAGTTTATAAACATGTGCATACTTGTATCATTAGTTTTCTTAAGGATTGAGGTGTTTTTCCATGAATTAGAGATGATTTTTAGTGAATTAGAAGCATAAAACAAGCTTAAATAACACTAAACAACAATGTAAAATAGATAAATAAGTCACCACATATAATTTACACAACAGGCATGATGAAGAATTTCACCCCTCCTGGGCTACATCTGTTGGTCCAACTCCCAATGGCATGTCCATCTTTCATTATGCTCAAAATTTGGAAATACATGTAGTCACAATTATCCAATGGTTTTTTTCTCTGCACCAATGGCTACAGAGTGATCCAATTAGTAAAAAATGACTCTTTGTTCACTTAAAATGGGTGAAAATTGAGTCCCATACTCTTTTTCCTAGTTACACGTAGAAAATATCCACTAAAAGTGGAGAACTCCACTTAACTGGAGCAAAAACAACACTTCCCACCCAAGATAACGCGTTGGCCAAAATTTCGTTGGAATTAACTGCAGCATTAACTGTTTTAGTTGGGGTGGCCACATGCCAACCCTAAAATCCATGGTTAACAACCATCGATGGTTGGCAGAACCTGCAGAGTTAAATGTGGTTTGAAGTGTTGGATTGTGCTTGAAACGTTGTGGTTTAAGTCTTATCCCATGTGGAGATAACGATAACTGTAGCCATATGGCATACAATGAAGTTTCTAGCGTAGACTTTCGGAGGTTACACTTACTTTGATGGTTTCATTTGTTTGAAATTTAACAGTGACCACCATTACGGGGACCGTTGGTGGGTTGGGACCATCAACGTTCCCCAACCCCCATGCGCCAATACATTAAACCATAACGTAAAGTTGCGACCTATGAAGGCTAAGAAAAAATGTGTAGAGTGATTGGAAACTTATCTGCATGCCTGACGGGAGGTCGCGGGGTCAAGCCCTGTGGACCTCACCAAAATTTTATAATGTAATTCAAGGGACACATGGTGGCCTCAGGGCTAGCCACGTGGCACCTCTTGATTGACCCTAAAAAAAAACGTATAACCAACGAATAAAACTGAGGCAATTGTCAAACCCCGATTGGTTCTAAGGAAAGGAATATTCCTTATAACATTCCCTTATTCTGACTATGCATCCCTTTTTTCTGACTGTGAATCCCAATCAAACCTGGTCAAACTGTTATAATTTTACTTGTTTGGCATTTTGATCAGAACTTGATATCTCCCTCATACGACATTGATTTTTCGAACCGTTTGTGGTGCCGAAATCATGAATACGCGGTCTATGCAACCATCCTAGTTTCAACCAAATCCTATAATTTTGAATTTTGAGAAACATTTATGAACTCCTGATCACTCCTCCCCATTGGGAAGCTTTTGGACCCCAAAATAATTTATTACCTATTCAGTAGATGAGGGTACAACTCCCTCACCTTTCCAACCTCCATCCATTTTCCCTTTCTTTGTTTAGTGCCTTTGAGCCCAACTCAAAGGTAGTCAACACTTCCCCTATTAGATGATATTCTACTTGTTAAACACACACATGGTGTATGAAGAAACTAAACACACACAAAAAGATAAGCATGACATAATCATATTACTCACCATAGATGTACATTTATAATACAATAATGTTACTCTTGGATTCATCTTCCAAGGTCACTTGGACTCCTTTGTGACTCTTCGCCTTCCACACCTACTGATAGAGGATTAGGTGTTCAACATTCCCCCCCTTTATCCGATGGGGTATGTGTGAGTCCAAGAAGAGAGTTGTAATACATATTTGAAAAATATGCATAACAGAACTTAGGATGAATTAGCTCTTTGAAATGTTGGCATAAAGAGGTGGTTTAAGGATGACCACCAACACTGGAATGCGATGCTTATTGCAATTCCTGGAACTCTTCCAAAACTGGCAGGAATCTAAGGGCTTCTACTAGAGGAAGTGTCCCTCATATTTGAAGAGGGAGACCTTCAACGTAAAAGAAGGGAATTCTACAGCATGTGATGGTTTAAGGATGACCACCCACTCTAGAATGATTGATGCATTTCCTAGAACTCTTCCAAAGCTGGAAAGAAGCTGAAGTCTTCTGCTAGAGGAAGTGTTCTGAAAGAGGAATAATATCAACCTCACATGGATGGTTTAAGGCTTTCCATCAACCAAAGGAATGCTCATGAGCATCTGTGTCTTTGTCTACAACTCTGAATCTGGAACAACAGGTTTGGCTCAGGCTCGCTTGAACTGTTGTTTCTCTAGCTACAACTCTGAATATGGAATGAGAGATTGTGGCTGAGGCTCGCTTGATGTAGCATCAAATCTTGTAGATGACCACCATTTCCCCCCTTATCAGGTACAATGTGAGATGATGGTGAAAACTCAATTGCAATTTTGTTCAATATTCTAGAACAAGTTCTGACATGTGACTTAAACATCTCCTTGGCTATTGATGCCCATTGCTAAGAAGCGATCCATCCAAGATGAATATTTTTTCTTGCAGGAGGTTTGATTCTGAAGAATCTGTGTGAAGAATGGGTGTGTCGACCACAATGCTTGCATGGGTGAAGATCAAAACAATGATATTTCATATGGCCAACTCGATCATAGTGTTGGAATTTTACAATATGTTGTTGTTGTTGCTCTGGATGAGGAGTAGAATCTGGAACAGATGTAGGTGAATTGTCATAAAGAAATCCGGCACTCTAAAACTTGATGGGCTTGGAGTAGTCCGGAATATGAAAGGAAAACTCCTTGTCATATCCAAGACCAGTTCTGTGCTTGTTATGGAGAAGCTCTTCCCAAGGTATGATGATGGGCTTGGAAAGTGCATGTTGCATTTCTGCATGTAAGTCTGCTCTTTTACAAGGAACTGAATGTGAATTGTCTACAACTTTATATTATTCCTTTTGATAAGACTGCTTCTCAATGTTCTGAATAGAAATAGGTTTAGAATAATGACTATTTTGTTGAAGTTCATCTTGCTGAAGCTGAGACTCCAACTGCAAAAACTCAATCTTGTCTTGTGCATCTTGCAAGCAAGTTTGAATATTAAAAAGAGCATTCTTGATCATTTTTACCATATCATGAATAGTGGAATGAATGAGGTTATTCAAAAACTCTAATGCATCATTGATTTTATCCATTTTACTTATAACTTATAACTTATAAAATTTTTTAATTCGGCCAGAGACGCATGGGATGGGAGGGAGGGCTATGTGGGAGGGGATGGGAGGGAGGGCTACGTGGGAGGAGAGGGCCAAGTGGGGAGTGAAGGTAGGGAAGAGGGTCATGAGGGCCGAGTGGGGTTGGGAGGGTACAGGTGGGATGGGAGGTGAGTGTGGAGGGGAGAGAAGGGTGTGAGGGGGCAGGTAGAGGGGTCGAGAAGCGGAGTTGTGAGGTGAGGGGGGGCGGCCGAGGTATGAGGGGGTTGTCATGAGGGCCGAGGGAGGAGATGTGAGGGGGCGTGGGTAAGTTCAGGGGGGGAAGAGTGTGGAGAGGGGGTGAGCGGGTGTGGGGAAGGGTGGGTGAGTGAGGGGGTGGCAGAGTGGGTGAGGGGAGGAGTGTGGCAGAGTGGGAGCGGCCGTGGGTTGGGGAGTGTAGTGAGAGGGGGAACGGGTGGGAAGTGTGATGGCCACAAGGTGAAGTAAGGATGGGGGAGGAGTTGGGTAGGAATGTGAGGGCCAAGGGCTAAGGGGGTTACGGGTGAGGGCCGAGAGGTGAGGGGTTTGGGTAGGGCTGCGAGGGCAGGGCTGAAGTGCAGAGGTCAGGGTCTGTTTTTTTTTTTTTTAATTTTAGGGAGTGAGAGGAGGGAGGTTTGAGCAGAGGGATGAGAAGAAATTGAGCAGAAATTAAATTGTGTTCAGAATTTCAGCAGAAATTGTACACAGCAAAAATTTGCAGAATTGCAAAAATTTCATATTAACAGAAATTTGCAAAAAATTGTAGAAATGTCAGTAAAAACTCATAAGTATTCCAGAGTCCCACTTGAAACAGTAGCAGAAAATATTTTTCGAACAACTCTCCAATGTGCAGAAATAAAAGTAGGCAGAAATTGCAGGAAAAATTTCAGAATTTTTTAGAATGCAGAATGAAGGGAGCAGTAAAAACTGAATGTGGCAGGAAGATGTGAGAGAAAACCTGCAGACTACTGGCTAAACCCAACAGAATAATTTCTGAATGCTGCAAAAATTGATTCCTGAAAGCTGTAGAAAATTTCTGAATGCTGCAAAAATGACCAGAAGTTTTGCAGATTTACACAGGCCACAAAAATAAATGGCTCACACAAGGTTGAGCTGGTGATGAACATATCAGCTCTGATACCATGCTAAACACACACATGGTGTATGAAGAAACTAAACACACACAAAGAAAGATAAGCATGAGATACTCATATTACTCACCATAGATGTACATTTATAATACAATGGTGTGACTCTTGGATTCATCTTCCAAGTTCACTTCGACTCCTTTATGACTCTTCGCCTTCCACACCTACCCATAGAGGATTAGGTGTTCAACATTCCTCTTGTCAAAAATTGTATCTTCTTTGAGCTCATCTAAAAATTCTAGCGAGAAACCTTCAATAGAAGGTAGTTGAACATCACTTCCTTGATCATCAATCAAAGGTGGCTCATACAAATGTAAGTTTTCAACATTAATAACTGGATACATTTATATATAAGAAGGAAAGTCAAGTTGGAATGCATTGCTACCAACTTGTTTTGTGATCTTGAAAGGACCATAGCAAATGGGTTTTAGATTTTTCCCTTCCCCTTGCATCCTTTCTTTGCTAATGTGCAACCATACCTCATATCCCTCTTGAAACTTGTGATCAACCGAATTTTTGTCATGCCTCTCTTTGTATTTTATTTGACTTTTCTCAAGTTGTTCTTGAACTTGTTTATGTATAATATGAATTTTCTCAATGAACTTTCAAGCCTTGTCAATATCACTATGGCCATCAATTGCAACATCCTTCCCAAAGATGAAGTCTAATGGCGATTTTGGAAAATACCTAAAGCATAATTCAACAGGTGATGTTTGTGTTGAAAAGTGCTTTGCCTGGTTGTTAGTGTGCTGAATGTAATTCAGTTGTTCGTCCCACAACTTAGGATGCTTGTTGCAATATCCTCTCAATATATGCACAATGATTTTTTTCATAACCTCGGTTTGTCCATCAGTTTGTGGATGAAAAGTGATACTCTTTTTCAACTTCGTGTCCATCATTATCCATATATTTGATCAAAAATTCCCAATGAACCTGGAATTCTTTTCACTAACAATAGAAGTTAGCAATCCAAAATGAACCCAAACATGTTGAGAATAAAGTTCAGTAGTTTGTTCAACAGTAATGGTTTTCTTACATGGCATAAGTATACACATTTTATTTACTATATCCACAACTACATAAAGATAATCATGTTGTTTTATTAACATAGGTATACCTCCAACAAAGTCCATGGAGACACTCTCCCATGGCCTTGATGGTACCGGTAGTGGCGTGTACAACCCAAGCTTCCTATTACTAGGCTTACTTGTTGCACACATAGAAAAACCTCTTATAAAACATGACACACTATCTATTATGCATATACCTCTGTAGATGCACCATTGTTTTTCTTACCCCAAAGTGTCCAACAATAAGTGATGAATGAGCTTCTCTCATGACACTTAGCCTCTCTCCTTGTGGAATACACAAGTTTCCCAAATGAAATAGCAAATTGTTATGCATGTGATAATATTTTTCTTCAACTTGATTCCCTTCACTCAAACTAGCATACACATATTGAAAATTAATGTCATGTGCATATTGCTCTATGTAACTCTCATGTACAACAACATCATTTATGAATAAAGTAGATGCACTAATGATTGGTATTGAAAGCATATCTAAAAATTTATTGTAAACACCTTTATTGTACCTTATAACTAAGTGAAAATATTGAAGAAATCCCATCCACCTGAAATTTCTTGATTGCTACAATTTTGTTTGCAACTGCAAGTACTATAATGGTTGATGATCAGTATGCACAATAATCTCTTTACCCATTAAGTAATGTTTCCACTTCTTGACACTTTGTACCAACGCATATATTTCTTTGTCACATGTAGGATAATTAGTCACAACACCATTAAATGTTTCAGAATGAAAAACGATAGGCTTACTATGTTGCAAAAATATTACGCCCATGGCATAATCACTAGCATCGGTTTGAATCTCGAATGGCTGTCTCAAATTTGGTAATGAAAGGACTGGAGATGAACTGATCTTGTATTTTAAATATTTGAAATATTTTTGTTGTTTTCCACCTGATTGAAAGCCTTTCTTCACACTTCTCACTGCATGCATAGGAGATGCGATGGAAGAAAAGTTAGCAATAAACTTTCTCCAATATTGAGTTGCACCTAAGAAACTTCTTACCCAGGTTACTATTTTGAGTGTGGGCCAATTCATAATGGCTTCCACTTTAGAATGATCAATTCTCAACTCTCCTCCTATTACAATATGTCCCAAATAGACCAAAGAAGTCTTTCCAAACTCACAGTTTGACATCTTAAGAAACAATTTCTCTTTCTTCAAAATATCAAGCACTCTATTCACATGCAAGACATGTTCTTCTCTTGCTTTGCTGAAAATAAATATGCCATCTAAGTAAAAATTCACAAATTCATCAAGGAATGGACGCAAAACACTATCCATAATATGCATGAATGTTGTCGATGCATTACACAGACCAAATGGCATAACTAGCCACTCAAAGAGTCCTTGTTTGGTTTTGAATGCAGTTTTACATATATCACTTTCTGCAGTTCTTACTTGATGATATCCACTTCGTAAATATAAATTATTGAAAAACTTTGCTTCTTTCAGTGGATCAAGAAAATCATATATTCTTTGGAATGGGTAATGATTATTTACCGTAATCTTGTTCAAACCTCGGAAATCTACACACATACGCCAAGTCCCAAGTTTCTTTGGTATCAAGAATATGGGTGAACTACATGGTGAAGTGCTTGGCCTTATGATTAATTTCTCCAAAATATCTTTTATTTGGTGCTTTATTTCAGTATTGTCAATTATCGACATGTGATACATACCGATGTTTGGAAGATGAAAATCTTGCTGCAACTGAATCTCATGTTGAATCTTTCTTTTTGGAGGCAATCATGTTGGCTCCTGAAACATTTCATCATGTGCATTATCTACATCATATAAATCTGATTTCAACTTAGAATCACATACCTCAAATGGTTCATGATTAACATCAGCTTTAGGCTTAATCATAAGAAGAGAAAAATTCCTACTTGAATTTACCAGCCTCTTTACTTGTCTAACATTTACCATAGCAATGTTTGTCTTCTTGTAATGTGCTCTAACAATGAAATCCTTGCCATGTTTGAATAAATGATACTTGTTCTCATGGTGATGGAAGATCGCTTTCCTATCATACAAGTAAGGACTCCCCAACACAATACCTATTATGAAAGGAAGAACCACATCTAATTCAACTTTGTCAACAAAATTTGTAGTGATTGCAAACCGCAATATACATTTCTTTGAAACCTGTAGATTTACATCCTTACAAATCCATCCTAATGGATATGGTTTTGGATGTGGTATGGTCTCAAGGTTAAGTTTATTGACCAAACATTTAGAGATTATTTTTTCTTGTGACCCACTGTCAAACAATGTGTGAATCTTGGTATGTTTGGATATGACCCTCACATGAAACAATTATGTTCTTTCTTCTTCATTTGGAGTATGTATGTGACAGTTTGATGTATTAGTACTAGGTTTAGTTTCAATTTATTTTCCCTTAATGTTATTCAATCCCATGGCTGTAATATTAGATTCATCACCTAAATTAGATCCTAAATCATGTTGAGTTGTAGCTGCAGCTTTTTGTTTCCCTTTGTTATTGGGTTTCTTCGACCTCATTTTAGGAGGTAATTTCCAAAAATGAGTTTCATCATGGCCTTCTTTTGAACAATGTTTACAACCCACTTTTTCTTCCTCCTTGCTAAAAGATGCATTCTTTTGTTTTTACCTTTTGAGATCTTTTCCTTCGCTTTACCCTTAAAATGTTTCTTTCTACTCTCTTCAGAAGTTTTCTTCCCTCTAGCTTCTAGATGTGTGGCTCGAACACATACTTCTTCCAGACCGGTGGGGTTAAAAATGAGAATAGTATGTTTTAGGTAGCTATGTAAGCCTCCTATTTACTTGAGAAAAGTATCTTGGCTTTGCAGATCTACCCCTAATAAGAGAGCTCTTCTCCTAAATTCTTTGGTGTATTCTTGCCCATTTTGTCCCTTCAATTGCCTAAAGTTCTGCCAGTTCATTATGGATTTCTACATATGAGCTAATGTATAAAAATATTGTTTTATAGCAGTAATGAAATCTTACCATGAGAGAATAATATTACCAGGTTTCTTGATTTCCTCCTTTGTCTTGGCTTCCCACCAAACAAGTGCTACACCTTCCATTCTCAATGAAGATAATTGTATTTTGGTATCATCATCTTGAAGGTTCTAGATTCTCAAATAGACCTCAAATTTCCTAATCCAATTATCAAGCTTTTTTGCATTGACTTCACCATTGAAGATTGGAAATTCAAACTTAACATCAAGTTTTAAACAATGACTTTTAAAAGTTTTCTTTGACATGTGTGGCTGATGTACCGAAGAAGAATTAGAGGATGATGATGATGAGGGTGAGGATGGTGGCTATCCATTGCCTCCATTTCCTCCATTTCCTTTATTTGACTTACCTTCATCATTGTGACCTCCTGAAGATCCTCTTTCTTCCTTGTGAAGTTTAGATCCTTCTCCTTCTAGTATCTCTTTCCTTTCTTGATAAAGGATTCTAACAATCTCAGTCATGTCAAGAAGTGATTTCCTAAACACTCTTTCTTCCTCCTTGGGATCAACTTCTTCATGGATTTCTCCTTCCTCATGAGGCATGCTTAATTGAGCTTGTACTTCCTTAGGAGGTGAACTAGGTTGTGGAGATTGTGGAAATATTTATCTCCTTTGCTTTGGCTCTTCTTTAGACCTGTCTTCTTCCACCAATTTTCCTTCTCCTCTTTTGAGCTTGAGCCTACTAAGCATCTAAAAATTTGCAAACACTTACACATTTCTTTGCACTAAACAAAACTAGATAATAAAATCTAGCTATGGTATCAATCTGACCTGAAATGACAGTTTTAGCTTTTTTGTGCTAAGTGTGTTTTCAGTTTATAAACATGTGCATACTTGTATCATTAGTTTTCTTAAGGATTGAGGTGTTTGTCCGTGAATTAGAAGCATAAAACAAGCTTAAATAACATTGAACAATGGTGTAAAATAGAGAAATAAGTCACCACATATAATTTACACATCAGGAATGATGAAGAAGTTCACCCCTCCTCAGCTACATCTGCTAGTCCAGCTCCCAATGGCATGTCCATATGTCATTATGCTCAAAATTTTGCAAATACATGTAGTTACAATGCTTCAATGGCTGTTTTATCTTCACCAATGGCTCTAGAATACTCTAATTAGTAAAAAATGACTCTTCATTCATTCATAATCGGAAAAAATTGAGTCTCCTAATATTTTTCCCAGTTACACCTAGAAAAGCTCCACTAAAAGTGGAGAACTCCACATAACTGGAGCTAAAGTAGCACTTTCCGCCAAAAATAAGTCGCTAGCCAAAATGTTGTTGGAATTAACTGCGGAATTAATTGTTGTGGTTGGCGTGGCCACATGATAACCCCAAAAGCTGTAGTTAACAACTGTCAACAATTGGTGGAACCTTCGAAGTTAACTATGGTTTGAAGTGTTGGATCGTGGTTGAAACATTATGGGTTAAGTCTTATCCCACATGAAGATAACGGTAACCATAGGCATGTGACATATACTGAAACTGCTGGTGGAGACTGTCAGAGGTTACACTTACTGCGATGGTTTTAGTTGTTTGAGGTTTAACATGTGACCACCATTGCGGGGACCACTCGTGGGTTGGGACCACAGGCGGTCCCCAACCCCCTCACGCCAATAAATTAAACCGTAATATAAAGTTGCTACCTATGAAGTTAATCAAAAACGTGTAGAGCGATTAGAAACTCGTCTGCATGCTTGGAGGGAGGTCACGGGGTCAAGCCTTGTAGACCTGACCAAAATTTTATAATGCGGTTCAAGAGCCACGTGGTGGCCTTAGGGCTAGCCATGTGGCACCTCCTCATTGGCCCTAAAAAAAAACGTACAACCAATAAATAAAACTGAGACACTTGTCAAACCCTAATTGGTTCTGAGGAAAGGAATATTCCTCAAAATGCTCCCTTTTGTTGACTGTGCATCCCCTTTTGCTGACTGTGCATCTCAGTGAAACCCGGTTAAACTGTCACAATTTTACCTATTTGGCATTTCGATCAGAACGTGATATCTCCCTCATACGACATCAGTTTTTCGAATCGTTTACGGTGCCAAAATCAATAAGATGAGATCTATGCAACCATCTTGGTTTCAACCCAATCCTATAACTTTGAAGTTTGAGAAAAATTTATGAACTCTTGATCAGCAAGCATGTCCAAGTCTGATTTACTGCCAACAATTGACATTGATCTTGTGATTCTTGTGGATGCTTCTTTAACAACAGCCCTTTCCTTCTTTGAACACTTTTGGATCTTTCTTAATTTTGAGTGTTTTGGTTGCTGCTATGAAGAGGTTTTGTTTTTATCTCTCTTCTTGGATTCATTTGTTTTTAACGCTTGAGATTTTCCTTCTACATTAATGACCTCTGTAAATAAACTCGGATTGTGGAGAGTCTTCGACTTGAGCTTGAACTTGTTGTTGTCTCTAGTATGTCTTTTTCTGGTACCAGTAATAGGTTTGGCTTCTTCTTTATTTTTCTCGCTACTGATCTCATACCCTGCATCTTTGAGGAGTTCTTCATTAGGCTTTGTGGGCTGATACTCTTTCTGCATCTTCTGCTAAACATCTACTTCCAGAATTTCTGGTAACACCTATGCTTTATATATATCTACAGTTGTAGACCTTCCTCTTTGAGCTCTGGTATAGAAATTATGAAAAGGAGAAATGGGGGGAATCATTGTCGTGGACATGGTATTATTGAATGATGAGCTCCTTCCTTTCTCCATATTCCTCTCAACCTTGACTGAATAAATAATTTGTTTTTTTCTCTTGGCCTTATGGATATTCTCCTTTTTATCCTTTTCCTTTATTCTTTTTGTAGGTTGAGGGTGTTGTTGTGAGGTTGGAGATGTAGGTTCATGTTGGCCTACCCTGTAAAATAAGAAATGGTCCCATGTTTGATTTCTTTTCCTTAACTCTTATTCAACTAACACTTTGATGAGGGCTCGATGATACAAGATGTATTATGAAGAAACAATATTGTTTGGATCTTGGCTGACATCTTTATCAGAATCTTCAGCAAAAATTATGGCAAGTTGAGGGTCTTCATACCTGCAACATGAAAAATAATTCTTATATGATAAATAAATACTATTGTATACCTCCTTTCACAAGTGAGGTAAATTTTTATGAGTTTAACAACTTCCTTCCATTCATTTTTGAGGTAGCTACTACGAATTCCTTTGCCCCAGTTGGGATCTCTATGTCCATCGTTTATGAAAATTTTGAGGTATCCTCCAGTGATAACCTCACCTTTAAACCACCTTTCTCCTTCATGTGGAATTTTGAATGCCCCGGCAATTGAATCTGCTCATACCTTCAATTTAAGATCATAAAAGGTGGCTTCCTATCCATTGAAAGAATTTGCAAAATCCTGAGCTACTCCTAAGTGAGAGCTTCCCAGTCTTGAGCATAGAAAATACCACCCTACTTGGACAAATAACATTCTCACATTCAAATTTTCATCCACTAGGTCAGCTCCTCATGGTTCAATTCATTTTAGCTTCCCTCCTCTTCTAGTCATTTTCAGTAATTAATAACTGTGTCTGCTAAAATTTGATAGGTGGCAAAGCTATAATAGCTCACCTAGCAGGTGTTGCTGTGTCTTCTTATGAAATCTTGTTTGGAATCTAAGCTACTTCCTCAAGCTACACTATAGAAAATCTCATTCTCCAATAAATAAGCTCACAACTGATACTCTTTCTTTCTCGGTGATTTAAAACAACAATGTTGGTTCAACCTCCCATGCGATAGATTTTCATTATGGAAAATATCCCTTGACCGTAGTATGCACCATGTGATAGCAATCATGGTATTATGTTGGCTACATAGCTTTAGATATCATGATACAGGTGGCTTGAAATAAGCAGATCTATGACTGGAAGTCACCTATATTGCATGCTGATTATTGGCCTAAATTTCCAGCAATGTCTCTGTGTGACCATCCAAACGGTCATTGAATTAAACCTATGGATTCATGATATTTTCCATTCAAAAATCACATACTTTGACATGAAACCAGACTAACTTGGCCGACAGACAAAATGGGATCAACGTATCACTTTGTTATTATGAATTGACAACTAGACACTACATGTATACAACGACTAAAACTTAACATCACTCGCCACATATCACTCCTATCACGTGATTTAAATCATAATAAAAAAATCTAAAACGTATTTTAGACAAAAACATGTCGCTTGACACAAAGAGGATGCGCTTTTATTTTATTTTTTAAAAAACCAGGGAAGTTACCATAATTTCCAGTAGCATCAGATTAAAAGAAAAATAGAGAGAAACAAAAATAAAACAGACTATCCGAAAAGGGATAAAATAGGCGGTACCGGGAATTTCGGTAGTGACAATTTTTTTTTTGAAATTTTCAAAGCCTAATCCTTAAAAAAAAAAAAAAAAGACTCATGACTTAGTAAATGATTGTGCTAACATTGGCTCCATAGGATATACAGCTCTCCCTTCAAGGCTCTAAGAAGATTTTGTAGTTTCAACTCCTTTTCATTGGGATATGGAGTCTTATTATGAAAACACCAGTATTTATTGTGAACTTAGGCCACCAACAACCTTAGTGAAAGAATTTTTTGAGAAAGCGCCCATTGAATGGGCATCTAAATAGTTCTATCCCATCAAGATGTTGTAACTCAAAATTATTGTTCTGCAAAATATTTGAGATTATGAAAGGACCAAGCCATAAAGCATCTAATTTGGAATGCTTACCTGGGTCTTGATGCTATGCATCCCATTTCAACACAAGGTATCCAATATGAAAATATTCCATTTTAGTTCTTCTATCAAAAAATTTCTTTGCAACTTACTGATATTTTCTCACTAAACCATATTGATGTTCTTGCTTTTATTGCATTTATATGATCTTATAATTTCTCCTTGTCATCTCATTTGGCTCAGCTTCATGAATGGCCAATTGAACTAGAAAAAAAACATAATTTCCATAAACCATTTGAAAAGGTGATATATTAATAGTTTTTTTTATCGTCACCATGTCAGCCCATAAAGAAAAATTCAGTTTTGAATCTCAAACTTTCTTTTTTTTCTCCAATAGCTTGGTGATTATTGTTACCAAACCTTTTCTTGATGATTTAGCTAAACCATTCCCTTGGGGATAGTAAGTTGTAGAGTGAGTGAACTAAATACCATAATCTTCACAAAAATTTACCAATGGAGTAGCTTTAAAATAAGCTATATTATATGCTACTAACCTTGATGGACATCCAAATCTGGTTATGATTCCCTACAAAAAATTAATGATAAATTTATGAGTATCATTCCTGGTAGGTATTGCTTCAACCTATTTGGTGAAGTAATTAGTTCAATAGGAATCCAACTATGTTTTCCACTTGAAGGTGGTTGAATCTCTCCAATGACATCTAAGCCCCATTGCTGAAAAGGTGTAGAAACAACTATGGTATTAAGAGGCAAAGACTTCAAATGTTTCTTACTAGTGAACTTCTGATAATTTTCACATGCTCTCACTTCAGCACATACATCATAAAATAATCTAGGAAAAAAATAGGCAACTCTCAATATTTTGTATGCAGTAGTTCTCCAATAGTGATTCCCTCCACGAAAACTACTATGCATATTAAAAATAACTTTCTTAGACTCATTTGGGGCAATTCATCTCAACAAAAATCCTGTTGGATATTTGCAATATAAACAGTTGTCTTTGATGTAGAATCTAACAATTTTTAGCTTCAAATATCTGACTCTGTTTTTATCAAAATTTGGAGGAGGTTTAAAATTCTACAGAAAATAAATGATATCTTTATACCAGTTGTACTCATAAATCCTTACATCCACTCCCATGTTGTCTATAGGTTCAAAAATTTTCCCTTAAATTTTTTAATCCATGAAATTCAAGTGCAAAACTTTGCAATTTTATTCAACTAGTAGTTTGGCTAATCCTTGACCTTTGATTAGTTTAGTAGGGTTTATCTCTAAATAAAACTCAAGAACTTTAGTCACCCACTTAATTATTTTTCCATCAATATCAGGCTGAAGTAATATCTCTCTAACAACACATGAAGGTACATATGCAATAACTTGAGCATCCAAAATATAAACTCTAAAAACTTTCAGAGGTTTCTCTAATGCATAGGCATGCTTTTCTCTAAGAGCTCTGTTGAAAAAATCTTGGGGGCCTTCCTTATTTTCTGAATATTTTTGTAAGAAAACATCACCAATATTATGTTGGGAGGGAAATGAAAATATCAACAAAGACTTCAAGTATTCAGGGCTTACCAGCTGAGGTGCTTCAATGATAGTTTTTTTTATCAGCTCAAATGAATTTTTTATTTCAAATGTCCATTTGACTTCTTTTTCTTTCTTCAGAATGTAAGTAATGTGCTTCACCACTTCAGAAAAATTTGTAATGAACCTTCTTAAGAAATTGATCTTACCAAGGAAATATTAAACCTCTTTCTTGGATCTTGGAAGTGTTAAATTCAGAACTATAATCACTCTTTTAGGATCAAATGTCACTCCATCTTTAGAAACTATGTGACCCATCATCTTAACTTATTTAGGAGAAAAATGAGACTTCTTTTGATTCAGTGATATACCATATTTTCTGCATTTAACAAATACTTGTCTCAAGTGCTGAATGTTTTCTTGATCTGAAGCTGAAAAACAATAATTTCATCTAAATAGACAACCAAGAATTTAGTTTTTTCTCGTATGAATGTAAAGTCCATAGCACATTGAAATGTAGCTCCAGCATTCATAAGACAAAATGACATCTTTTCATACATGAATTTTCCCCAAGAAGTAGTGAATTTTGTCTTCTCTCGATCTCCTCGCCAAACACAAACTTGATTGTACCCGGAGAACCCATCTAACATGGAAATTCTATTTGACTCGGTTATCTTTCTTGGATCATTTGTTAAGATTCCTGAAATTTACACATAGTATGACTTCACCACTCTTATTTCTTACTGAAACTATATTTTCAACTCAATCTCAGTATCTCAATGGAATGATGATTTTGGCATCCAAAATTTTCTTCACTTCTCCATCACTAGTAACAATACTGGATTGATTTGTCTTAATTTTTGCCGAAATGGATTAGTACGATCCTTCAATGGTATTCTATAATGAATTATGGTTGTATCATATGTCTTAATATTCTCATATTTCGAGGAAAAAACATCAACAAATACACAAAAAAACTTGTAGTATTCAGTCTTTCTTTCTTCTAATAAAGCTTTTGACAACTTAACGTAGATCGGTTCTTTTTTTGTGCCCAAATTGAAATCTTCCAATTTCTCTTCTGCTTCAGCTAACTATGGCTTGATTGAGACATCATTGTGATCTAAGATCTTCTCAAGTGGGGTTAACCCCTTGGGAATATGATTTGTAGGCAGCTGTATGATAGGTTGATCAACAATCTCTTTTTGAAAATTTTTGGTGTCTTCCAAATCAGTATCATTCTTCATGAGATCTTCATCACGATCAATGTTTAGGACAAAAAATTCTTAACGAGATTTACAGATCTTACTCTAATCTCCTGATCATCCTAAAAAACTTTCCAATGCTTGACATTATCAGGAATTCTAAGTCTGAATCTAAATTTCACTTCATATTTCAACTTTATAGGAATTGGAATATTGAATGAACTTGTTGAAATAGAAAGTGAATAAGCCAAAATATTATTATCTCTTGCAACAAAGGAAATGTTAAAGGTTAGGTATGAGTCTTGTACAATGCTCCATACTTCATTCCTGTAATCTATGAGTGTCGGATGTTTGGTGTTAGTACCCTATATTCTATAGTATCACAAGATGACTAATTATTCTTTTTAGATATTGTAGATTGATGGTAATATTCCATGGTTGTCATTTATTTCCAGAAAGGGAAGATAAATCCTGGATGTTGAGGACTTCAAAGGAATCAATCTTCTTTTTAAATTCAGTTGAAAGAGGATAGTGTTGCTGATTAAGTGTGAAGGTGAACGAAATCCATACTGCCCCCATTCATCCCATCTACCCTCTTCTTACCTTTCATTTTCCAAATTCTAACACTCCCATGCTCTAAATTCCATTCAAAATACCAAAACCCACATACATAACGTTTTTGGACTTAGTGCTTTATAAAACCCACTTATATTAAAAAGTCTGAAATCCTAGCTCTGCCCGCATTCCACACCTTGCAAGCTTTAACCCTTTTCTTAATTCATCACCAAAACATAAAAACTTTGCCGATGCACTTTGATGGGATCCATCCAAGCCTTTATATATTACCAATTTGCATGAGAAACCTTTGTTTTTGAATTTTCCTTACCCCTCCGCATGTTCGCACCTTCCCGTGTTTAACACATCGCACTTCAGACTACGCTCATTTTATAACTTACCTTTTAAAAGTGCCCACAAGTTATTTAAATTGTGATGCAATCACAAAATTTCATATCGCAAAGCTGAGTAGGAAAGCACCTGCAAGTTAAATGTTCTAATGTGTGATGTGATCTAATCGCAATTGCACATCGCAGTTTTCAAAGAATTGTCATAGGAGGTAAATGTTAAAATTGCTGAAGTGCGATATGCAAGACGTGGCAGGATGACATGGTAGGGTGACGTGGAAGACAATGTGGCAAGATGATGTGGAAGGGAGACGTGGCAGGTCACATAGCCCTGGCCTGCGTATGGCACATTGCAAGTTTTAAGAGTTAAGCATGAAGGCGAATGTTATAATTGCTGAAATGCGATGCAGGAAAATTGAAAATGATAAGCGATGGGTGCGGGAGATAAACGGTAAAATCTGCGAAAAAATGTGCGATGCCAGGTGGGATCTGATCGCAAATTGAAAATGTTAGAGGATAGGTGCAAAGGAAAAGTTAAGGCAGCGGGATGCGATGTGCGATTTCAGCGTGGATGTGATGCTGCTTCATAATTGAAAATAAAACACTCTTATGTCTCAGTAAATGGGTTTTTGTGTTTTTTTGTGTGTAAGAAAAGTCACGATGCACCTACGAGGTTTGGAGCTCATTTCATGAATAAATAGGCCAAAACACAGCAAAAATACTCATGGTAAAGACCCATCAAGGGGAAAAGCCTTTCCACCTCATCGCGCCACCATCATGCTTAATTCGACAACCTATGTTTCATTACAGCCCCCCCACCCCCCTGCCTCCCCTTACCAACCTAACTTTATCCTCACGAGGGAGTCCAAAACGAGTGGTTTTCAAGAAAGGGATCCCCTTATGTGTCATTCTCTCATGAATTCACACCCTCCCCCTATATTACCACTTACCAATTCAAGGGGGTCAAGAATACCATTGTTCCTCCTTCAAATACCACTTTCCCCAAATAAACTAGCATCAGTTTGTAACAGAGAAAGGGGAGTAAGATTGGAGAAGAAGAAGTGCCAGCGCCACATTGGAATTTATCATCTGGTAAAGGCAGTGTGAATAACAAAGCCAGATATCAAAACCTCCATTGATTGCCTCTTCAGAACCATCACAGAGTCTTCCAAAGCTTATTGTTTGATCTTCCAAGGAATCATTAAAGCGTTTGGATCTACGAAGAGTTGCCGAGAATTAATCCCAGAGGTAGTGTTATTGTCAGAGATTTTTTATCACTTCCTGCATGTCTCCACTTGTCCATTTTCTTCTTAAATGTAATCACTACAGTAGGAAGATTAACCGACTTAAGTTTTCTATAAATACTGTATGAATTAGGAGTGTAAAAGGGGGCCTAGAAGGAGAAAAAAACCATTGTAACATGCTTATATGGATGTAAATACTCTCTATTGAATGTGTTGAAGATTGCAACAACAAACAGTGAACTTGGCATTCGAAAACATCGTCCTTGATCCTAGTGAAAAATAACCACCTACACTAGCTGGGGCCCACACAGGCTATTTTTAGGTGATATATCTATTTTTATAATTTGGATCAAAGTCTATTTTTAGCAGTAATATATTTATAGATGGTTGAGAAAATTATATGGATGGATGGGCATCTATGTTTGGAATGCATGTGCGAATTTGTTTCATGGAATGCATGTCTAAAATTAGAATGCATGTCAATTTTTGTTAAGCCCTTAACAAAAATTAGACAATAAATAATTATCTATTTTAAATGAGCACTTGGAACTAGTTCACTAAAGTGGAAAATCAGTTAGCTAAGTGGATTTCAAGTTGAAGTGGTTGGTTGGTGTACCATGCAGTGGATTTCGTTGTAACTGAGTGATACAAAGTTGTAACAGAGTTGGATGTGTAGTTATGTGAGTTGTTATCTAGTTTAACTTAGTTAGGTGAGTTAAACTCAGTTATGCTAGTTGTAACTGGTTGTAACTAAAGATACACTAGTGAGAGATCAGTTAATTAAATAATAAATTAACTGAGATGGAGTGATCTCACTTGCAACTGAAGAAATACTATTGTTAACTACTTGCATGTTAGATCCAGTGGAGACCCAGTTGAGGGACAGGTGAAATGACCTGGTTGACTATCAGTTATGACTATAGTGGTGCATTCAATGCATCCACACACACATTGGAGATGCCTATGAGGATTGCATAGTCAAGGCTGGAAATATCAAAATCATTCAGAGGTTCTTGAACATGAGGGATTGCATAGTGGAGGTAGGCTGTTAGGAGGCAGTAAATTGGTGCATGTGTGAACCAATTTTTGTATGACAGTGTGAGACGATTATATATTGTTCTAAGAGCTCTTGGATTAGAGTTTTGTATGAGATTGTTTTATGATCCATGATATACATAATATATGATAGTTGGGGTTTTTAGCTTTAATATTTCCGAGTAAAAACATCTGGTTATGTGCGATTGATTTTCTTCATGTGTTTGCAATTGGTGATTAAATTTCCGCAAAAGAATTAAGTAGAAGGATTTTGTATTTAAAAGTGGATTTAATTTTTAGATCAGGAGAGTCTGGTAATACATCACAATATTGTTTGAATTTCTACATGGTATCGAAGCAATGTTAATCAAAGAAGATTGCAATATTGAAGGAGTAGCTAAGTTTTATTGGTGTAAACAATTCGAAATTGCTGGAAGAATTTTTTGGTGCGACAGTTGAGTAAACATCGAAATGTCTTTCAATGGTTTGTGGTTAGAGTATGCACTCGAGGGCAGCTCGAACTAAATTCCATGGAAGGACAGGATGGAAGCGGTGCTTGAAGATAATTTCTTGAAGTAATTCATCGACAAAGATGTTGCTAAGCCTACTTCAACAGATGCCACATTACTTGATGCATGGAAAAAGAAAGTAGCAAGAGCAAGCACGATTCCCTCGGAAGGTGTTCAAGACCATGTTGTCTCAAGCCTTCATGGGAAAGCCACTCCATTTTTAATGTGGAAGGCTTTGACGGATCTTTTCGAAAGCAGCAACGACCATAGGAAATTGGTGCTGAAGGATAAACTCATGAAAATCAAGATGGAGAAGAACGACACTATTTCGGTATACATCAAAAAAAATTTCCAATGTAGGGACAAGCTTGGGAGTGTAGGAATAAGTGTTTCTAATGATAATTTGGTGAGCTTGGGTCTCTTGGGACTTCTTAAGAGTTGGCACAATTATGAAGACTCTCTCAACGAATGGGAAAAACTATCGTATTGGGAACAACTCTAGTGGGATCTAGTGCACGAGGAGTTTAGGCAGAACACCAAAGATGGCTCTTCATCAATGCATGATGATGAAGAGGATTTTTCTTTGGCTACCAAGTCAAAGAAGGGGTAGGGGCAAAAATTCCATTCTAAATATGATGCCGGTGAAGATGGAAAGGAGCACAACATGTCCAAAGTGAAGTGTTTTCATTGTCACAAGTATGGACATATTGCCACAAATTGTCCACATAAGAAGAAGAAAAATATGGCTGCTTGATCTGTAGCTGGTGAGGCTCTTGCCTCACAATTTGAGCTTGACTTCTCATTGATCGAATGCATGGTGTCTAGTGCATTGGGATCAGGGTGGTGCTTTGATAGTGGTGATACCTTTCACATGATGGGAGATGAGAAACCTTTCAGTGACTTGGAGGAGAAATATCTCCAGATGCATATTGAGTTGGGAAACGATGAACAATGCAGTGTGATCGAAATTGGTACCATTACCTTTCAGAGGGCACCAGGTAAAATATTTCATTTAAAATATGTTATGCATGTTCCTAGTTTGAAGAAAAATTTAATATCTATCGCAATGTTAGAGGATAGAGGCTATGATGTTGTCTTTAGTGAAGGAAACATTTTCCTACGACACAAAGCAATAGGGAAAGCTGAGAAGGTTGGGATTCAAGTTAAGAATCTCTACAGACTTGAAGTAGATGGGATTTCTACTGAGCTTCCTACTGTCTATAAGTATGAGAAAGCCATGCAATTTACGCTTGAGAGGGAGCAGGATTTGCATGCAGGTAAGAGTGAACCTCAAGATGTGGATAAACCACAAGATGAGGATCATGGATTGGGAGCAACCAATCATGCAAAGAAATTTCATGCCAGATGGGCAGATGGAGTGCATGTGGCTATACTAGCAGGTGAGAGGTGCACCGACATGTATGAGTAATCCTAAGAAGGAATTTATGGGAAGGATTCATTGAGATGGTGTGGATATCATGAATTTAACCTAGCTACGAGGAGCCCACAGAGCAACAGTAGCAGGATCAGTTGGATTGATGTAGTCAGATCAAAGTGATAGTGTTAGATACTGGAGCACGGATCAGAGTTGACAACAAGTGCAGAGTGCATGGGTGCAGAGTTCAACAATGCAGTGTTTCCTAAATAAATGTGCAATAGCTAAGCAGAAGTCAAAATACTTTGATGATAGATGCATTATATTGATTCAGTTGTTTGGAGGATATTCAGTTTCGGAAGTGTTGCATGCAAAGGTCGCAGGGTGAATGCTTGGAGTTGCATGTCATGTGTAACGACATTCCTTCTTGTTGAGAGGGAGGATTAAAGATTGCAAAAATATATAGTGAAATTGGCATCCAGAAACATCATCCTTGATCCTACAGAAAAATAATCACTTACACTAGGTGGGGCCCACACAGGCTATTTTTATGTGATATGTCTATTTTTAGAATTTGGATCAAAGTCTATTTTTAGTAGTAATATATTTATAGATGGTTGAGAAAATTATATAGCTGGATGGGAATCTAAGTTTTGAATGCATGTGCGAAGTTTTTTTTTTGGAATGCATGTCTAGAATTAGAATGCATGTCAATTTTTGTTAAGCCCTAATTAACAAAAAATAGACAATAAATAATTATCTATTTTCAATGAGAACTTGGAACTAGTTAACTAAAGTGGAAAATTAGTTAGCTAAGTGGATTTTGAGTTGAAGTGGTTAGTTGGTGGACCATGCAGTGAACTTCATTGTAACTGAGTGATAAAAAGTTGTAACAGAGTTGGATGTGTAGTTATGTGAGTTGTTATTTAGTTTAACTCAGTTAAGTGAGTTAAACTCAATTGTGCTAGTTGTAACTGGTTGTAACTAAAGATACACTAATGAGGGATCAATGAAATAAATATTAAATTAATTCACATGGAGCGATCTCACTTGCAACTGAAGAAATACTACTATTAACTACTTCCATGTCAGATCCATTGGAGACACAGTTGAGAAATAGGTGAAAGGGTATGGTTGACTATCAGTTATGACTATAGTGGTGCATTCAATGCATCCACACACAAATTGGAGATGCTTATGAGGATTTCTCAGTCAAGGATGGCCATATCTAAATCATTTAGAGGTTCTTGACCCTTAGGGATTGCGCAATGGAGGTAGGCTAGCAGGAGGTAGTAAATATGTGCATGTGTGAACCAATTTTTTTATGAAAATGTGAGACGATTATATATTGTTATGAGAGCTCTTGGATTAGAGTTTTGTATGAGATTGTTTAATGATTCATGATATACATAATATATGATATTTTTGTATTTTACCTTTAAGTTTTGCCAGTAAAAACATCTTGTTATGTGCGATTGATTTTTCTTCATGAATTTGCAATTTGCGATTAAATCTGCAAAACAATTAAGTAGAAGGATTATGTATTTAATAGTGGATTTAATTGTTAGATTAGGAGATTCCGGTTATAAATCACATTTTTATTTAAATTTCTATGGAATGAATTAATAAGTATGATGTTTTCCAGATTCTTGTGTTATGCTCCGTGGGGAAGTATTTTCCCATATAATTTATTGTTCTCATGTTTGTTCATAATTTTTTCTTTCTCTTACCTATGGATAGAAAATTTTGTGAAGGATTTACCATAAGGTACCCTAAATAGTCTTGAAATAGTTCATTATGTTTTCTTGTGAGATTAGAATGTAGAATTCAGAGATATTCTGCTCTGCAGTCCTGTAGAACCTTAATCTCCTCCTCTATTCAATTTCAAAAGTTGTTAAGATCCATTGGCATGGCTAGCTTTCCTGGTCTCACCTGACCTCACTTGTTCATCAATTTGAACCTATTTGCACCTGTTTGACTCCATAGCCCAATGGTCCCCTTCTGCTGCCTCAACCAAATCTTCAAACAAACCCCATTTCTATAACTAGCCTAATGTCAACACTTATAGTTATCCTATAGTTATAGTTAACTAGCCTAACATTTCTATAACCCCATTTCTATATCTAATAAAGAGAGCCCTATCTGAGTCCAAGAAGGCCCGGTCTTGGATTTCAAAGTTGGTTTGATGTTTCCCTCCATGATTGTATCTTCAGCCTTAAGAAATTATGGAGTGATAACATGATGGAAACCATACCAGGAACACATTTATCTTCGTCAGTAACACTTATCAATTTCAGTTTTTTCTTTTGATGGTGAAAAAAATTAACAGCAGAAGGTTGTTCCATTCAACTAACGACTCCATTGGCTGAAAAATCTATAAATAGAGATTCATTGGTGACTCCACAAGCTCAAAATGCGATCAGTCGCAAGGAGATATGCTCCCATGAACACAGATTACATTCCGGGCTTCCCAAACAAAATTCCTCAGGTAAATTGGCAAATAAATCTTCCTATTTTTCAAGATGAGAATGTTGATGATGATTTGTTACATCTCATTAAATTTCATATTCATTCATGGAAGTTGAAATTTGAATGGCATGAGGACTGCCACATGAAGATGTTCATGGAAACATTAGATGGAAAAGCGAGGGAATGGTATAAAGGTTTAAACCCTGGTAGATTTTTTTCTTTAAAGGATTTTCACAAAGTGTTTTATGAGAATTTTAAAGAACAATCCCCATTTGTGTCATTAGTGGAAAACTACTGTGATTGGTTTGAGGTTTTCATGCAATACATTGAAAGTATCGATGAAGAAATAATAGATATGAATGATGAGGATCTCTTAGAAGCACTTTATGGGTTCCATTCACTAGTTAATTGTCATGATAATCAAGGGAAGATAGCTAAAAATGAGATGAATCGAGAATTGAGAGTACGTTCACATGATCTACCTTCAGAAACAAATGATAATTTTCCTTCTCATTTGTATGAGACTAAAGAAAAAATTCAGCATCATAGTCATTTTTCTCTAGGGAAAGAAATAAATAGTTGTTTTCCCCAAAGACAAAAAAGGTTGCCTCCTCCTTTAACTTAAGAAGAAATCAATCAAATACTAAACATGCAACTAACCCCCCACTCTTTATGTGATCAGGAGATTAATCCTATTTGTTCTACTACTGATTTATGTACTAAACTATTTCCTCATGAGGAAATAGATGTAGAACAGATTGATACGGATGTTATTTTGCATTCACAAGAAAGCTTATTTCCAGAAAGTGCTTTTGTTCATCAACATGGTGGCTTTCAAGCTGAATTCAACAATTTCAGCTAAGACATATAAGGCTATCTTGAGGACAATGTATTGGTCTACAATGAGGATGCAATATCAGATGACCATGAAGAATGTGTAGTAATTCTCTTTCAAAAGGATCCTGACCAAGACAAATTGCAACAAAGAGCAGTCCTAAATGAAGCTTGTTATTTGAATCCCCACGACTAGGTATTGTTCCAAGATCCTTTTGTTGGCCTTTTAGAATCATCTAAGGAAGGAGTATGCTATGCCACGAATGGTTTGTTGCAGAGTTTAAAGAAAAGTTTGAAAATTGTTGTTCGATGGCAAGTAAGTTGGAAGTGGCCCTCTTATTTTCTGAGCCTGCTAAAAAGGGTGAGAAAGAACCAATCATCTAGTCATTTATTGGATTGGTTGCATTGGAATGAAGAGTTAACTTAGTGCATATATAATCTATAAGTTCGATTAAGTAGGTAGAAATGTGAAAATAAGCTTAGTACCTTGAGCATCCTTTCAGTTTGAGTCTAAGCTTGTTTTTAGTTTTTAGTTTAGTTCAAATGTCAACATTCAGATTTTCTGGGTGCAACAATGATTTCAGTTTGATAGTTTGGAATGCGTAAGTTCAGGTGTTTTTTCATTCCGAATTGCAGTAGTCAGATAAGATTATCGTCTAAGGTTCAGAGAAAATGATTGAAGATTTGCAGCCACAGACGTTGTAGCAAATCATGTTGTAGATTTCGGATCAGCCGAAGGGATTAGGCTCCTAGTCTACAATGTTATTGACACCTCCTGAAGGAGCTACCATCCCCAGCTGGAGCCTCTGTTAGTGCCCTATAATCTATAGTATCACAAGATGACTGATTATTATTTTGAGATCTTGTAGATTGAAGATAATATTCCATGGCTATCATTTATTTCTAGAAAGGGAAGAGAAATCCCGACTATCAAGGACTTCAAAGGAATCAATCAACTTTTTTAATTCAGTTGAAAGAGGGGAGTGTTGCTGATTATATGTGATGGTGAACGAAATCCATATTGCCCTCATTCATTCCATCTGACCTCTTCTTACCTTTCATTTTCAGAATTCTAACACTCCCATGCTCTGAATCCCATTCAAAAACCCAAAACCCATATACATAACCTTTTTGGACTCACTTCTTTATAAAACCTAATTATATTAAAAAGTCTGAAATCATAGCTCTGCCTGCATTTCACACCTTGCAAGCTTTAACCTTTTTACTAATTTATCACTGAAACATGAAAACGTCGCTAATGTGCTTTGATCAGACCCATCCAAACCTTTATATATTACCAATTCACATGTAAAACCTTTGTTTTTACGTTTTCCTTACCCCTCCGCCTTTTTGCATCTTTCCGCGTTTCACACATCGCAGTTCGCACTACTCTCATTTTATTACTTACCTTTTAAAATTTTCCACAGGTTATTTAAATTGCGATGTGATCGCAAAATCACATATCGTAAAGCTCAAGAGGTAAGCTCCCACAAGTTAAATGTGCTAATGTGCGATGTGATCCAATCACAATCACACATCGCATTTTTCAAAGAATTTCCACCAGAGGTAAATGTTAAAATCACCAAAGAGAAATATGGGTGATGTTGCAATATGACACAACAGATGACGTGGAAGGGTGATGTGGCAGACGACATGATATGGTGACATGGTAGGTGACGTAGCCCTATCCCGCGTACCGCACATCACAAGTTTTAATAGTTAAGCATGAAGGTGAATGTTATAATCGCCGAAATGCGATGTGTGCAAATAAAAAATGATCAGTGATGGGCGTAGGAGATAAATAGTAAAATCTATGAAATGTGATGTGCGATGTCAGGTGGGACCCGATCACAAATTTCAAATGTTAGAGGATAGGTGCAAAGGAAATGTTAAGGCAGGAGGATGCGAAGTGTGATACTGTTGCGGATGTGATGTGGCTTCATAATTGAAAACAAAACATTCTCGAGTTTGGGTAACTGGGGTTTTACATTTTTTTGTGTGTAAAACAAGTCACGACACACCTACGAGGTTTGGAGCTCATTTCATTAACAAATAGGCCAAAACACAACAAAAATACTCTTGGAAAAGACCCAGCAAGGGGAAAAGTCTTTCCACCTCATCGCTCCGCCATTATCCTTAATATGAAGGCCTACGTTTCATTCCTCGTCCCCCTTACCAAAATAAATTTCTCCTCACAGGGGGCTCCGGAATGAGTGTTTTTCAGGAAATTGACCCCCTTATGTGTCATTCTCTCATGAATTCGCACCCCTCCCCCTTATATTACCACATACCATTTCAGGGGGGCTAGGAATACCATTGTTTCTCCTTCAAAAACCACTTTCCCCAAATAAATTAGTATCATTTTGTAACACAGGAAGGGGAGTAAAACCAAAGAAGTGGTAGTCTCAACACCGCATTGGAATTTATCATCCAACAAAGGAAGTCTGAATAACAAAGCCAAATGTTGGAACCTCCATATATTCCCTCTTCAAAACCATCACAGTTTCCTCCAAAGATTACTATTTTATATTTTGAGGAGCCATTAAAGAGTTTCGATCTACAAAGAGTTTCCCAAAATTAATCTCAGAGGTGGTGTTGTTGTTAGATATGTCTTATCACTACCTGCATGTGTCCACTTTCCCATTTTCTGCTTAAATGTAATTATTGCAGTAGGCATATTAACCGACTTAAGTTTTCTATAAATACTATGTAAAATGGGGCCCATAAGGGGAAAAAATACCATTGTAATAGAATCATCTCACTGTAAACACTCTTTATTGAATGAACAAATGAGCATGTTGTTTTCCAGATTCTTGTGTTATGCTCTATGGTGAAGTATTTTTCCATGTAATTTTTTATTCTCTTGTTTTCTCATACTGTTTGTGTTTTCTTAACTGCAGGTAGAAATTTTTGTGTAGGATTTGCCATAGGGTATCCCGCATAGCCTTGAAATAGTTCATTATGTTTTCTTCTGAGACCGGAATATAGAATTCAAAGATATTTTGCAGTGCATTCCTGTAGAATGTTAATCTCCTCCATTAATCTATTTCACAAGATGTTAAGATCCACTGGCATGGCTAGCTTGCCTAGTCTCACCTGACCTCATTTGTTCATCCATTGGAACATGTTTGCACCTGTTTGACTCCATATCCTAATGGCCCTCTTCTGTTGCATCAACCAAATCTTCAAAAAACCCTCATTTCTATAACTATCCTAATATCAATACTTATATCTATCAAGCTATATCTAACAGAGAGAGCCCTTTTTGAGTCCAGGAAGGCTAGGTTCTGGATTCCAAAGTTGGTTTGATGTTTCCCTCCGTGGTTTTGTCTTCAGGCTTCACAAATGATGGGGCGATAACACTTGGTTTGACAAACATTTCTGATTTGCTAAATAATAAGTTCAGCATCTCCAAAAACATAAATTTGTGAAATATTCATGTCTTTTGCTATTTTTAAACCAATCAACAAAGCTTCATATTCAGCCACAATGTTAGTTGCTTCAAATTCAAGTTTGAAAGAAAACATGGAGCTCTCTTTCAAAGGGTAAATAAGAACGATCCCTGCACCAGCTCCTTATTTACAACATGAGTCATCCAAATACATTTTCCAAAACTTAGAACCCTCATGACCGATCTTTTTTTAAGTAGGCTTCAAAATCTGAAAATTTTCTGCAGATAGGACAACATTATCCATATGTAAAATGCTTGAACCAACATCAGTTGTTTTAGAATCAAATTCATGATTAGTGGGTTATTTTCTATTACTAATGATATATGCCAGTTGATCTTCTATATAAAGTCTTCTTTTTTCACCTCCAAAAATAGGAAGAGTAGCATAAGTGAAATCCATTTGCAAATTTCCTCCCAACCTTCTAATCCATGACCAAGAAAGTAACATGCCAAATCTTGGAGGAATTTTATCTACAACAATATCCATCACCATCCCTCTCATGGGTAACTAAAAAAGGGTTACTAGAAGATCTTTGGTGACACCAAGGCATTGAACTTTCTAAGAATCAAAGGAGTAGAGAGCTTGGTATTCTCTAGTTACTTCAAGACCTAGTTCATCCATGACTACCTTGGGCATTAAATTATGTGAGGCTCCAGTGTCCATTAGGAAATTATGCAAGATCGTATCATGAATATTCAGAGATAGATAGAAGGGAGGGGTAGAGTCATCTCTATCTTCTACCAATGGACCTAAAATAACAATGGGTTTGTCATCTTGAAGGTTAACAAAATTAGAGGCATCTTCGGTAGGTGGAGGCTAAAGAGATTTCATAAAATTGATATAATAATTTTTCATGAGCTCTACAAGAGGAACATGAATCTTTATCTTTTACATCTCATTCTCAAAATTGAAAAATAGGGGGCAATTTGTGAGCAATTTTTACCTCAAGTGAAGGAGGGTTAAATGCTACTGGACTTTCCGGTCTACCTGTTTCAACAACTTGATTTTCTGCTGGGATTTTAACTACCTTCTTATTTTTCTTGGGCTGTGTAACAAGATTTGGATTATAATCAATATTATTTGATCTAAGGTTATATCTAGTTTGGTGATTAGCCGCAATCATGGAATCGTCAGAACTCACTTCATTATTCTGTGTAATGACATGAAATCTTCATACTATACATGTGTAAGATGGATCAACCCTTCTTTGTCTCTTAGACAATTTATATCAACAGTTTTCTCCAACCTTTCAACTTTCTCTTCATCTTCAAATATAGCATTCTACAAAGGGGGCTACACTTTTTTATCAACAACATCTCTTCTTTCTCACTGCAAAATTTTAGGAACATTAGGTCTTCTAAACTGATGCCTATTAGGCTTATCAAATGAAACATTTCTAGTGGTAGTTAGTCTTGCTTCCATCTTGAGATTGAACATCTCAGTAGTCAATGAATTAACCATCTTGGTCAGATCATCTAGCTTAGGATCTATGTCAAAGGTTCTTGAAGATGAAAATTCATCTTTTTTCTTTCTTTTTTCTCTGTCAATCCCTTCTGTGAGCCTATTCGCTGCTAACACATTATATTCTACCTCCAGTGCATTATGTTGCATTTTTTTTAGTATTGTAGATCTTATTTCTATAAATAATAAACAAAAATCAGGATCAAAGGCACTAGCATAAGTGATTTTGGCTGAAGCTTTAGTATGTTTGATTTTAGTAGGTATTTTTCTATACATCTTATTGAATCTCTTAGAAAAATAAGAAACTTGTTCTCCTTATTTTCTTTTTATTGCACAAAATTTAGTGATATAATAACTAAAATCTTCCTTATCACCCCATTTCCTTAGAAATGTATCATCTAGGGTTTCAATTCCAGTGATGCTACCAGTTGTCAAAGATTTGAATCATTTACTGGCATCACCTTTGAGAATCTGAACAAAAACTCTCATCTAGACATCTTCGTGCTCAATATTCATATTTTCATCATAAGCATAAAAATCAGCAAGGTGCTCTTCAGCTGTTAACTCTCCCTTACCATTAAATTTAGGCATATACTTGAGATAATCTCTTGCAGGTAATGAATTCATATGTTGAGGTAAAACCAAAGGGCCATACCTTGCAAAAACAATTGCATCCATTCAATTAGGGGGTGGGTTTGGACCTGCCATGGTATGACTTGTTGGGATTTGTGGAAAAAATTGGTGGATTGTGAAGAACTGATGATGAAGCACCAAATGATGATGTAAAGATTATTTCTTGGCTAGAAAACAAGGAAGGAACTAGTTTTTTTGCAAAATCAGGGGATAGAGTTTGCAAGAATTCTTTACAGACAACCTTTGAGAAAATAGTAGCATAAAAACAAAATTCCATTTGCTATTTTTCTTGGTTAGTTTTTCAGGGTCACATACTGGGATTCTCAAGGAGGAATAGGGGTTAGCCATGGTTCTAGCCCTTCTGGGAGCTAGGAATTTAATAATGGAGTCGCTAGGTGTAAAGAAGTCTAAAAAGATAATTGGAACTATACACCTCAGAACTAGACTTAACACTTTGTCATTCACCCAGGGATAAACTTCAATTCACCTCCTCGAAAACAACACCAAATATGTTAGCGCAAGGAGTCACTCGAATGGAAAAGGAGTAGGCCTTACACATCATATTTTATTTCGAATTTTAAAGGGTTTTTTGAGCGGTGGGATGGCTTCTCAAAGAGTTTGAAATGATTTTATATTCTTTAAGAATTTATTTGATTAGGAAAGCTATGGAAAGTATAAATTTTATGGCTAAATTAGTAGTATATGGAGCAAAGTGTAACAAATGAAAGGAGATGGTTAGCTGGTGCTTATTGTAGGAAATATTCATATTTTGAATTAGTCACATAGGTATAATGATGGCTCTTTACACAAACTCTGTTTATGCAAAGTAAACACCATTCAGAAATTAGATTACATGCATTAAGTATTTCACAAATCCTTTATTAAATCTTCACTAACATTTTCTACAACACATATATGATTTGCAGGAAGTTGGAAAGAATATAATTTACTATTAAATCCTTTAACACTTTCTTACTCACACCTTACTAGCCATTGCAACTCATAAATTAGAAGAAATTAACAAAGAGAGAGACACACCATACATTAGATAGTTATTGAGTCACAAAACCCCCCAGCGTGAAGTTCAAAAAGGTTTTTCTTTATTATGTTAAGTCTCCAAGTAGACCAACGTCTAACCCATAAATAGTATTTAAAAATTGTATATATAGAAAGAGAGGCACAAACTCCAACTCTTCTAAAAAGAAGGAAACACTACTCCTAACATTACATAGGTTTCATAGGAAATTAAAACTATATCCCATAGAAATCTAACTAAAAATACAGATGTAGATGAAAGAAGAGAAGAGAATATGGGCTGAAGTGATGAGTATGCTGACATGTTGCCCCTTTTTCTGTTGATTTTCCTCCTTATGTCTTCAGTTCTTAAATAACCATGTATCTTCATTCGATATGACGTCCAAAAACCTAATAACCACTTATCACCATCACTTTTTATATCCATTTGGTTATGATTTCTTATCTTTCCTTAACTGGCATGGAAATTTTGCTGATATGTGTCAAAAATCAGTTAAAACAGTCACTACGGGAAATTCCTGTAAAAACCTGTAACTGCGCAAAAAAGGTAACACTACTAGAATTACTGGTAGCAGTTTGTTTATTTTTCAAAAATTCGTAGAAAACACTAAAAAACCTATGAAAAATTACATTATTTGACATTTTAGTTGTTCACAATGGCACTTGATAAGCAAAAATGTGTTTTATTAACAAACCTTTTTACCTTCCTTCTATGTGGGTTGCAGCTTTAGCAAGATTGTCCAAGTCTGATTTTCTACCAACTGTTGATCGTGATCTTGTGATTCTTGTGGATTCTTCATTGACAGTGTCATTTTCCTTCTTTGAACCGCTTTGGATCTTTCTTCTTTTTGAGGGTTCTGCTAGTTTCTCTGAAGGGATTTTGTTTTTATCTTTGTTCTTGGATTCATTTGTTTTTAACCCTTTAGATTTTACCTCTACATCAGTGACCTTTGTCAATAAACTTGGATGATGCAAAGCCTTTCACTTGAGCTGGAACTTGTTGTTGTCTCTTGTATGTCTTTTTATGCCACCAACAACAGGTTTGGCTTCTTCTTTCTTCTTCTTGTTACTCATCTCATACCCTGCATTTTTTAGGAGTTCTTCATCAGAATTTGTGGGCAGATACTCTTTTTGCATCTTATACTGAATATATACTTCCGAAATTTCCAGTAGAACCTATACTTTAGATTTATCTGTGTTAGTATGAATCTTTCGTCGTAAAATACCACTTTAGCTATGCATAACAAATAGCCCTAACATCAATTATGGCTGCCAAATATCTTTAAATCTGCAATTAGGTGATCCAAATAATGCTGCACAAATCTAGATCTAAGCATAAAAGAAATTAAGCAAATAAAGTAAAATGTGGCTCCATGCATCCAATAGACAAGACAAGAACAATGTATTTGAAAGAATTTTTATATTATATTAAAAAGGGGGCACCTGAGAGGAAAACAATAAAGGTGTTTTCCAGTTCTCCTCAATGGGATGGGTTCTTTGAAAGTCCTCAGCATTTCAAATCTAAAATTCCTCTCTCCTGTTGTTGTAGAAAACCCATACAAACATAGAACTCAATGGGAGCTCACAATGCAAAAATGGAGAATGTGACCTAGTATAGATCCAGAGTGATCTAATGCAATGGAGGTGACTAATGAATGGGGAAAAACCTTCTATTTATAACAAAATATTAGGGTTATCTAGAACTTGGTGCATGAATAAAATATTATTAATCAAATTATAGAACCATGCTTTAGGAATATTTTATTATATTTGTTGGAGGGAAAAGGTCTTTTGACTTGGGTCAATTCCTTTATTTATAAACAATAAATAAATAAATGTTTTATTTATTATTTTAGGGAGATGGTGGGAATATAATTAAATAAATAATGATTTATTTAATTATTTAAAAATGATTTAGTAAACTTTAACTAGGAATATTATTTAAATAATGATTTAAATAACTTATTCCTAGGAAATAATCAAATAAATAATGATTTATTTAATTAATTTCCTTGTTTTGGGTTAAATATGACCGGGAAATATAAACAAATGTTATTTCACATGGTGAAAACAATTTTACTTAGGGTAAAATTGGTCTTACATGGTGTACTTGGGTTCATCTAATGATAACAGGTTAGATGACCAAAAAAATGGTGTAATAGATTGCCCCCCAATGTAGGAGTGTTAGGAGCAAATCGTATGACCTAAGTACGCCGTAAGAACTTAATCACTAGACATCAAGAGGGAAGTGAGAGAGAGAAATGTAAGGTAGTCTAATGTGCTAAAGGACTACACCCTGAGGAGAGGAGACTTACAGGTGCAACAAGTCTTTAGTTTATGAAGTGGAACCTGTGCTAAAGGCGGCGGGGGAGGCATACCTATGCCCGCCGAGACAAAGTACAAAGAATAGGAAGTCTAGTAAACAAGGAACCAAACCATGAAGAATATGCTGGCTTAAATAGGAGCCAGAAAAATAGAATGATGGATCCCACATACATGTTATGCCTGGAATAACCGTCAGGACTTATACAATAAGATTTTAGTACATGAGATATAAATACGCCCAAATGCCCCCTACACACGGGGAAGGGCTCGCAAAAGATGACTGATACATGAAAATTGAAGAGGAACTGCAAGTGGCTGAGGCGAAGATCATCAAATGGGAGGAGCTTCATCAAGGGCTGAAATGAAGAAGTCATTTGGGCATGTGGGGGGCTACCTGCAGGGCCACCCCCTCATGAGGGTTGATACATCTCACACACACCTGGGAATCACCAATAGATGCTACTGCATCACTAGACTATCAAGTGTAGAGATCACGATCATGCTAAAAAGAGCTCGAACCAAGGTACACTGCCCCCTAGACCTAGCTGCTGGAGTAAATGAGCTGACGTCGACAGAAGTAGGTCCGCCATAGGTGAGGTAAGAGGGTAATATCAACTAAGGAACGAGAGAAAATAGTAGAGCGATTAACAGATGGACACTGATGATGATAATCAAATGAGTGAAACTGAGTAGCGGATGGATGACTTCCCTTGTTAGAGCATAGGGGGTATGAATGGCTTGGCAACAACTAACACAATATCAGGGAAGATAGGTGAAAATGGTACGGAAGGCCATAATGTGCAACACGAGAGAGGGACCAAGCGAGGAAGGATGGAGGACTATAGTGGGAGGGAAAGGGGCTCGATATAGACTCCGTGATGGATGATGAGTCAACTCGTATGCTCTAAAAAAGGGCAACTCGATGGTGCTGCCACACAGAAAAGGTGAAATGGGGGACCATAAACACATGAGTACAGTATGGTATCTCATGATGAAAATTGACACGGTCAAAGCCAAGTAAAGAGGTAAAGTGGTGCCCCAAGTACAAGCATTGTAAGTGAATAATTCTGATTGGAAGGAGAGATGAAAGGACCCTTCGTGGACAAAATGTGTCCTAGTGAAGTATCCAAACATGAAAAACTAATAGATACCCATTTGAGTGCTCAGTGAGAGCTTTCCAACGGTGCAGACAATGTGCCAAACGGGGCTACGATTCGGTCGCAACGGGCGAAAGAAAAAAACAACAGTTTTTCTTCTAATAAGGCATTTTCCCCCCAAAATAATTCATTTTCTTGTGTATCTATGGTGAATGTGGAGAGGAGAGAAGTGGACAAACCGACCATTGGAATCGCAATCCGTTAGTTGTAGGTAAGAGGCCTAATCCTACTCTTTGTTTTTGATGGATTCAAAGTTCAGATTAGGGGTTTAAATCTCAGTAATTGCTCCTACTTCATCATTACGGTCGTGTCGCACCTTTTGGGGAAAAAAATGTGACCTGGGACACAGTTTTGGGCCTGAAAAGTGCGACCTGGCCCAGGATTTGGCCAACAAGTGCGACCTGTTAGATGGGGGTGATTTCAGTGCTGGTATGGGCTGAGATTCAGTTTTGGTGTAAGGAAATGTAGTTTTTTTTATATGTAGACTGACAAAGATGATGGTTTTGTGCAAATATGGCAGATATATGGATCAAGTGGAGAGAGAGAGACCTAGGTACATTACGGACGGAAATCCAAGGGGATCAGGGTGTTCATCGTACATTGGCTAGGTTTGGGGCTCTAAAATTTGTGGAGAACCCTTTGATGAGGGATGGTGAGCCCTTGTTGGCCTAGATTATAAGTTATTGGGATCCATACCATGAGGTGTATATAGTGCAGGGGCACAGGATTGAGTTGACAGTTCAGGATCTGTATTTCCTGACTGGTCTCCCGCCATTAGGGATGGTGGGAAATACATAGCCAGTGTTACCGTGGGGGCGTAACATCATGGAGTTTGTTGAGCGACATTGTCGACCAGGTGTCCGAGTCAAAGGGACTTGGATATTGATTGGGGATCTAGAGCAGTTGGAGACCCAGGCAGTGGCAGCAGCAGTGTTTTGGATCTTGGGCAGCCAAGTGTTCCATCACATCACTGGAGGGAAGATGACGATTGTAGAGAGTGTGTTGGGTGGGACCTACTATGGGTGGGCCCAGATGATGTTGGTGTCAGTGAAACAACAGTTGTCGCTATGTAAGCGGCAAGTGAATCATGATTGTGCCTATGGGACGGTATTGTGCTATTTCTTCTTTGAGAAGATCCCGACCTTATGACCTAGTATACAGTTACCTAATGGGGGTCCAAGAGAGCCCCGAATGCGTCAGTGGGGATGGATACTATGTAGAGGAGGAGGAGGGGCGGTTGGATGGGTGTTCCGGCCAGTGTTCTTCGCCCATAGGGATCATATTCCATTGTACATAGACGACTATCCCTATAGTGGGATGAGTTATTGGGGAGATTCAGACTTTTCGCTTCCGCCTGGTCAAGTATGGGGGCCCGATGGTAAGCGACAAGAAACTAATCTGTTATGTGTATTTTAGAGTTTGTGACTAGTATTCATGGTACTAATCCTTATACTTTTTGGAATGCAGATATAGCTCCGGTAAAACCGGCCGGATATATGGGATGACCTGTAGCAGCAGGAGCTACATGTGCAAGTGGATCAAGGACAGCATAGAACGAGGAGATGGCTGCTCTGTTGGAGGACATCCATCGTATATGTGAGGGGCTACTGACCGGTGCGTCAGAGCGTGGTTGGTAGGATTTAGACGACCAGTACATAGAGTTATGTATTGGGCTACCCTCGGAATGGTGAGGTATCATGTGACACATGGTGATGGTTGGCCAGACTGTGCGTGATCTACGAGCTGTGGGAGTAGATCCGTTGGCTCAAGATCCTCCAGAGAGTGATTAGATGTAGGGCAGGTGGTGCCCCCCAACATCTATGTAGGGGCAAGTGATGCCCCCAATTTTTGTTGTTTTGTTTGTTGTAACATGCTATGGGCATGTGATATGTTTCAAAGTAGATGGACCCTAAAAACACATGTTATATGATATATATGATTTATATGCATTTTTTTGATGGTGTTAAATGTTATTGTCTTGTTTGTGATAAATGCCAGTCTAGAACATGATTTGCGATTTGATCTACGCAGTGATTTTGACTTCTAGGTATATGGTTGAAAGTAATGAATCTAAATTGACGTATCAAAAGTTTCACTCATAAATATTGTCTAAACAGGATATGGTTATGCACACGATAAACGCCATTGAGTTGTAACACAAGAAGTAGGGAATCTAAACAAACGTGCATATGGAGGATGCGATGAGAGAGGGCATTGGCTAAGAGACCATGTACTGCATCATATTCGGCCTGATTATTGGTGGCATTACCAATGTAGACGCCATTTGAAAGAATGAGGGTATGCAAGGGGGTAAAGATAGCCCATGCGGCTGAAGCGAGATTCTGGGAATAGCGACTTGCCCCATTGGCATGTCCAATATAATGAGTGGATGAGAGATCCGACGGAATAGTGTCACAAGACAAAAAATGAGAGGAAGGAGAAGAATGAGGGCAGCGTGAGTATAGGGTAGACATCAAATGGCTACTATGGGAGGGAGTAGTCTGGGTAGGACGGCTAGGACTCATGGATCGACTAGAGGGTGATGAATGAGAACGATGGGGGGAAGAGCGGGAACTCATGCTGCAAAGGATATCATAGATACGGATGGTATCATCTTGATTATGGGAGGAAAGGTAAAGGTCAAGGAAACCACATGACGTTGCAAAGCTACCTAAATCATCAGTATGGGAAGAGAGGCGCACATAGTGGAGGGAGTGAAGGGAATCGTTTGCACGCGTGTCACAACAATGTATGGTTTGGGGTGGCCCGGTGGGGTCTCGGCTGGAGGAGTAAGATACCATACTGGTATTCCCAAGGTTAAATTAGGGAGGGAAAGGGTGGCCATGACGGGAACCGAATAGACACCGGGGGCGGTGGCAGGGGGAGACCAAGGAAAGGTATCTGACCGGTGGGGTAATGGCCAGGAGGAACGGCTCACAGATGGTTAAGACTTGGGGGAACCGACCCAGGGGGGTAGAGAGGCTTATGGGTACCAGTTGTAGGGGAAGGGCCAGCAGGAGGAGGTCCAGGTGGTGGTGGCGAAGGGCTAGGAGAAGGTTGGGGTGGGTGAGGTTGAGGTTGTTGAATAGCCAAAGTGGGCTACGCAAGTTTAGCCTGAGATGATTGCATCATGCAAACGTTCGCCAAGCTAGGATCAGAGACTGGGGGAGGGGGAGGACCTGGGAAGGTACCAAGCAAGGATGAGTCTTTGTAGACGCCAGGGGAAACACTGGTCAAGGAATCAACCGTTTTCTTATTGGTGACAACAAAAATGGTGGACTCAGGGGAGCTCTGAGATTTTGGTTCATGGTAAGTCAATTGGTCAATAGTGACAATCTTGCCAATATGAGGGAAAAACATCTTGCGATGGACTGTGGATGGGACGAAAGACATGGCATAGGTGTAACTATGCCCCAAAAGAATGTTGTAGTCAAGAGGGGCGTCGATAACTTCAATGCCGACACAAATAGTCTTACCCGCAAGGATGATAGGATAGTTACAGAAGAGGCCGATGGGCTGGGAGGCATGGCCATCCCACGCACAAAGGGTGATTGTGGAAGGGGCCAGCTTAGGAGATCCAATTTGTTTCCAAACTGAAGCGGACATCACACAGGTAGATGCCCCCTCATCAACAATACACCGAGCGACGTTGGCATTTCAGATTTTGACTGGGATTTGGAAAGCAACAGAAGCAGGAAGAGGGGGATGGTCTGACTAACGGGGGTCGAAAAAAATCAATTGGTCATCAGCAGGATCTACAGCACCCACAGCAGATATTAGAACCTTCTTTTTAGAAGGACACGATTGGAGGAGTTCCAGTGTTGAAATGGTAGCAGGAGATTGTGCCAGATCATCTACTATGCTGTATGAATGGGTAGCCCGACCAGAGGTAGCATTTAGGCGTAATGGGCCCTTAGGAATTTTGGTATGAGCCTCAGCTTTGGGCAGAGGTATTTGCAAGGGACCATTTTGTGTCGACAGAGGCTCCGTAGGACCTGAAGATGGGGACTCAGAGGCAGACGGAACGGGAGGTATGGAGTACTGACGAGACCGAGTTTGAAGGTTAAGGTCGACGGTGAGAGGTTGGTCAGAGGCCATCATGAGAATCTGGTAATCAGAGGAACCAGAAGGGGAATGTTGAGTGGTTACCGGGGCATGAGGTGGTTGAGTAGCCATGAATCCTTGTTAAGGGAAAGGATCGGTAAACACAGCGGGTTGAGAAGTAGCCATATTGGGAGGGACAGTAGGGGAGCAGTGTTGTCCCCGCACGGTGGCGTGAGACTCCCACATCTGCCGCATTTGTGGTAATAAGGGACAATCGTAAGTATAATTACCATAAACACCACAAAACGAACAAGGCTTATTGATGTGAAGTGGTGGTCGGGAGGGACGGGGATCTATAGGAGAAATCTGCTGAAAAGAGGTGCAGAGAACAGCAAAGAGGCAGAGGCAAGGTTGCTGCTAAAAAGGAGGAGATCAGCTAAAAATATAAGGGACAAAGAGGCAGCCCTAGAAATGAACCCAAACAAAACTATATGAGGTCATCTAAAAGGGAGAAGAGTTGAGCTAAAGGGATCTGAAAATGAGGTGTCAGATCTGAAAGAAATAAGGCTAAAACTCTGGAAATTCAAACTTCTAGAATAGCAAAAACTCTCCCCCAAAAAGTGGAGGGTACTAGAGCCCTAAGGGGAAATATTCCCACTTATTTGAGTAAAAAAGATTAGAAACAGGTCTTAACGGGCGGAGACAGATGCTGGAAAACCCTGATAGAAGCTGCAGACAAACCCAGAAAAAGTGCTGGAAAATTGCAGAAAAAAGTGCAGGTCACAGGTTCTGACATGTTTTCAGTCCAGGTCGCAGATTTGGGGCAGAAAAGTGCGAACTCAAGGCTAGGTCACATTTTTTTGGCCGATAAGTGTGACCTGCAGATCTGGGTCTCTCGGCGGCAGATTTCAGAAAAAGTTGTTGTCTCAGCTGCGGCTGATGTCTGTCACCTGCGCAATAGGGCCAGAAACACACGGAAGTTAAAAATTTTAATGTTTGAGGGTTTTAGAGGTGAAAAACACCATAAAAATAGTAAAATAGAAAATTGAAGAGAAACTCTAGGGTCTGAAACAGTTGGATATGAAGGAATATATAAAACGACAGTGGTCGCAAAAGAAAACCCATGTGGAGTCGCCAATTTTTAGTATGAATCTTTCGTTGTAAAAGACCACCTTAGCTACGCATAAAAAATGGCCCTAACATCGATTATGGCTGCAAAATATATTTAAATCTGTAATTAGGTGATCCAAATAATGCTGCACAAATCTAGATCTAAGCATAAAAGACATTAAGCATATAAAGTAAAATGTGGCTCCATGCATCCAATAGAGAAGACAAGAACAATGTATTTGAAAGAATTTTTATATTATATTAAAAAGGGGGCACCTGAGAGGAAAACAAGAATGGTGTTTTCCGGTTCTCCTCAATGGGATGGGTTCTTTGAAAGTCCTCAGTGTTTCAGATCTAAAATTCCTCTCTTTGGTTGATGTGGAAAACCCAAACAAACATAGAACTCAATGGGAGCTCACAATGCAAAAATGGAAAATGGTCACCAAGAATAGATCCAGAGTGATCTAATGAAATGGAGGTGACTAATGAATGGGGAAAACCCTTCTATTTATAACAAAATATTGGGGTGTTCTAGAACTCGGTGCATGAATAAAATATTATTAATCAAATTCTAGAATCACCCTTTAGGAATATTTTGTTATATTTGTTGGAGGGAAAAGGTCTTTTGACTTGGGTCAATTCCTTTATTTATAAACAATAAATAAATAAATGATTTATTTATTATTTTAGGGAGATGGTGGGAATATAATTAAATAAATAATGATTTATTTAATTATTTAAAAATGATTTAGTCAAATTTCACTAGGAATATTATTTAAATAATGATGTAAATAACTTATTCCTAGGAAATAATCAAATAAATAGTGATTTATTTAATTAATTTCCTTGTTTTAGGTTAAATATGACCAGGAAATATAAACAAATGTTATTTCACATGGTGAAAGCAATTTTACTTAGGGTAAAATTGGTCTTACATGGTGTACTTGGGTTCATCTAATGATAATAGGTTAGATGACCAAAAAAATGGCGTAACAATCTGCAGTTTTAGACCTTCCTCTTCGAGCTCTAGTATAGAAATTTGGAAAAGGCGAAATGGGGGGCACCATTTTCATGGACTTGGGGTTTATTTACTGATGATATCTCTCCTTTCTCCATCTTCCTCTCAACCTTGAATAAAGAAATCCTTTCTTTTCTACTCTTGGCCTTCTAGTTATTATCCTTTTTAGCCTTTCTATTTGTTCTTTTCTAGGCTAAGGGTGTTGTTGTGATGCTTGAGCTGTAGGTGCAGGTTATCTTTCCCTGTAAAAGAATAAATGGTCCCATGTTTGATTTATTTTCCTTAACTCTTCTTCAAATAAAAAATTGATCAGAGATTTATGATAGAAGCTGTATTTTGAAGAAGCAGTATGTGTTTGGATCTTGGCCGACATCTTTGTCAGAATCTCCAGCAAAAAGTATGGAAATTTGAGGGTCTTCATACCTGCAACATGAAAAATAAATCTCATATGATAAATAAATACTATTGTATACCTCTTTTCACAAGTGAGGTAACTCTTGATGAGTTTAATAGCTTATGCCCATTCATTTTTCAGGTAGCTACTAGGAATTCTTTTGGCCCAGTTGGGATCTCTGTGTCCATCCTTGAGGAAACTGTTTAGGTCTCCTTCAGTGATAACCTGACCTTTAAACAAACTTTATCCTTCCTATGGAAGGTTTAATGCCTCAACAATTGAATCTATTGATACCTGTAATTTAAGACCATAGAAGATGGCTTCTCATCCATTGAAAGAATTTGCAAAATCCTGAGCTAGTCCTAAGTGAGAGATTCCCAGTCTTGAGCATAGAAAATACCACCCTTCTTAGACAAAAAACCTTCTCATAATCAAAATTGCATCCACTAGGTCAGCTCCTTGTGGTTAAATTCATTTTAGCTTCCCTCCTCTTTTAGTCATCTTCAGTAATTAATAACTATGTCTGGTAAAATATGATAGGTGGCAAAGCTAGAAGAGCTCATCTAACATACGTTGATGTGTCTTCCTATGAAATCCTATCTGAAATCTAGGACTCCTTCCTCAAGATTAACTCTAGAAAATCTTGTTCTCCAACATCTAAGCTCACAACTAATACTCCTCCTTCTTTCTTAGTGATTTAAAACTGCAATGTTGATTCACCTTGCCATGCAATATATTTTCATTATGGAAAATGTCCATTGAGCATAATATGCACCATGTGATAGAAATCATCGTCTTCTATTGGATGCATAGCTTCAGATAGCATGCTACATGTGGCTTCAAATAAGTGGATATGTGACTAGAAGTCACCTCCACTGCATGTTGATTATTGGCCTAAATTTCTGGCAACGTTTATGCGTGACCATCCAAATGGCCATTGCATTAAACCTACGGGTCCATGATATTTTCCATTAAAAAATCATGTACTTTGACATGAAACCAGACCAACTCGGATAACAGATAGTACGAGATCAATGACTCGATTTTTTATTGTAGATTGACACCTAGACACTACAAATATACCACGACTTAAACTTAACATAACTGACCGCATACCACTCCTATCATGCGATTTAAATCATAATAAAAATATCTAAAACATATTTTAAACAAAAGCACATGGCTTCACTCAAAGAAGATGCGCTTTTATTTTATTTTTTTTTAAATAGGGGAACTTACCAGAATTTACAGTATCATCAGATTAAAATAAAAAGAAGACAAAAACATAAATAAATAAAATTGTCTGAAAAGGGCTAAAACAGGTGCTCCTAGAAATTTCAGTAGTGGCCAATTTTTCTTTGAAATTTTCAAAGTCTAATCCTAAAAAAAAAAAAATCAAAATAGACTCATGAATTAGTAAAGAACTGTGTTAACATTATCCACATCCTAAAATAAGGTTTCTCCAAGTTCCTTTCTATGAGATTAGAGGGGCCACAATGAGTAAAGGAGGTTTATTGTGTTCTTTTTTGAGGTAATATGCAAACTAAAAAGTGTAGTTAGGGCTAGCACCAACCCTAGGAGTAGGGCCGAAGATGACCTAGAAAGGTTGAGACCCTTAAGGAGGCATAAAAGGATGATAAAGGAGTCTTTATTAAGGGCCAAGTACCCTAGATGCAAAAAACTCTTTCTATAAGGTTAAACTAGCGCTGGTTGTGTGGTGACAGTTTTATTGTTGGTAATAAGCTTAAATAAGAAGACAGTTGGAGGAATAAGGACAGAACAAAAACATTGAACGTTGGTTATGTAGTGATTTTGAAGCACTAAATTGAGTGATATAAGTTATTACTATAGATGAATAAAGGAAATTTTCTTGGTTGTTTTTGGAGGTAAAGGAAAACCAAGTACATCAAGTGAAATATGATAGAAAGGGTTGAAAGTGAGAGACTTCTACAACAAGTAAGTTAAGTCTTTGTTCTTTGTTGTTTTAAGCAGATTGAAAGTCAAATGGAATTTCCCTTAAGCCCTAGTTGTATATTGTTGTATATTGTGTCTTGTATAACAATGTAGAGGGCCATTATCAATGGTATGGAATCCCTATGATTGTTATATTTAAGGAAAAATAATAACAAATTTTGGGCTTATAATACTTGTGTACTTCATTATTTTATTGTTGTTATATTTTCGATGTGAAAAGTTGTTTTAGTTGAACACTCCTAGTATGTTTGTGTGCCAGTATATCCATAAAAGAAACCTCGTATGTAAGGATAAATCCACATTTCTTTAGCTATATATTTATTTAAGTTCTTGGTATTCAAGTGACAGGTTGATTAGTCCTAGAAAAATTTCTTGAACACCAGCACATGCATCTTTGTTTAATAGTCTTATGGTTTGTACATTTGTATTATGAATGTATGAGTATATAATTTAAGAGCTATAGAAATTATAAAAACATATGTATATCAATGGATTCAATCCGATCAAGAAATGTACTAAAGCTAGATATTGTATCCTTCTACAAATCAATTGCGGAAAATAAACATGATCGCCAATAACAACAAGTGAAAAAAGAAACAAATCAAACCACAACACAGATATTTTCTCGGGGAAAGCTTACTACTCAAAACCCCTCTATATTCTATTGTATATTCACCATGGAATCATGAAACAATTACAAAGCACTCTTCTCACAAGAGTCTCCTGCACTCTCACAATTGTCTCAAACTGATCCGAACAAAATCGACCAAAACTTAGCCAATCCTCAGCCTCTAATCAGTCTGCCTTGCTTGTGTAATTTAGGAAGAATGCAATCCCTATTATTTAGGAATTCCATCCTTCCAAAATTGCGCAAGGATCATGGGCAATCCAATGGATGTTTGGTTGCATGCGGGAAACCTACTAATGATACAACTGACAGTTAACATCCCTTTAACCTTTGTATCAACTAGGTCTCCACTAGAACTAACATGCATGCAACTATTAATAGTAAATCATCTATTGCATGGTAGATCACTGATTGTGAATTAAATATGATTTAATTCACTTGATCTCTCACTAGTGCAACAAATATTTACAACTAGTCCAACTAACTTTAACACACCTAACTGAGTTAATTGATTACTCATGCATTAAACTAATGCACCAACTTCAATTTGAACCCCATAACTAATAGAATCACTCTGGATGCCTCACCAACCACCCTCAACTCTAAATATATGATCTAACTGAGTTTATCACACTCATTTAACTGTTAAAAGTGCTTGTGAGATAATATTACATTTTATTGTCCAATTTAATTAAGGAAAAATTAAATTAGACACTATACCAATTTATCAAATTAAATTGGATTTCACACTAATGTATTGCTAGGACCTATGGTCAAACACTAGTGCATGTGCTACAATTTATTGTTGACTTTAAACACTCCCTCTCAATAAGAAAGGGATTAATCAACCACCCTGATTCTCCCTCTATGGTATTCAAATTTTCTTCTGGCGAGCGCCTTCATCATAATATCTGCATCCTGATCTTCCATGGGAATGTACTAAACTAACATAATGCACTCTGAACATAATATCTGAGATGGTGGCACTAGATGTCTATGTGCTTGGACCTATATTGGAATACCAGATTAACTGAGAGTTTAATGAAACTCTGGTTATCACAATGTATCACCTTCAGATCCATCTGAGAACCAAACAAACCAACTAAGATATTTCTCATCGAGGTGGCCTCAAATGCAGCCTCACTCGCTACCATGTAATCCACCTTGTCTGAACTGAGTGCCACAAATCATTGCTTCCTACTGTACCAAGAAACTGATCTTGATCCTATGCAGAAGATCCCTCTTAATGTGCTCTTTCTATCTGATGGGCTACCTACCCAATCTGTATCTGTGAAGCCTTGAAGCTTCACTCCCTTTGTCCATCTGTACCATAATCCATACTCTTTAGTGCCCCTGAGATATTTCAAGACATGCTTCCCTGCCTTTCAAAATAACTTGGTCGGCTTAACCATAACTTGTATCAGTTGCTTAACTGCGTATAAAATGTTTGGTCTGGTGTTCACCAAGTACATCAGTGAACCCACTAGCTACCTATAGATAGTAGCATCCACTAATTCTCATGAAGTATCATCCTCTTTCATCTAATTTCGTGGAAGAGGAATCTCCGTGGGTTTACAACTCTCCATGTGAAACTTACCCAGAATCTCTTTTGCATACTTGCCTTGAGAAATAAATAGCTCACCATCCTACTGCCATATTTCGAAACGAAGAAAATAATGGTCTCCCATGTCCTTCGTTTCTAACTCCCTTGCAAGATCCTCCTTGCGGGAAGCTATCAACTGCTCATCACCTGTCAAAATTAGATCATCAATAGAAATTATGATAATCAAGAGCTTACCATCAACTATAATCTGATATAGTTTTGCATCCGCTTCATTTCTCGTGAAGCCCAACCCGGTGAAATAGCTACCAATATGAGTGTACCAAGCATGAGGTGAATTCTTTAGCCCATATAGTGCTCTCTTGAGTCGGCACAAATGTGAATCACTATCAAATATATAGAAACCTTATAGCTACTCTATGTACACTTATTCCTCAATAAATCCATTGGGAAGCGTAGTTTTCACATCCATCTAATGAATGTGCCACCCCATCTGTGCTGAGATTGCAAGGATATATCTAATGGAAGAGTATCTTGCAACCAGTGCGAAAGTATCCTCATAGTCAATCCCCTCAACTTGTGAGAATCCTCTGGCCAAAAATCTGGCCTTGTACTTCTCCACACTCTCATCTGCCACTTGCTTCAGCTTATAGATCCATATAGATCCAACCACTTATTTTTTGACCAGTCTTAGGACAAATTACCATGCATTGTTCTTGAGGATGGAGTCATAATCCTCAACCATAACATGAACCCAAGTTGGCTGCTACACTTCTTCCCCAAAGGAGGATGGTTTTGTCATAATACACTTTCTCGTAAGAGCCATGTATCCAGTAAAACTGTCTGGAGACTGTATTTGTCTGTGTAGTGAAGTAGGTTCTCCTTCATGCTCTATTGCACCAAGTCTCAATCTACCAGCTTCCGTGGTGCACCTTCTACCAAGTCCGGTGGATGGCTCTGCATGATTTTTTTCTGCCACTCCATGATCCTCCACATGTGGCTGCTCCACATCTTGAGGTTCATTCTTTCAAACCAATTGTTCCTCATCTTCATGCAAAATCCAACTCCCTCACAAGGGACAATCACATGGATTTATGCTCATAAAATTTTATATCTCGTCTCGCAACAGTCATCTTGATGTTTGGAAAATATACCCAATAGTTGTAGGGAGTATCATTGTACCCAAAAAATATCCCAATCTTAGATGTTGGTTCGAGCTTCTTCCTGGCATCTTTGGTCACATGCACATAAACAAATGAGCCAAAAATTTTAAAATATGAAACATCAGGTTTCTTACTAGAAAAATCCTCCTTTGATGTACTCATGCCAAGTATCTGATGAGGACTATGGTTTTGCACAAATACCGTTGTGTTGCATGCCTCCGACCATGGATGCAACGGTAGGCCCTGGTCATGCAACATCGCTCATGTTGCACTCATAATTGTTCTATTATTTCTTTCTGAGACCTCATTATGTTGTGGGTTATTAAGTGCAAAAAAATCTCTCTGAATTACTTATTTGCTACAGGAGTTCTTGAATTCATTAAATATCCTTCACATGCTTCCCCGTATCTTTCTCCACCAATGCTTTTAACTCAAGAAATTTTGAGAACGTTCGATCTTTCTTCTAGAAAAATCATCAACAAATATCACATAGTATTTATTCTTTCTTGTCAAAGCAATAGAGAATTTTCCACACACGTCTGAGTGAACTCTATAAAGTATTTCCAAAGCTCGGTTCTCCTTGTCATGAAAATTGTGACTTTGCATACTTCCCCATAGTACATCTGTTGCATGTGTCTAACTGTGCAAGAGTAACCTTGGGAAGAAATGTATAAATTTGTAGCATGACCTTCAAGGCTCGGTGGTGTAGATGGCCCAATTTCCTATGCCATAACTCACCCTCATCTCATCTTACCACTTTGTCTGCCTTATCCATCAATGATACGTGGCCATCTACATCAAGTTTATAGAGATTATTCACATGAATCCCAAGCTTCTTGGCTTGTCCTGTGGCTTCGTGTCAAAGGAAATATTTCCCTACACTGAAAACCACATCATAGCCTTTATCCTCCAACATTGCGACTAAAAATATTTTTTTCTTCAAGCCTGTGTTACAGTAAAATTTGTCACCATGAAATTTAGTTGTCTATATGGGTTCATAATTACCTATTTATTGCTCCATTATAGGTCTAAAAACATAAAGTTTCCCAAATCAAGTCTTGTAACTGGAAGAAGCTCTTAAAAATCCTAAAAAGCCTACTCCAGCACTTTTCCTAGTCATTCCCTGTGGTATCGTGGCTAATTTCTATAAACTGTGGTACATCCCACACATAAAGCTCATAAAAATTGTGGTCCCCCATAAAAGGTAAAATAAAGAGAAAAGTAAGTTCTAGAAGTCCAGCTGGTCGAATATTCTCCCAGATGGGGCCTTCTAGAAACATTATTTGGTCGAGCTTCGTCCCTTCCATTCATGAACCTTCATCCCTTCATAAATGGAGTTATTCCTTGGTTTTCGGAGCTAAAATCCTATAATGAGAGGGCTTTATCCCTTCCTTTTTGGAGCTGAAACTGCCTCTCTTCAGCTATAAAATGAGACCAAATTTCAATCTGAAGCGTAGTTTTTGATACTTAGTAGTTGATACTTACTTCTTATATTATAGAAGAGAATTGCTAAAAGAATTATACTCTCCACATTTTAGCATCGTTCGCATGAGAGAGATTACATACCCATGGCCATAGTCTTATGTTGATCTAGAGAGTTGGAGTCTTGTCAAACTGAGGAAAATGACTGTTCAGGACCCCGGAAGAACCTGTACAAACATCAAGGCATTAAGGTTGTAAGGTTTCTTCTTTTATTTAAAGTTAATACAAATGGATTCTATTTTCTCATTAAGTTGTTCATGTATCTTTTGAATGATTTAATTCTTAGACTCCTTGATCACTAAGATATATCATTTCTTTCGAATTATCATATTTCACAGATGCTTTTGATCTTGTTTGCCTGTCTTTGATTGCAGATCTTATATGCTAGATCACTAACTTCTGGAGCAACTGGATTGAAGAAGCGATTGTATTGAAGACCAAATAAGGATTGGACTTCAGGTAGGAGTATCTATCCATAGTTAATAAGAAATTCTTAAGAAAAATAGTCTAGAGAAAATGGTCTACATATGTCTGTTTGTTTCTAGATATCCTTATGATACTAGGGGGATCCCTCTTGTCCATAAGAGGGATTCATCCGTGCAACAAAATGGTGACTCCGGTGGGGAAATTATGAACTTAGTTTTCTTCCATTTTTAGTTTTATTTTTGAAATTTCTTTGAGGTTTCTTTGACTAAGATTAGCTCAAAACTTAATTGGATAGAAAACCTAATAGGATCCCTGACTGTAAATCAGTATTTTTATTTTTTCTCTATTTTTCCTTCCTTACGCACTTTTTCTTTTAAAATAGAGTGGTAGACTCCGCAATATTTAGTTGTATAAAGTGCGGTACTGCACCTTGTCCTATTAAAAACTGTGGATCTATAGAAAATATTAGAAAAATTAGAAATTATGTTGTCTGGCATCCCATTACTTGATTTTTGTTCTTTGCCCAATTTGTCTTGATTGTCAAAAGACTTCTGTGAAAAAAATTCTTTCAGCAATTTTTGTGATTAAGTGATCTATTCAGTTGGTTTGCATATACTGAATAAAAAATTTGCCTATTAATCCCAATGATCTGAATCAGAAACTTTTGTATACCTCAACTACTTGGTATTTCATTACTTTTCTGTTGAGCCATTGAAATTGATGCAATTGTTATTCTTATGAGAATTTGATTCTATTTTCATTTCAAACTTATAAAACCTTTAGATTAAGAAGGATTGAATTTCATTTTAAAACTACTTTTGGATGCTTTGATTTCTTGCTAGAATAAGCAGAAAATTCTTGGTTAGATTACAAACCAGGCTTAAACATCCTACAACTTTTAGATCAAGTTCAATATTAGACATTTCTTTAGTTTTGAATTTCATTATTTTAGTATTTTTTTAGTTTTCTCTTGGAAGAAGTTTGTTTTGTTTCTAATCTAAATGATACAAGAAATTTCATTCTGAGGAAAAGATATTTTTTGGAATTCGAATCTTTGAATTGTCTTATTTTCAAAGTTTCTCATATAGGAAAGAAAGAATTGATATTTTGAAAGTTTTTGAAAATCTCTCAACTCTTTCCTCTAGTCAGACTTCATTGAAAAGAAATGAGTTGTTTATCATATAGATTCATTATAGCAAATTTTGAGTCGGGTCATTAAAACATTATCAAGTTTTGTTTCAATACCTATTGTCCTAAGAAACCGCCAATTAAAAATAACGCTTAATTAAAATCAATCTAGAAATTTTATATTTTTTAGGGCTCTTTTCACCAATATAGCTTAGGCTAGGGTCTTGGAATAGTTTTTAGTTAACTCTCCAAGACAGTAAAAACAAACAAGTAGTCGATATTGCAGTAGGAAAACCCAATTGTAGCATGTATGCTCTGGGACGCTCCTCTTAAAGGAGTCAAGCATGAGATCATATCTAAACTATTGAGGTAATCATACCTATCTCAATGGGAATGATAGAAGGTGTGCATGTATTAAAAATGGTAAACCTAGGATTGACCATTATTGAGGAGCCTAGGGTCACTTGTCTGTAAACCTTGGATTATGTCAAGGAGCCTTCAAGGGGATTAAGCTTGTTGCTTTGCCCTTAAGTGTATATCAGATTGTAGACTATTCCCCTAGGTATATGTGTTCCCGTTGGTGACCTTAGTGGCCATAAACTATAGGTTTATTTCCCAAGGTGACGGTGGAGGGGAGATCCCACTGTACCTGGCACAAACATTGGCTAGACTCACTTGGACTCTCCAGAGGGTTATCTTCACTCGAGATGGTTTAAGTGGAGAAACATGCACCAGTCTGTTTCATTAAGCAGGTTGTCGTGGTAACTATTCCAACCACCATTTCTGCATCACAATTCTCTGATGTTGGATTTCATCACCAACTAGTGTTTTTTTAGTGCGGGAATCTACTGTTTGTGTGTGGATTGATCTCTTATATTTTTATAAGAGTGTGATTCATTTTGATTGTTTCTTTAGAGAATTTAGGGTTTGTTTGACTTTTTCTTTGTTTTCATGTGTTAAAATTTTTAATCGTGGTTGAATTAACGAGACGATCATATAGAACTCATGGGAAGCCCCCTGAGTACACACCAAGCCAACTAGAAGGACTTAAGTCTCTGATACCAAATATTATCGGTAGAACTAGATTAACGGAACAACGAGAATCATCTATAATTATTTATCCTGATTATAAAGTGAATCAACCACGAATAGCACAAGATATTCCACAAACATTTTCAATTTATGAATTAACTTAAGTTGCTTCTAGAACAAGTGAATTATCACCTAAATAACCTGAAATTTCTGAACCCGAAACTAAACCTACTACATCAAAACCTACTTTAGAATTAGCTACTCCAACTTCCAATTATCCTGATTCACCCAGGGTAAGAAATTGGATTACAGAAGATCTTCCTCCCGGTCTCATTAGTATTGAAGGAATCACTAATATAGAGGAACAATTTTTTCTTCCATCAACTTAGGAAACTTTAGAACTCAAAGAATGTGAATCAATTTTTTACAACCATTTTAGACAATATGCTTGGTATTATTCATTCACAAATTTTCTACAAAACGTAGGCTTTCAGTACCTGACACCCCGAATTCCCTACACCAATAGGTTATAGACCTCAGCTAAACATGTCTAGTGAGTCATCTATGTTTACTGAATCGCCAGAAACATTTTTGTATGGTGGTCTGTCTATTCCTGTAGGATATCAGTCACTCTTTGGTACATTCTCCGGAGCATCTCCTCTTCCTAATAAACCAATGATGTCATTTTGTCCAAATGAATCAACAATGAACAATGAGAAAGTTTATATGATGTGTGGAAATATCCCAAACCCCAGTTCTCAAAGTAGTAATATATCGCCAGGGGAGAAATCTCAAAATAGTCAAATACAACCTTGGGGGCAACCTCAAGGACAGTACATACCTCAAGGTTAGTATCAACCTCAAGGACAGTACATACCCCAAGGTCAACCTCAGGGTCAGTATCAGCCTCAGGGACAGTACATGCCTCAAGGTCAGTACGTACCTCAAGGTCAATATCAACCTCAAGGGCAATACCCAACTCAATGATTGCAGCCTCCTTTAGGACAACAGTTCTATCCAGAACAATAAATGTTAAAAGGAGGTGGAAATTATCCAGTGAATTATCAACCATATGTTCAACCAAGTTACAGTCTCTCTTATGTACAACCTTCACTAGGACCTTCATATCCCAGAATGTTGTGGGATCCATCTCAAGTACAACAAAATTTACAACCAAATATGCAAGTACCTTATTACCAAGTTGGACAACAAGTTGGTTATAATCAACCCCAACAACCTGTCCCACCCATCATTCAAACACCTACATCTGGTCTTGTTCAACAACCTTGTCCGAGTACACCTGTAACTCCACCCCAAAATACTGCTCAGACTTCTGTTCAACAAACCACACCTATTCTTGGGGTGTCTACATCTCCTATCACATCTACCCCTCAAACATCAGTACAAATTCCTCAAGTTTCTATTCTGCAGTATGGACCTACAATTCAGACTACTATTCAGAAACAGACAAGACAAACTAACAAAAGTACAGTTATAACAAGTTAACCTCATTTTATTTATCAACTGTATCAAAGGCCGTATCAATATGGACCTGTTCAAACTCTAGTCTACCCACAAAAACTGTACCCTGGGTATACATATGAGACACCTGTTCAACCCCAGTATGGTCCGGTTATTCCTGGTTCTCCAGGGGGCACTCCGATTCCAAATGCACAAACTATTCCAGGTTATCATGGATATCCTCCTCCTGGTACCAGTTTAGTCTCACAAGGTTATTAACAAGACCCTACTTGTCGTTTGCCATTCATAGTAACTTTAGATTTACCCAATTTATCTCACCTCATGAATTATCCTATCTATTATCATCTGTATTGGCTACCTATGCCACATAAGTTGCCCAGTGATATCCCAAATTTTGAAAGAAAATCAGTAGAGGATCCTTCTAACCATGTCATGACTTACCACCTTTGGTGTGCATCCAACTCATTAATCGACGATTCCATTCGACTTAGACTTTTTCAGAGAACATTAATAGGCTTAGCTGCCAAATGGTACATTGAATTACCATGAGGTTCATTTACCAATTTCAATGCTCTAGAAAATGCTTTCTTAACTCATATCCAGTTTCCATTTAGATACGGCAATGGCAGGGAATTATTAACTTCATCAAAACAATCTACGTCTACATACATATTAGATCATATCCATGAATGGAGAGGTAGAAGACATTTAGTAAAAATTTTTATTGCAGATCAAATATAGGCCAAATGGTTTGTCAAATCATTGCTACCAAAGATCACTAAAGATGTAGCCGAAGCAGGAGTTGTCACAGAAGAACAAGTATTTCTCAAGCCCTGTATCTTGACTTGGTATATACCCAGTCTAGAATTTTGTAGGAGAAAATTCTCGATTTACCTCGTCCTAGTGAGATAACAATAACTCCCTGAGGGTCTCATGCCGCTAATGGGGTAATCGGTTCAGTTAGTACAAATAAGAGTAAGAAGAAATCTTCAAAGGTTACTTCTCCCATAATAAATTTACCTGATACACAAAAAGGAGAATCTTCCTTGGAAAATTCTGCCAATATTCACATAGTAGATTCATCTACTGCAAAATCAAAAACTGGAAATAAGAAGAAACAGAAGAAAAATAATAAACAAATTTCATCTCCCAAAGAAAAAACTGATAAAAGTGAATCAACAAATGATAAAAAGAAACCTTGTTATCCTTGTCTTATCTGTGACGAGGATAATTTCACCAACGAATGTCTGCATAGGGCCAAGGTATCTAAATTTGTCAAGGGTTCACCCATCGCTGCTATTTTTAAGGATCCTTTTCCTATTCAAGATAGCAAACTGATTGGATCTTCTTCTAGTACATTGGCATATATTTTTATGGTTGCGAATCGATCGCAAGATTATGGTAGTAAAAACCCTATTGCTGGTAAATAAGTAGAAAAATATAGTTTTGCACCATCTACATATCCATCGATTTCTGATGCTTTGCATATTGAAAAACCGAATCCTGATTTAGTAATCAAACTGCCTACCAAAGGTGTACTTCGTAAATCAACTTTCAATTCACATGCGAGAGCTGCTTAGAATTACAACATTGCGGAGGATTTAGCAATTTCTCCTTCCACAATGTCAGCTTTGGAAGTGCTGCAATCATGTCTAACACAAAGTAAATTACTCTTATCGGCAATTGGAGTTGTAGATCTTTAGGATTCAAATCTCATGCTCTTCAATTTAGAAAATTTTACACCTCGTCTCCCTCATCAAATGAATTTTCAGATCCCAGTACTAGTCAAAAACAGATGTTTCTTCCATATTGTTATTGATGAAGGAGCATATACATGTATCGTGTCATTAAACTATTGGAAATCACTCGGTTCTCCAACCCTTAACCAGTCACCAACAATCCTCAAAGCTTTTGAGGGAAGAGGATTCCATCCATTCAGAATTTTACAGGATCTACCTATAGAATTTGAAGGGAAAATCGTTAACTTAGATGTGGAAGTAGTTGATGCCCCTCTGGATTACAACATTCTTCTAGGTCAAAGTTGGTCTTATGCTATGACTGCTATCGTATCTTCCGTCTTTCGGATAATTATGTTCCCTCATCAAGGAAAGATTGTGAAATTCAATCAACTCCCATATTATTCCTCTGACCCAGCTTCTACTCATAGTATTCAACACATAGGAAAAATGACTATCCCTTATCAGGATGTAGGAGTAGATCTAATCAAAGATTCCTCTTTAATGGGAACTTTTTCTATGCCTCCAAATAACGTACTACATAATATTGCTAATATCAATATGATTACATCAAGAACTATTCCATTTTTTGATCCTTAGATAGTGCCTTCAAAATCAGAACTAGATTCATTCAATGGTGGGATGCCTTTGAGTCCTTTTGAGATAGCTTATCAAGCAGTACAGTCATTTTCCAATTCTTTATCAAATGATAATGATCCAATGAGTGTGATCAGCGAAGAATCATTTTCAACATCAAGCTTGACTACAACATCAATTCCTGATCATTTTCAACAATTTTTTCATACTAATGAAAGAATTCGTGAATTATCATCTGTAGATGAGTTGCCATGGGATGATCTCCATCATAGCTCATCATTTTTATCTGAGCTTGATAAATTTCAAAATAATTTCTCCTCCTTTTTTACCGCTGATTATGTCAAGGAACCTTAGAGTCCAATATCGATCCCAAATCTGGATTCGAAAGTAAATTTGGGGAATATTTCTTCTACCATTCCTATTGACATTTCAGTAAAACCCAGAATTATTGAAAACATTCATATAGGTGCTTCATGTACACCAGATGAAATTTCTACATATAAAGCCCTATTTCAAGAATTCCACGACATATTTGCCTGGTCTTATGAAGAAATGCCAGGAATCAATCCCAACATTGTCATTCATGAAATAAAGACTTACTTAGATGCTAAACCTGTCAGACTGCATACATCCACGAAAAGCTGCCGTCATTAAAGACAAAGTTGGGAAATTACTAAGAGCAGGTTTTATTTATCTGATCCCGTTAACGGATTGGGTATCTAATATTGTTCCTGTTACAAAAAAACAAGGAATAATATGAGTATGTGTTGACTATAGGGACATTAACAAATATTTTCCTAAAGACAATTATCCAACTCCTTATATCGACCAAATTATTGATGATTGTGCTGGAAATGAAATGTATTCACTCATTGATGAATTTTCCGGATACAATAAAATAAACATACTCCCTACTGATTAACCAAAAACAACGTTCATTTGTACTTGGGGAATGTTTTCTTACCATAAATTACCTTTCGGATTAAAGAATGCTGGGGAAAATTTTCAAAGGGAAATGTCCTATGCTTTTCATGACATTAAACACATTGTGAAACCTTATCTCGATGATTTACCTGCTCATTCATTACACAGGGAAGATCATCCTATTCACTTACGAGCAATTTTTATGAGATGTAAGTATTATAAGGTTCACTTGAATCCACACAAGTGTGTTGTCTATCTACAATCTGGTAGGTTACTAGGATTTTTCATTTCGAAAGAAGGCATCTGTCTCAACCCTTCTAAGGTTGAGGCTATTATCAATTTACCTCCTCCTTCCTCACTCTGCCAACTCCAAAGTTTGCAAGTGAAATCAAAGTTTCTGCGTAGATTCATCTAGAACTATGTTGAGTTAACCAAAGGTTTTACCAAGCTTTTGAAATAGAATATTTCTTTCATTTGGGATGAGATCACTGATCAGTCTTTTGATGCTTTAAAATATGTGTTAACCCATGCATCATTACTACATCCACCAAATTATAGCTAGGATTACTTTTTATACTTCGCAGCCTCTGATTCCACGATTGGAATGGTCTTAGTTCAGGAAGATGAATTCCACAATGAACATGTGATTTAATATCTCAATCAGAATCTCAATCCTACAGATATTAAATATTCACATGTGGAGAAATTGGCCTTGGCAGCAGTTCAAGCTGTCCAACATTTTCATCATTACATTTTGTTATGAAAAATAATTGTGATTTCTAATTGTAACCCGATGATGTACATTTTGAATAAACAATTACTCGAGGGAAAATACTCGAAATGGATATTTATCCTTCAAGAATTTGATCTGTAATTTAAAAAATCTAAATCAAAGAAATCACTAGTATTCACGGAACTAATGTGTGACTTCCCAAATACTGAAACAAAAACTATGGTAGGGCATCTGGTCACTGATGAATCTCTGTTTCTTATCAATACATTAGATCCTTGGTATGGAGATATCATCATTTATCTCCAAACCCAAACTTTTCAGCCTGAAATTTCACGTTCACATCGACAAAAGATTCGCTACCAATCCTAGCAATAAAATATTGTTGGAGACACGCTTTATCGACGTTGTGCGGATTCTATATTTCTATGTTGTTTAACTCATGAAGAGGCTGAACACGTTTTGAACGACTAGCATTCTGGAGCATGTGGCGGTCATATGTATGGGTATGCCACAGTCCAAAAGATATTGCGTGCTGGTTATTTTTGGCCTTCGTTATTTAAATATTGTATTCTTGTAGTCCGAAAATGCCACAATTGTCAAATTTTTGATCGGAAGATGCATGCACCACCCGCTCCTCTTCACCCCATAATTGTTGTTGGTCCTTTTGAAAAATGGGTCATTTATTTCATTACATGTAACCCTCACTTGGCTGGGGGGCATGGGTATATTATTATAGTAGTAGATTATTTTACCAAATGGGCTGAGGCGATGCCTACATTTGTAGCAGATGGAAAAATTGCAGCTACTTTTGTATTCAATCACATTATTGCTTGATTTGGTATACCCCAAGCTATCGTTACTGATCATGGGAGACATTTTTGAAACATTATGATGATCAAAATATCTGACTAGCTTGGCCTGCACCATGATATTTCTACTCCATATTACCCACAGGCTAACGGTCAGGTTGAAGCTGTCAATAAAGCTTTAACCACTATGATTAAACGAATAATCGAAATTCATAAATTGAATTGGCATACTATGCTTTTCTCAGCACTTTTGGCATACCGAACCTCAACAAAAACCGCATCAGGTTTCACTCCTTTTCAACTGGTCTACGATTTAGAACCTGTGTTACTGATTGAATGCGAAATATCATCACTCCAATTAGCCATAGAGTTACTACCAGCTACCTATGAGGAGGAAAAATGTTTTTTGTACCTGGCATAATTAGATGAGACTCAGCGCACCGCTGCATTGGCAGCCGAAGCTCATAAAAAATGCCTTAATGCTCAGTACGATAAAAGTGTTACGCCTCGTATTTTTTTAGAAGGTGACCTAGTATTGTATTATGACTAAGCTAACGATAAACTAGGAGCTGGAAAATTTGAACCTATGTGGCATGGTCCTTATATTGTCAAGCGAGTGCTTGCAAAAGGGGCTTACGAATTGATTGATTATGATGGGGTCTCTTTAGGTAAACCCAGAAATGGACTTTATCTAAAGAGATAATATGCTTGATTTTTTGTGGAGATCTTACATGTAGATTAGTTAATTTTTCTACATTAGCTGCTTTAGATTAGATGAGTGTGTCTAGTTAAAATTTTTCATTGACTACTATTCCTGCTTATCTTGATTACTCTTGATATTGCAGATGTTGACGTCACTTCAAGCCTACATTGCTTTTGCTGATGGTGCCTGTCGTAGTACATGAAATATTTCTTCTACAGCCTGGGTCATCTATTCACCTACAGATGAGTTAGTTTCTATGCATGGGGTAAGCCTCGGTCAAACAAAGAATAATGTTGCAGAATATAGTGCAGTTATTGAGTTATTATATGATGCCATTTCATTTGGAATTCAGCGTTTGATCATTATGTTAGATTTTGAACTCATTATATTACATTTGGAAAAATTATATGCAATTAAAAATCTAATGTTACTGAGATTATTCTTGAAGGTTCATCTCTTGGAAAGACAATTTGATTACATTGAATATCAACACATTCCAAGAAATTTAAATACATTGGCTGATGCATTAGCTAATAATGTTATAAATAGACCTTTGCCACATTAAAACAGTATGTTAAAAACAACATTTGATAAGTGTTGAACAAGATAGCCATCGAAAGTATTCATATCATAGATAGAGTTTGTATTTCAAAGAATATTACATCGTCTACGACCATAGGTTTAAAACACATTATGATCTGAAAGGTAATTATACAAAAAAACAAAAATACAATGATCTGCAATGATCATCCACTATCCATGGTGATGATCATGATAATACAATATCACACGTGCCACTCTACGCAGATATCTCTGAAACTGGCCAGGAACACCAACAACATGCCTCTATAGACGTAAAGGAATATCATCCATAGTAGTCTCTGGAATATCTCTGGTTAACCTCTCTAGGTTCTTCTCTAAATCAATGAGAATCTTTGGTGCCTGATTCTATAGCAGTGCAATAGCGTCTGTTCGCTTCCTCTCGAAGTGGTGGAGATTGGCTGGTCTTCATGGACCAACATCTACACTTAGATTTTTGTCATTAGTACCAAGATGATCGAAAACAAAATAAAAATTAGATTTAAAAACACATCAAAATGATTCATTTACCTGACTCATCCCACTGTGTTCTTAGCGGAAGAGGCATATTAGGATCGCCACGAAGATCTATCCCAGCATACAGAAAATATTCAATGGAAAATATTTGGTTCTGTAGCCAATGAAAATATTCAGGTGTAAATCAAACTATCTCAAAACCCTCTCCATGGCGACCATGACTTGTACTCAGCGGGCCATCTGAAGCTCTCTGACTCTACCAGAATCAACCAAGATAAGCTGGGGGGCAAGACAAGGAATCCTCTCCAGAGAAAAAGAAACTACAATAGCTCCATATCCAAAAAATTTCAACTTTGTGTTCATAGCTCTAGTCAATTTTCCCTTTACATTGGCCAATACTCCTTCACACCACTTGAATATGGTGCCTCTGAAACATTTAACCGTTGTCTACATCTGGGCTTTAGTAGCCACATGTGGAGCTACACTCCCACACAATCTAGCAAATATGAACACAACCACTTTGAGTTCAAGATGGATAATGGTTTTTATATCAATGTGGTTGTCTTTTGGATCAGCCTCTTCATTACAAAATTCTTGTTGGTATCTAGCTATAGACTGGCCACCTTTCCTAGGCCCAAACAAGGAAATAGGTTCTCCTCTTTTGGACAAACCTATAAGGAAGTATATATCCTCCAGCTCAATTTTGACCCGGTGATCACTGATAATGAAACATTGTTCTTGAACATCCCACCTGTTCACCAACCATGTCAAACGCTCTATTTGAGCACTCATGCCCTGCATTTCCCAATATTTGTATAATCCAAAAATTTTCAAAACACTCATTGTGGGTAAACTTCCCATAGCTGCTTCATCTACTACCTCATTTTCACATTCTCTCCATTCAAGCATTGTGGATACTCTGTAATAGACATTTTGAAATATTAGATCCAATTAGAATGAAAAAAATTGTCTTAATTTCAAAGAAAACACATTTTTATTTTTTTCACGGCACCTCCGCACTTTTTGCATGAAGACAGTGCGAGCTACTGCATGCGTTATACATTAAAAGTGCGAGACCCTGATAATTTTCCTTTGGAAATTATCGGGGTCCGCAGGTACTGTGTGTTTTACCTGCCGGACCCCGAGAGTGATTTTTTGAACCTACTTCTCTCCTAAAAAATTATTCTAAAGCCTAAAAAGAGAAATTAAATAGACAAAAATGAAGAGGAATGGATTGTGGATTACCTGGAGTCGACGGTTTTGAATTCGGACAGTCGGTTCCTCTGATATCTCCTTTAGAAATTTTTCTACCAAAAGCTCTCAACTTTCACTCTGGATGCAAATGGTAAAAATGAATTGATTAAACTACTTTTTATAAATACTTTTTGAATAAATAAAACAATATTTTATTTATTTTTTACTTTGAAAGGTTGTTTTTCAAATAATTTTTACTTATCTAAAACAGGTATGTTTAATTTTTGCGTTTTTTTGTAGAATAGAGGATTTTTAGGTAAAATAATCATTTTGGAAAATGAGTAAGCTTTTTGTCACTTTTTCGAACTCGTTAAAATTTACAGAAAAATCGACATTATATGAGTATTTTTTATCACTTTTTTGAACTCGTTAAAACTTACAGAAAAAGAAAAACCATGGAGTTCTATTTTAAGCCATTTTCAGATTCTTTAAACAAGAAACGATTGCCGAGTACTTGACTATTCAAACTCGTTAAAGGAAATGAACAGTTATCCTTTCAGTATAAGTTTACCCCTTTTCCAGAATGAAATGGACTATTTACGAAAAAGGTAAACGTTGACTAATCATGGTCAATAGAGTTCTCTCCTACATTATTTTATCCTTTTTCGGGCTTGAGAGACTAAATTTACGAAAAATTCCACCCACAGAGTTTTCTTAAGTTTTTCTTTTGACTCCCTAAAATTGAAAAACGCCGAGTTTCACCTATATTGGAGTTGTTAAAACTTAACAGTAAAGGAACTGTAAATTATAAACAGGAACGAACCACTCCTTCTTAGGGTTCAATTTTAACACTGAGTTGGACTCATCCGAAGGATGAGCTTATATAACAAGAAAATGTTATACTCCACAAGATTGTCAAAAATAAAGAGGTACTTGCCAGAAATGGTGGGGGAAAAGAGAGAAAACGAATCCAATTTTCACACTTCATTTCAAAAAGTTGTATACCACTCTTGAACACGACACTTTTGTCACATTCATGTTTGGGTTGGGAAAATCCTTTGACCAAATAGTTAATCAAACCACATTGAAAGTCTTCATCCGGTTTCTGGGTATTAGCTTTAGGTCAATCATCACCATCTCCAGTGTCGTTATGTGTTCAAGAGATTAGTTTAACAAACCATTGATTGCAAACATTTGTCTCCATTTGCGTTGATCATCCCTGAGTCAGTCCTTGCTAAAAATTTCTTCAAAACTTGACCTAATGGTTTCATGTCGTGGGATTTCCTACGAAAAATCACTTTCTATCGACGACAGCTCATCATCTATAAATTTGATCTAGAATCCTAACAGTACCTTGGAATCTTCATGCCCTAATGGCAGGTTTCTCACCTTCGACAATAGGTTGCATCATTAGACCTTCGATCAAACGATTCTATGAAATGTTCGACTTCAGATCAAAAATTCACATTTCATAGATTGTACTAAGTAATTTGAGAATCATTGTCATTATTGATGGTTTCTCTCACACTTGATCAAGATTTCACATCATTGACTGGTAATCAAGTGGTTTCTACCATGTTCAACTTCGACATAATCAATCGCATGGATGGAATCATACTAGTTCGAGAAGTAGGAATCAAGACCCTAGATCTAGTTTCCACCATATAGGCTGCGAGGAATTTTATTATTCATCACACAATAGACTACTTATAACATATGGCTACGTCCATACTGTGTCTACTCTTCATGTAATTCTAAAATTCATTTCTGTATCAGAACATGTAGTTAGTTTTGATCTGAGTATGGGAATGCCTACCTTAGTGATGATATATATATATATAGATTCTTGCATGAATTTTTTTTCAAGGTTTCAATCAGTGTGCCTGCAGCCTGATCCTCATAATGATAAAGCACTTCACTCTTCAGAATTCTTCAGAACTCTTCGGACTTTGCACTTTAGGGGGCAATCTGTTACACTAAAATTTGTCACCATGACATTTAGCTATCTATATGGGTTCATCATTACCTATTTATTGCTCCCTCAGAGGTCTAAAAACATAAAGTTCCCCAAATCAAGTCTTGGAACTAGAATAAGCTCTTAAAAATCCTAAAAAGCCTACTCCAGCACTTTTCCTAGTCATTCCCTGTGGTACTGCGGTCAATTGCTATAAATACTGCAGTAAATCCTACACGTAAACCTCATAAAAAATGCAGACCCCCGTAAAAGGTAAAATAAAGAGAAAAGTAAGTTCTAGAAACCCAGCTGGTCGAATATTCTCCCAACTTCGACCTTCTAGAAGTGCTATGTGGTCGAGCTTTGTCCCTTCCATTCATGAGCCTTCATCCCTTCATAAATGGAGCTATCCCTTGGTTTTTGGAGCTAAAATTCCATAATGAGAGGGCTTTATCCCTTCCTTTTTGGAGCTAAAAATACCTCTCTTTAGCTATAAAATGAGACCAAGTTTCAGTCTCAAGGGTACTTTTTGATGCTTAGTAGTTGATACTTACTTCTTAACTTATATAAGAGAATTGCTGAAAGAATTATACTCTCCACATTTTAGCATCGTTGGCATGAGAGAGATTACATACTCATGGCCATAGTATTATGCTAATCTAGAGAGTTGGAGTCTTTTCAAACTGAGGAAAACAACTGTTCGAGACCATGGAAGAACCTGTACAAACATCAAGGCATTGAGGTTGTAAGGTTTCTTATTTTATTCAAAGTTAATACAAATGGATTCGATTTTCTCATTGAGTTTTTCATCTATCTTTTGAATGATTTAATTCTTAGACTCCTTGATCACTAAGATAGATTATTTCTTTCAAATTATCATATTTTGTAGATGCTTTTGATCTTGTTTGCCTGTCTTTGATTGCAGATCTTATATGTTGGATCAATAACTTCTGGAGAAACTGGATTGAAGAAGTGTGTGTATTGAAGACAAAATAAGCATTGGAATTCAGGTAGGAGCATCTATCCATAGTTAATGAGAAATTATTAAGCAAAATAGTCTCGAGAGAATGGTCTACATATGTCTGTTTGTCTCTAGATATCCTTAGGATACTAGGGAGATTGCTCTTGTCTGCAAGAGGGATTCATCCATGCAACAACCTGGTACATGCATTACATCTTTTAATACGAAGGGTTTACCTGGATGTCTTTCAAAGGTAACTATACCAATCTCGGTAGCACTGTCTTGCCCGTCATCACCCATTTTGATATGCCTCTGGAGGTCCTTCTCCTCAAAGATATTGAAAATTTATTTGTCTCCCGTCATGTGGAAAGATGCACCACTATCCAAGTACCACACCGATCCCATTGCACTTGACACCATGCATGCAATGAGGGAGAAGTCAAGCTCAAATTGCGAAGCCAAAGCCTCACTAGCTACATATCCCGAAGCCTTCTTGTTCTTATTCTTTTGTAGAAAATTAGTGGCATAACGTCCATACTCTTGACAGGGAAAGAACTTCACTCTGGACATGTTGCATTTCTTGCCATATTTTTTGGACTCAGATTTGGAATAGGATTTATTTCCTTTCCCCTTCTTTTCCTTGGCAGCCAAAGCACAATTTTCTTCATCATCTATCTTAGATGAAGATCCATCCCTAGTATTCTGCCTGAATTCTTCTTGCACCAAATCCGACCAAAGTCATTCCCAATCTAGAAGCTTCTCCCTACCATTTATAGAGTTCTGATAACTATTCCAATTTTTGGGTAGTCCTAGAAGAGTTAGGCTCACCACGTCATCATCCACAATAGTAATTCCGATGCTTCAAAGCTCATCCTGACATTGGAAAAACTTTGTTAAATATTTCAGAATGGTGTCACCTTTCTCAATTTTTATTTTCCTGAGATTTTCCTTCAAAGTCCCTTTTCCATTTAGAATTGAGACAATGTGGTTTCATACTCCCTCCAGTAATATCCTCCTTGCCTTTGCAACCTTCTTTTGCCAAACATCAATATATGTGACATCTACTCCAACAAGTTTGGGAATGTCAATATCAATGAATTCTTTCAACCCATTTTCCTCCAGTACTACCTCCATCCTATCTTTCCACGCAATAGAATTGGAACTTCCCTTGAGGGCATAATCCAACCTCAAGCCATTGAAATCCATGTTGATCCTGATTCATGTGTCGAACCAAGAATACTTTTGAAAATTCGAATTATATTCAGTCACCAACTAAATTTATCCTTTACTATAGTGATTTCCTATGCTCTGATACCATGTTTAAATTATACACACATGTGTATATCAATGGCTTCAATCTGATCAATCAATGTACTAAAGCTAGATACTAAATATTTCTACAAATCAATTGCAGAAAATAAAAATGATCTCCAATCAAAACAAGTGCAAAAAGAAATAAATCAAACCACAACACAGATATTTTCCTGGGGAAATATTACTACTCAAAACCCCTCTATCTTCTATTGTATATTCACCATGGAATCATGAAACAATTACAATGCACTCTTCTCATAAGATTTTCGTGCACTCTCACAACTGTCTCACACTAATCCGGGAAAAATCGTCCAACAGTTAGCCAATTCTGAGTCAATAATTAGTCTTCCTTTCTTGTGAAATTCATGTGGAATGCGATCCCTATTCTTTAGGAATTGCAACCTTCAAAAATTTCTCAAGTATCATGGGCAATCCAATGGATGTGTGGTTGCATGCGAACAACCTACTAATGATACAACTAATAGTTAACATCCCTTTAACCTTTGTCTCAACTTGGTCTCCACTAGAACTAACATGCATGCAAATATTACTAGTAAATCATCAATTGCATGGAAGATTACTCATTGTGAATTAAATATGATTTATTTGACTTTATCTCTCACTAGTGCAACAAATAGTTACAACTAGTCCAACTGACTTTAACTCACCTAACTGAGTTAACTGATTACTCATGCATTAAACTAATGAATCAACTGCAATTCGAACTGCATAACTAATAGAACCATTCTGCATGCTTCACCAACCACCCTCAACTCGAAATACATGAGATAATTGAGTTTATCACACTTAGTTAACTATTACAAGTGATTATGGGATAAGATTACAATTTATTGTCCAATTTAATTAAGGGAAAATGAAATTAGACACTGCACTGATTTATTAATTAAATTTTCTTTCACACTAATATATCGCTAGGACCTTTGGTCCCACACTAATGTGTGTGCTGCAATTTCTTGTTGACTTTCAACAAGAACTTTAGAAATAAGTGTATTGTATATGAACGATTAAGAAGTGGTAAATGTAGAAGTTTCTCAAAAAAGAAATGTGAAGGGGAACTCAATTAAAATATGCTTCTCTAAAAGTAGAAAAATGTATTAAAATGTTTAATAGGAGGTTATCAATTTCAAATACTTCCCTAAAATGACACACCTTTCCACATAATGCTTTAAGTAATATAGTTTTTCGAAGTAAGAAAAATATGATAGGGAAGTAGTGAGAGAATCTACCAATAGTTGATTTGAGAATTTATAAATATTTTTTGAAATTATATAAATAATATAGTTTAGGAAGTTATAGAGGTTTTTTTATGAAATTATGCTTGAATTAATATGGATGAAACTATTTCTACTACATTAATTAATTAATAAAGAAAAAAATCTTTAGCCAAACCAATTTTTTCTTAAGAAATAATATTTGTGTGAATTAAATACCATTTTTTCCTTAAGAAATAATAGTTGTGTGAATTAAATGATGTGGATTATTTTATGATTTTTCTTATCATCAATGTGTTGAGAATATGTATGAAATTATTTATGTTACACTAATAATTAAATGAAAAAGAAGAAATAATATTTGTGTGAATTAAATGATGTGGATTATTTTATCATTTTTCTTATCATCAATGTGTTGAGAATATATATGGAATTATTTCGGCTACACCAATATTGAAATGAAAAAGAAAATTATTCACCAAAACAATCCATTCCTAATTTTGATCTCTTGTAAGATAGATTTATTGATATTTATTGATTTTCCTTCCTTTACCTTGGCCCAAGCCCAACCTCAAGGATGTCAAGGAAAATTGAACTCGTGACCTTCCAATGACAAAGTTCTTTAGAAAAGAGACAAAAACCAATTGAACTAACCCTCAAAGCTATAGATCTTTCTTTCTACAAAATTTACCTTTTTCTACAAGATTTCTTATGAGAATAATTCTTAGAAAATTTCCTTCAATACATTTAATTTAAAGCCAATAAATTTTTCTTCAATAATCATTTCATTTATTAAATTATATTTATGTTCTAGAAAGTTATATTGTTTCTATTGTATTAATTTTATCAAATTATTGTTTTGAAGTTAAAATATTAGCAGTAATTTTTCCTCTATCATGAAAGTTAATTTTTCAAATGAATATTTAATTTCTTTTGAATAATTATTAGGTAAAAAGTTTACTTCCAAGTTTACTAAATCATTTTAAAACATAATTTCAATTATACATTAAAATTTTTGATGAAATTGTTGCCAAAATAATATCAATTGTTCTGTCATTTCAATTAGGAGTGAGTGTAATTGGACCTATTCCTTCTCTATGCTTAGGAAATTTACTTTGTGAACAAATAGTTATGTTCTTTTGATTTTGTAACACTCCTCAGTAGTTGGTAAATATTATTTTACTTTTAACATGGTAATTGGTAGACTGAACAACATGGATAGATAAAAAACATGAATGTTTATTTGTTTAATTTTATTAGTCAAAATTGTTATTGGTTCACCAAAAAAATACTAAATGGGAACAACATGGATAGATAACAAATATTAATGTTAATTTTTTTAATTTTATGAAACAAAATTGGTTTTGGATCACCAAAAAAATACTAAAGGGAAAAGGTTTTACCAGAGAGTTTATTTCCAGACAGTTATGAGACAACTATTCCTCTCCCTAAGGAGATATTATCTTTGTTAGGGAAAAAGGAGCCAAGAGGGTAAGAGGAAGAACACCTAAAGTGACCTTGAAGACTTTGTACCTGGTTGGAGGAGGTCCAACCGAGGAAGAAAAAATTATTCCTCAAACAAAAGTTGTTGAAGAAGTGGGTGGGAATTGCTAGAGAAAGGATAACCGATTGGGGTCTTTTCTAAGAAACTATAAGAATGAAATTGGCTTAGCAAGAATGCCAATAAATTTTACCTGAACTCATTGGTTGGGTGGATCATTGTTTTCTCATCAATTATTTTTTGGTGGCCTAACTATAAAAAAAATAATTATTATACTAATGCGACATGACTTTGTGAATATGTGAATAGTTCTTTCTGTGTTATAGTATTAATGATGAAGATTCATATAGGTTTTATAGAATTCTCATGATAAAATAAGTATGACTTAGTACTGCCTTAATAGATCATAAGAGTCAAAAATGTAAATAGTAAAAAAAATTGGAAAATGGGTCAGGTGGGTTCAAATTGAAACAGATCTCGGCATGTTACCTTGAACAGTCTAGGACCCATTCCTAAGTAGGGATCTACTAAGGGCTTTAAATTTTAAGACAAATAATTGCATGTAAATACACATAAAATGTCTGTGTAATAATATGAGAAAGCTAAAGTATAGTAATTGAAAGACTAGAAAAAACATGATAAATACAACGAAGGGTACATTATATATGTAAATGGAAATTATCAAAATAAATAAATCTAGAAATTGAATATTGATGAGTAAGGAAGAGTGTAGGCACTAGAGAAAATCATTTAATTACGTAAAAATAACAAGCCTCGCACTAGCGGTAGTCCCTGCCCAGTCTCAAAATCTTTAACTTTTAACCTGTAGAAAATATGAGTAATGATCTTAATAGGGTTCATTAGCCACAGGTAATATGGTAATAAATACCTATCATATTGAGTGTTTTAAGGTAGGTGATGGTTAATATTGTAATAAATATCTATCATATTGAGTGTTTTAAAGTGTAATCACCTACCTACTTTAGCTTTATTCATATTGATTCATACACGAAATCAAGTACTCTTAAAATTTTTATAGTATAAAAATATAAAAATCCCACATTATATTTTGAGATACATTTGAATTTACATTGAAATATTGTATTGTGAGTAACCACTGGCCCACATTATATTTTGAACGTACATTTGAATTTACATTGAAATATTGTTTGTCACTGGCCTCATATTCCTCATATTTTTCATTTCTTGTGGATCGTTGCCAGCCAAAAAACGGGTGTCACGACATGTAATTTTATAAAGCAATGTGGCCGAAGCCTCAGGTTTGCAAAAAATGCTATTTAATATAATTTTTCATGTTGCAGCCAGCTGCATAATGTGCCATGGAAGTAGGAATACTTCGAATAACATAGAAATTTACATCTTGTTTACATTTTTTGCAAATGATTTGTATTAGATTCCATAAGCTTTTGGAACAATTAAAAATATTAATGCAATGATGCTCATAAACACAAACACTATTCGAAAAATTTCTTACAGTAACTCGCAGACCATTTTATGTAAGGTGCAGTAACATGCAGACCATTTTACGACATTGCTTACAGTAACGCGAAGAAAGGAAATGGCAGAAGAAGAGGCAACAAAAGCAGATGAAGAGGAATATTAATAAGAAGGAAGGGAATGGTAGAATAAGACATGCAGACCATTTCATGACATTTCTTATAGTAACGCGAAGAAAGGGAATGACAAAAGAAGAGGTAGTAAAATCAGATGAAGAGGAATATTAATAAGAAGGAAGGGAATGGAAAAATAAGAGGCAGCAAAAGAAGATGAAAAGGAATATTAATAAGAACAATAATGGCTATTGTGATTGTGACGCAATCCATATGTAGAGCTTCTGGTGAATTTCATGGAGAAGCAGGCAGAGTTTCTCCTCGAGGGAACCCTAATCCTAAAGCTGAATGCAGTGGGATTTCATTATGTTCACTCTAGGTTTGGGGCTCTCCAGGAGCTTGAGCAACTGCGAAAGGAAGCTCCGGTCCATTACCCACCTACTTACTTTGTGGAATTGGGGGACTATTAGGTGGTCTAGCAGCTTTGTCAGGTTCTCTGATACCGCTGTCGCTTTTGCCCTTGGGTCGATTGCGCTCTCTGGAGCTTCGGGGATATGATCTCTCCATCTCCACCCCACTGTTGAAATATTTAAAATTCCAGAACAAACAATTGAGAGAGTAATACTCTCTTATACTAACACAGAAATTAAAATTTCTTGACAGGAGATAAAGTTTCAATACTTTGAAAAAAAACTTCTATTCCTTCAAAGAAAACTATTACACTTTTTCCTCACTGAGAAGGATTTAAAAAAAAATGACTGCTACAAAACACAATGCATGAACCAAATCTTTGTCTCATAGTAAAACCAATGCACTGTTGTGCATAAAAGAAACTACACTCTGTCTCTGTAAAAATAAAACGTTCTGTCTATGATTACCAAAACAATATGACACTGTTGTGTGTTATATATGAACTAACATTACATCACGACCCATTTTATAAAAACTAAATTATATATATGTATATATATATATATATATATATATATATATATATATATTATAAACGTATCATCTATAATATATATGTTATATTCGTTTATAACATATGACCATTGCGCGACATTTAAAACAAAACATTAATCAAAAACTCTGTCGCGCATAAATTTAAAACAAAATCTTTGACCGCGCATTCAACCTAGACGTCAAACCTTAATTAAACCAGATTGCATATGATTTCGGGTGCCAAAAGAGGCACGCTGACGTCACCGAAAGTGTGACCCGAAATCCCACTTAAATCCGCCCTAAAGTCTTATCGGGTCCGATTTGGGCTTGGTGTACGCCGGGCTGAGTGTGACCCGAAATCCATATTAAATCTGACCTATAACCATTTCGTGTCCGATTTTCTGCCTGGTGACCAGGCAAACCGAAAACCCGTACCAATAAAAAATTGACACGTGTCTGCTGACTGGACGGCTGCAGGGACCACTACACTTGTAGACTGTTGACGTGGTCGTGGGACCACAAAAAAAAAACTCCCGCGTTAAAAAAAAACAAAACTCCTCCTGTGTATAGAATAACCATTGCTCTGTTTCGAAATGGAAAAAATCTGTCTTCTAAAAACACAGAGACTAATCACAAAAATGGAAAACTTGGTTTCAATGCAAAGTACAGGGACTGATCAACCATGTTCAAGGCTTCGACGAACAGTTTTCAAAATAGAAGTGACTGATCATCGATTTGGAAAGCGGCTCAATATTAGTTTCTTTTGAACAAACTTAGAAAGCGGCAGAATGTACAGAGGTAGGTGAAAGTAATATTTCAATACTCCCCCTTACTTTCCGCTGCTGTGTTTTCAGTCATACCCAGAAATTTTCTCAAAACCTCAAAACTTTTCTGTCCCAATGGCTTGGTTAGAATGTCTGCAAACTGCTCTTGAGTTCTGTAGTGTTCTAAAAAAATTTCTCCATTGTTTACCAATTCTCTGACGTAATGAAACTTTGTGTCAATGTGTTTCATTCTCTTATGAAACACAGAATTCTTCGATAATGCAATAGCTGAGCTATTGTCACAATAAATCACTGTTCCTTATGTATGCTCTTGGCACAAACTTCTTAACATCCTCCTCATCCAAATTTCTTGACATGTTGCTACTGTAGCTGCCACATATTTTGCCTCTGCTGTAGACAACGCTACAATGGGTTGTTTTTTAGAATCCCATGAAATGGCTCTTGAACCCATGTGAAAAACATAACCGAAAGTGCTCTTCCAATCATCTACACTTCCAGCCCAATCACTGTCAGTGTTTCCAACTAAATCTAAATTTTCTGAAGCAGTATATAAAATTCCATACCTTTTAGTACCTTTAACATACCTCAAAATTCTCTTTGTTGCCTGCCAATGTGCATCCTTTGGCTTCTCCATGAATCTGGGAATCAAACTAACAACATGCATTATGTCCGGCCTAGTTGCAGTCAAATACATGAGGCTGCCAACTATGCTCTTGTACAAGCTAGGATCAAAATACTTACTGTTGTCCTCTCTGCTGAGTTTTAATCCCATCACTGTGGGAGTGATTGCTGCTTTACTTTCTTGCATATTAAATCTTTCAAGAACTTCATTAACATATTTTGCGTGTGAGATAAAAATCCCATTTTCATCTTGTTCTACTTCTATTCCTAAGAAGTATTTCAACAAACCCATGTCAGTCATCTCAAATTCTTCTTTCATGACTGTTTTAAAATTTTCAATAAGGTAATCATCATTAGCTGTGAAAATAACATCATCAACATATAAAACTACAATCAACATTTTCCCATTTTTTTTTTGTTGTAGAGGGTGGGTTCTCCCTCACACTTTTCAAATCCATTTTCCAGTAGATAGGAATCTATCCTACTGTACCACGCTCTTGGCGCTTGCGTCAACCCATAAAGAGCTTTCTTTAACATGCACACTTTGTGCTCTTGGCCTTTCTTTTCATAGCCGAGAGGTTGCTCAATGTGAACCTCTTCCATTAACACTCCATTTAGGAATGTTGACTTCACGTCCATTTGGTAAAATTTGCACTTGTTTTGTGCTGCTATGGACAACACTGCTCTAACGGTTTCTATTCTAGCAACCAGTGTGAAATTTTCCTCATAATCTATCCCATGCTTCTGCTTATATCCCTTGACAACAAGTCTTGCCTTGTGTCTCTCTATTTTTCCTTCAGCATTACTCTTGGTCTTGTAGACCTATTTAACTCCAATGACATCTTTACCTTTTGGGAGTTCAACCAAATCCCATGTCTTGTTTCTTTCTATGGCCTTAATCTCCTCATCCATAGCTTCTATCCATTTCTTATCCTTAATAGCTTATTCAAAGTGGATAGGGTCTTCAACATGACTGTTAGAAAATTATATATTACAAAGCAATGCAACACATAAAATATGCGGAAAATAAAAGCACACAAAACACATAAAACCAGAGAGACACAGATATACGTGGTTCACCCAGTTTGGGCTACATCCACCCTGAACAGCTAGTCCTTCCTTTCTATTATCCAGCAGAAATGAAGAGACAAAACCTACAGTAGATCCGCTGTAATATCCATTGTTCTCTCTCACAGTCTCCCTCTCTGTTTCTCGCTCCGAGAATACACATACAATACACAGCCGCAATGAAATGCCCTCATAAAAGCGAGGGGTTGCCTTCTAGGGCAAAAAACCCTAATCTAAACATAACTTCTGCCGTAAGATCATTTTCCTAATGAACGACCCAGATTGACTAGAAATTACTATACTTTTACAAGGAAATTTTACATCTGTTTTTAGCTTCGGGGGAGCTGCCCCCGAAAACCCCCACTAGGGGGGGGCTTCGAAAAGCGGTGCCGCCCCCCCTGGAACCCCCACGGCAGTGATTAATTACGAGTGGCGTTGCCGCCCCTTTGAAGGTATAGGGGTCCAATGCTGTGATACAAAGTAAACAAGATAATCAGGCTCCACACCCAACAATCTCCCACTTGGAGACTGATTGTAGCAACTCCACCGCTACTTCATTTGCTGGAAAATGACGATTCTTTCGACACAATTTGTTCTCATCTTCATCGTCATCCTTGAAGACCAATTGAAACTGAGCATGTTCTCAGTTTCTCCCTGGTTACAACTTTTGTTAGCATATCTGCAAGATTCTGGCTAGTGTGTATCTTTTCCAGCTTCAACTCTCCATCTTCCAACACTGACCGTATGAAATGGAACTTGAGATGTATGTGTTTAGTCCTGGAATGAAATGCTGAGTTCTTTGCAAGATGAATAGCACTTTGGCTATCACTCTATAGCGTGCCCATATCATTCTTCTTACCCAATTCATCCATAAACCTTTGTAACCAAATCATTTCTTTACTAGCCTCTGTAGCAGCAACATACTCGGCTTCTGTTGTTGAGAGTGCAACAACACTTTGGATTTTTGAAACCCAACTGACAGCTGTTCCACCTACAGTGAATAAATATCATGTAGTGCTCCTCCTGTTATCTCTGTCACCTGCCATATCTACATCAACATTTCCCTGTAGAGAAATGTTTGAACCACCAAAGCATAATGCTTGATTTGTGGTACCTCTCAAATATCTGAGAATCCATTTTACTGCCATCCAATGTTATTTTCCTAGATTATTCATGTACCTGCTTACAACTCCCACTGCATGTGCAATATCATGGCTTGTGCAGACCATTGCATACATTAAGCTTCCAACTGCCGATGCATATGGAACTTTAGACATATAATCCATGTCTTCTTGGGTCTTTGGGCACATCTCCTTACTAAGTTTGAAATGGCAAGAAAAAGGTGTACTAACTGGTTTTTCATTCTGCATATTAAATCTTTCCAACACCTTCTCTATGTACTCATTCTGAGACAGTGTTAATTTGCAATTTTTCCTGTCTCTAGTTATCCTCATACGAAGGATTTTTTTTGTAGCTCCCAAATCCTTCATTGCAAATGAATTTCCCAATTTTCTTTTGAGCACATTTATTTCCTGCATGTTAGACCCTGCAACAAGCATGTCATCTACATAGAATAACAATATAATATAGCTGCCATCATTTTGCCTTTTTAGATAAACACAATGATCAGAGTGACATCTAGTATAACCTTGTTCAGACATAAACTTGTCAAATTTTAGATACCATTGCCTTGGAGCCTGTTTTAAGCCATACAAGCTCTTCTTTAACCTGCACACCAATTTTTCTTTCCCTTTTACCTCATATCCTTTTGGTTGCTGCATGTATATCTCTTCCTCCAAATCTCCATGGAGAAATGTTGTCTTTACATCTAATTGTTCAAGATGTAAATCTTCCGTTGCTACAAGACTTAAAATAGTTCTGATTGAATTCATCTTAACAACAGGAGAAAATATTTCATCAAAATCAATACCTTTCTTCTGTGCAAACCCCTTTACCACAAGTCTAGCTTTGTACCTCTGTTTTCCTCCATCTTCTTCCTTCAGCCTGTAAACCCATTTATTCTGCAATGTAGTTTTACCTGCAGGCAACTTGACTAAATCCCAAGTCTGGTTATGCATTAAGGAGTCCATCTCTTCTTCCATGGCTTGCTCCCACTTCTTCCTGCTTTCAACCTGTATTGCTTCTTCATAACATTCAGGTTCACCAGAATCAGTCAGCAATAAATAATATAATGAAGGAGAGTATCGTTCAGGGGGTCTACTTATCCTGGTAGATATTCTAACACCACTTTCAGGTGTTTGAGGTGCCTGTTGCTATTGTGGTGGTTGCTGCTGCCGTGGTTGTTGATTATTATTATTTTTAGGCACCTTTAATTTTTCAGTTATCTCATCAAGAACCATGTATTCCTTGCTTTCTTTTTACTATTTATTTTCCTGCAACTAATTCTTATACAAGACCTTTTCATTGAATATTAAATCTCTACTCCTAATTATTTTGTGATTTTCATAATCATATAAGCGATAACCAAAATCATTAGCACCATATCCAATAAAGGTACATTTCTTTGATTTTGCCTCAAGCTTTGTTCTATTTTCTTTATTAATATGGACAAAGGACTCACAACCAAAAGGCTTTAAAAAGGAGTAGTTTACCTTTTTACCTGTCTATGCTTCCTCTGGAATACCACCATCCAAGCAACTTGAAGGCCCTTTGTTTACTAGATAAACAACAGTATCTACAACATCTGCCCAAAATTGTAAAGGAAATCCTACATGCAATCGCATGCACCTTGCACGCTCCATGATTGTTCTGTTCATCCTTTCTGACACACCATTTTCTTGTGGTGTTCTTGGAATTGTATTCTCTCTACGAATTCCATGCTATGAATAGTACCTATCAAACTCTTTGCTGCAATATTCACCTCCATTGTCTGATCTGAAACACTTAAACTTCTTTCCTGTCTCAATCTCAACCAAAGCTTTCCATTTCTTGAAAGTATCAAATACATCAGATTTATTCTGAATAAAATAAATCCATGTTTTACTAGTTGCATCATCAATAAAAGTAACATAATTACGAGAGCCACTGAGAGATGATACCTGAGAAGGTCCCCATACATCTGTATGCACAAGCTCCAATTTTTCGCTCTTCTTTTCTTTCCCAACTCTAAGAAATTTGACTCTCTTTTGTTTTCCATAAATGCAATTCTCACAGAAATCCAAATCAACATTCTTCAAACCTGGCAACAAATTTCTTGAGTGAAGAATCTTCATTCCCTTCTCACTCATGTGTCCGAGCCTATGATGCCATAATGCTACATCTACTCCTTTGGAAGTTAAAGCATTAACAGAGTTATAAATACCATTTCATAAATACAATGTACCAACCTTTTCACCTTTTTCTATTACCAGTGCTCCTTTGGTGACCTTCCAAGTTTTATCTGTGAAAGTTGTCACACAACCTTCACTGCCTAACTGCCTTGTTGAAATCATATTTTTCTTCAGATCTGGAACATGCCTTACCTCCTTTAGTAGCCATTGGTTTCCATTCTGTTTTTTTACAAGAACTTTACCCATTCCAACAATTTTACAGGGTTTATCATCACCCAAACGAACTTGTCCAAAATCTCCTTGAACATAGTCATGAAAATATTTCTTATCGGGTGTGGCATGGAATGAAGCCCCTGAATCTACAACCCAAGAATCAGTAACATTTTCGAAAGAAAGAATCAAAGCATCTTGTAACACATCACCTGTCACATTTGCTTCATGATTGTTTTCTTGCTGTGTGTCTCCTTCTTTTCCCTTCCGAGATATACAGTATTTCTTTAGGTGTCCTTTCTTTCCGCAATTCCAGCACACTATCCCCGATCTGGACTTGGATCTGCCTTTCCTTGATTTACTGCGATATCCCGAGATCTTTCCTCTTTCCATTCTTCTTCCCCTAGACTCTGCACTCAAAGCATTACCTGATGTCTCACCGGAGATTTTCCGTCACATTTCCTCGCTAAGGATAGCACCAACAACATCATCAAACTTTAAAGTACTAGATGCAGAGATAGAGTTACTAATGGCCATTACTAAACCATTCCAACTCTCTAGCAATGAACACAAGAATAACAGAGCTCTAACTTCATCATCAAATTTTACCCCTACAGAACTTAACTGAGAGGTAACTGTATTAAATTCATTTAAATGGTCTCCAACAGATCCACCTTCCGACATCTTCATATTAAATAGTCATTTCATAAGAAATACCTTGTTTGAGGATGAGGGTTTTTCATATAGTTTCGCCAGCGTCTGCATCAAACCATCTGTTGTTGTTTCCTTCGAAATATTGAAGGCGACTGATGCTGCAAGACACAACCGTACTGTTGTGAGTGCCTTTCTATCGAGAATGTTCCATTCCGCGTCTGTCATGGCCGTCGGCTTCTTTGTTTTTCCACTCAATGGTAGGTACAGATCTTTCTGATACAGATAATCTTCCATCTGCATCTTCCATAGTGGAAAGTTTTGGCCGTTAAATTTCTCAACCCTAAACTTACCATCTTCCACCATTTCACGCACTCGAACCAGGAACCCTTCTTTCCTATGAGTTTATCAGCCAAATATACCTTTGGCTCTTATACCAGTTGTTAGAAAATTATATATTACAGAGAAATGCAACACATAAAATATGCGGAAAATAAAAGCACACAAAACACATAAAACCAGAGAGACACAGATATACGTGGTTCACCCAGTTTGGGCTACATCCACCCCGAACAGCCAGTGCTTCCTTTCTATTATCCAGCAAAAATGAAGAGACAAAACCTACAGCAGATCCGTTGTAATATCCTTTGTTCTCTCTCACAGTCTCCCTCTTTGTTTCTCACTCCGAGAATACACATACAATGCACAGCCGCAATACAATGCCCTCATAAAAGCGAGGGGTTGCCTTCTAGGGCAAAAAACCCTAATCTAAATATAACTTCTACCGTCAGATAATTTTCCTAATGAACGGCCCAGATTGACTAGAAATTACTATACTTTTACAAGGCAATTTTACATTTGTTTTTAGCTTCGGGGCCGCCCCCCCCTGGACCCCCCACGGCAGCGATTAATTACGGGCGGCGTTGCCACCCCTTTCAAGGTATAGGGGTGCAATGCTGTGATACAAAGTAAACAAGATAATCAAGCTCCACACCAAACACATGACAATATAAAGAAAACAAGGAATTGATACCTTCATTTGCTGCCTCTTGTGCATAAATTTCATTCAAATTTCTGAACTTCTTACCTCTTTCATTAGGTGTACAAATGCCTGAAGAAGCACTTGAATTTCCTCCTTGTGGTGTGCTTGGAGAAGCACCTTCATTTCTCCTCAAGGGTGTGCTTTGCTGCTCTTGTGTTGGTGTTGTTGTATGGGGATGTATTTTAGCCAATTCATCATCATTTTCATCATGAGATAAATAGTGTTTAACATTCACTTTTTTCTCTATGCTTCCATCCCAAGCTTCCTCTTCAATAAACTGAACATCTCTGCTCACAATAAACTTCTTGGTGGATGGGTTGTATAACCTGTAAGCCTCAGATTCCTCACTGTATCCAATGAAAACACATTTCTCCCTCTTGCTGTCCAACTTCTTCCTTAGCTGATCCAGAATGTGTGCATAAGCCACACATCCAAAAACCTTCATGTGTGTAACACCTTGCTTTGTGCCACTCCATGCCTCTTTCGGCACTTTGTTCATAACTGATTTTGTAGGGCACCTATTCAAAATGTACACTGCACAATGTACAACTTCAGCCTAATAATCATTAGGAAAATGCTTTTCCTTTAACATACTCCTCACCATGTCTATTATGGTTCTATTCTTCCTTTCGGCTAATCCATTTTGTTGTGGAGTATATCTAGTTGTAAACTGCTTTTGAATACCATTTTCTCTACAAGACCGTAGAAAATCTTTAGAGATATACTCACCTCCTCTATTAGTCCTTAGGAATTTGATGTGCAGCCCACTCTGGTTTTCCACAAGTGCTTTGAAATTGCAAAATATTTCAAACACTTCACTTTTGTTTTTCAAAAAGTAAACCCAAGTTTTTCTTGTAAAATCATCTATGAATGTTAACATGTAGTGGCTGCTAGCAAGCGATGGAGTTTGCATCGGTCCACAAAAATCTGAGTGGACAATCTCTAAGGGTGCCTTTGCCCTTATGCTTTTCCCGGAAGGAAAAATTTCTCTGTGTTGTTTCCCCAAGATACAACCTTCACAAAGGCTGTCTAGTTTTTCTGTCAATGGTAAACCTCTTACCATTCCTTTTCTGTTCAACAAGTTAAGACCTCCAAAGTTGAGATGTCCAAATCTCAAGTGCCACAACCAATTTTCATCTTTTGGTTCGCTTTGGATAGCCTCTTGTGCCATTGCTGCTTTCTCTCCACCATTCTTCAAATCTGCTCTCATTCTAAGAGGGAACATCCTGTTCCTTGTCATCTTCACTTCAACAATACATTGTTTGCTGGGTGGTTTTTCCATGATGGTACAAACATCATCCTCAAAAAATGCATTATACCCCTTTTGAACACGTTTTCCAATACTTAAGAGGTTACACTTCATTCCTGGAACATAATACACATTTGCTATGGATTTGTTTGCACCTTTCCTTGTTAAAACATTTACATTTCCTTTTCCCATAACAGAAACTTTGCTATCAGTTCCTAGTGTGACTTGTGAATTCACACTCTCATCTAACATAGAAAACATTACTAAGCTTCTTATCATATGGTTACTGCAACCGGAGTCTAGAAACTATAAATCCTCACTTTTTTCTTCAGCCATATTACAAGCTAAAAACAAATTATCTTGGCTAATATTTTCTCTAGTGAAATTTGCACTAGTTCTACTTCCCATATCATGTTGCTTCTTTCTTCATTCATTAGCATAATGACCATATTTTTTACAATAGTGACATTGGACATTGGACTTATCATACCTTTCTCCTTGAGCATTCTACTGACCACTTTGCTAGCTGCTGCCTTGGCCTTGATGCTGATTTGGATTGTTGCCATTTCCTTGAGCATTTGTTTGACTGTTCCTTCCACCTCTGTTTTGGCTTCTACCTCTTCCTCTTTTGTTTCCTCTGCCTTGCCCTCTTCCTCTTCCGAAAGACATTTGGGTCTTAAAGGCATGTTCCAGAGATGATTTTTCACTCCTACCCAATCTCTACTCATGAGTCATCAATGATGCATGTAGCTCATCCACTGTGAACTTTGTGAGATCCTTACTCTCCTCTATGGTGGTGACAATCACATCAAATCTTGACGGTAGAATCCTCAAGATTTTTTCCAGAATCCTCTTGTCTTCAAGAGTCTCTCCATGATATTTTATTTGTGTGACCATTCCAATCATGTGAGTGAAGAATGAGTCAATAGTATCTGACTCTTTCATACAGAGAGTCTCAAATTCTCTCCTCAGCAACAGAAGTTTTGTTGTCTTCACTTTTTCCATGCCTTGATAGGCTGTCTTGAGATTTTCCCATGCTTCTTTGGATTTCTTGGCTGCTGCTGTCATTGGAAACACACTCTCATGTACTGTTTTATACAATCAGAAGAGAGCTTTGGAGTCTTTCTTCTTATTTCTCTTCAGCAACTCTTTTTCTGCCTGAGTTAAATCTTCAAACTCTTGTTCATCTGTTGGCTCTTCAAAGCTATTCTCAAAAAATTCCCATAAGTCTTGGGAGAGAAATAAAGCTCTCATAGTTATTGACCATTAATCATAATTTTTCGCATTAAATAGTGGGAGGTGGATATTTCCCATACCCATACCAGTGTTGGTTCTAGCCATTCTGCACTCTTAACTATGATTCAAAAACACTTGACTGTGTATTTAAAATAGCTGACTGTTCTGCAACAATAACACAATAAACTGTATAGAGAAATACCTTGAATTCTTTTTGGCTAAATCTTCACACTGCTGGAGAAGCTGCTGCAACAAATAAATCCTTTCCTTCAGCTTCTTTGATCTTCAAAGAGCCTAGAATAGCTTTGATACCATGTTGAAATATTTAAAATTCCAGAACAAACAATTGAGAGAGTAATACTCTCCTCTACTAACACAGAGAAATTAAAATTCTTTGACAAGAGATAGAGTTTAAATACTTTGAAAACAAATTTCTATTCCTTCAAAGAAAACTATTACACTTCTTCCTCACTGAAAGGGATTTAAAAAAAAAATGACTTCTACAAAACGCAGTGCATGAACCAACTCTTTGTCTCACAGTAAAACCAATGCACTTCTGTGCATAAAAGAAACTACACTCTGTCTTTGTAAAAATAAAACATTTTTTCTCTGATTACCAAAAAAATATGACACTGTTGTGTGTTATATATGAACTAACATTACATCACGGCCCATTTTATAAAAACTAAACTATATATATATATATATATATATATATATATATATATATATATATATATATATATATATATCTTATAAACATATCATTTATAATATATATGTTATATTCGTTTATAACATATGACCATTGCGCGACATTTAAAACAAAACATTAATCAAAAAATTCATCGCGCATAAATTTAAAACAAAATCTTTGACCGCACATTGAACCCGAACGTCAAATCTTAATTAAACCAGATTGCATATGATTTCAGGTGCCAAAAGAGGCACGCTGACGTCACTAAAAGTGTGACCCGAATCCCACTTAAATCTGCCTTAAAGTCTTATCGGGTCCGATTTGGGCTCACCGTACGACGGGCTGAGTGTGACCCGAAATCCATATTAAATCTTACCTATAACCATTTGGGGTCTGGTTTTCTGCCTGGTGACCGGGCAAACCAAAAACCCATACCAATAAAAAACTGACACACGTCTGCTGACTTGTATGCTAACTGGATGGCTGCGGGGACCACTGCACTTGCAGACTGTTGATGTGGTCGTGGGACCACAAAAAAAAACTCACGCGTTCAAAAAAAACAAAACTCCTCCTGTGTATAGAATAACCATTGCTCTGTTTCGGAATGGAAAAACTCTGTTTTCTAAAAACACAGAGACTAATCACGAAAATGGAAAACTTGGTTTCAATGCAAAGTACATGGACTGATCAACCATATTCAAGGCTTCGACGAACAGTTTTCAAAACAGAAGTGACTGATCATCGATTTGGAAAGCGGCTCAATATCAGTTTCTTTTGAACAAACTTAGCCATTTTTTAGTAGAGATATGTGTATTTATGTTTTCTTTCACATCAAACTCGCGTTCTTTGAGATCTACCCAATATTCAAACTATTGCTTAGACCTATTCCACGTCCAAATATCCCTTAATCAGATCCCAGTCTTGGGAATGGAACCATTTTTTGGCTTGATGGGGCCTAGACCCAAATTCAAATGTGACCGCGTGAACCAAAAAAACCCACTGGCTCTTTTTGCAATGATATGCTTGCGCGGACCAAAGTTTCACCTGAGGAAATATAGGGGGATGCTAGAACCAGGTTTTTGCATCCAGAGAGATAATGCACTGTGTCTTTAGGACTTTTCTTCCTTGACAGGGCTTCCCAGAGTAGATCTATGAATTATATAATATTTTTTCAACACATTTGTTGAACTTACCCCTAGACTTCGCGATCTTGCTTAATCATGCATAAATTAACATAAATTGTCATAATCCAAACTTTGTTATGGAATTACAGATTAAAACCCTTACTTAACACAGATAAGAATAAACTACAGTAAATTAAAACACATCAAAATAACTCAAATCTATCTTTAAAGGTATTTCATTAATTGCTCAGATATTTCCGATACATTCAATTCCATCCTATGCACTTAATTGCAGTGGTCTCTGCACTTAGTTGCAGGAGTCTACACACATAGCTGCAATCCTCTTAATGTATCTGTGCACTCAACTATAGGAGCCTTTCCTCCATTCCAAAACACAGACTCTGACTCAAAACAATCTTATATCCAAATTCATTTCATCCACTTCTACTTCTTGACTACATATGAATTCTATCGAGACTCCTTGTACAGATTTTTCATTTACAATAACATAGTCCAAAACTATGGGAAAATTTCAACGTTCAAAACATATTCCCATTACATTACATAATAAGGTTCTTTTACCCATCCCAAATCCCCTAAGACTCCAAATGGACTCCATGTTGTGCGCTCCGTTCCTCGATCTACAAAGTATTTCTCTATTACTTTCTTTGAGGGGATCACATGTCAAACAGGGCATGAAGGAAAGTGGGGATGCTGTTAAGTGGGGTCTGCCTATACAAATTGGCAAGAAAAACAATGGATACATACTCAAGAGTAATCCAGTTGTTATCACTCAGTAATTTCCCAAGGTTAAAGAAAGAACTCACCGAGGTAACCATAAACCTAATTTTAAGATTTAGGATCTAACCTTCCTAATGGTCAGAGAGGGCTCTCTCTATAAGATTTAAATTTGTTTTTATATCTGATTTTAGGCTAGTTATGTAGGGAAAATTGGTTTTGGGGTTTTGATTTGGTTTGGTGGGGAAATCACTTACTTATATGCATAGCTATAGATCTGTATCCCATTGGGCAGATGGAGTCAATGTGTCAAGCAGAAAGATCAGGATGAAGGTCTAAAGTCAAATTTTTAAAGGGAAAGATAGTAGAGTCACTTAAGATCTTTGAAAGGCTGATGGTGAGGTGGGTTTAATCGGGATAAAGATAAATTAAGGATTCTTTGATCCAGATAAGGAGATAAAGGGCAGGGGTCAATTGAAATTATGGAGAAATCAAGGGTTCCCTAGTCTATATATCATCAGAAAACATTAAAATGAAAACTAGTCAATAACAGAGTGCTTTTAACAAATTATGATATAATTTTTTTTTATTTTACATTAAAATTTAGAACACGTTTATGAATTTATGAAAAACATGAGAAAATTAACAAATGACATAAGAGAATACTTCACTTCAATGGACCAACACATGAATCGAGTAATATGATGCTTTATTCCTTGAAATTCAGTCTTTTGACTTGAGCTTGATTACAAAAACCCTTAGGTTTAGAAGGTCCAGCTATAGAAATATTCAAAATTTATCCACATTCAATACTTCAAATGAGGAATTATTTATACAAATTCTAAACTAGAATATCTTGAAAAAATATCAAGATTGGTTTGCAAATATCTCAAATGTTTTACATAAAATAGAAATTAAATAAAGGAAACTAAAAAATAATGAATCTATTTGGAACTATATTTATGGATTAATGGTGATGAAGAAGAGAAATTTGAATTTGATAGCAACTCTTAGTTGATGATCATGCTTCCAAGTCACTAACTATCTCCTTCGTTTGTGCATTTTGCTCCAGAAATTCTGTAACATCTGGGTCCAATGATACCTTTTTATATCTCAATATGAGATATATATGTAAAGTGTGAAATAGTTTATTGTAGAGAACTATGTTATTGAGATAAACCTGTCTCATTTTCCTAAAATTCCACTCCGTTTTTTCACAATAATCTCTGTAAAACTATGTGTAAAACAAAATTTTTCATAATCTAAAAAATAGGTTTTGAAGATGTGCATGTAGTTCTCCTTCTGTAATACCTGTGTAAAACGTGAGATAGATTTTTGTTTATTGGTGTCTTATGAACATAAACCTCCTCCAGTTTTTCAAAATTCATCTTGGATTGGCTACAATAGTTTCTGCAAAACTACAAATTAAAAAGGAAATTTCTGGAAAATGTCCCTTCCTGCTTTGTTTTCATCTTTTAACCTTTTTTCTCTTTTAACTATTTTTTTCCTTTACTTTCGATAAAATTCATTGTTGTTGGTGAAATTATTTTCATCTCTGTTTAACCATTACTACCTCTGTATTTACTTTTATTGTTTTACCTTAACTGCTTTGTTACTTTGTTTTAACCTTTACTGTGAGTTCTTCCTTTCACCATGACTGTTATGAATGCCATGTTTTAATATTTACATTAACAGGATATTTTATCTTTCACAGGATCACTATCATTTAACTCTGATGCCTAGAATATTTAAGGAAAATCTTTTGAATTCATTTCCTTGTGATTTCTTTAAGAGTAAACAGTTTTAACTAGTATCAACTATTTTTCCAAATTCTCCTTCTCATAATAACCTACAAAAATCAAACAATTTGTTAATAAAAAAGAGGTCTACAAGAAGGGATAATGTATTTTCTGATGAGAAAATACTGTGAAAAATGGTTTTGAACTGCAACGGGGTTCAATTTTGCTGGTAATTGCTCTAAATTTTGGAGAAACAACTGTTAAAATACAAGGTTTTTGGAACACTATGTAACATTTCACATAGGTTTTACTACATAGTGTAATGGTGGCATGAGGGTTTTAATACAACGCATATTAGAAATATTTTTCTTCGAAGGAGGCCATAGTGGAAAGTGGAGTAAGTGGAGGCGGGAAGGAAATTTAAATGGAGGGTGGTTTTACCACATGGGAGAAGAGCTGTTTTGGGGGCTTATCGCGCTGCTTTTGAGCATCGGGTGGTTTTTTGTGAATGAACGTGATGAAACCAGGTGCTAACACGCAGAGGGGAGATAAAGGAAAAAAACAACCTTTTTTTGCAAGGGTTGGGGAGAGATAACTTTCGTGTAATGAAATTTGTGAAAGGTAATATTTGTCGTTAGATCTGGCAGATATAGATAAACAATGTGGACTACAAAATAGAGTTGTGGGTCAATATGGTGTGGGGCCCGAGCTGATTTATGCGGCGGGTTTAAGTTCTATATGTTAAAATGTAGTTTTAACATATAATTTTAGTGTTTAAATGGATATACAGGATATGCGGGATATGTGGATATTTTAAAGTTTTACATAGAAAATGAACTACATCCATGTGTAATGTAAACTTTGGTGGGTTTATATAAAATATGTGTTTTAAACCTATGGGGGAGCGAAGAATATTATCACGTGGGGTAATATAAACCATAGGATAAACATATGATGTGGGTTTGGGCTATTTAAAAAAATGAATTAATATAATTACGAGATAAAGGGTTTATATGGGAATTAATACATTAAGTTAAATGTTAATATGAAATGTATTTGTAGAAAGACCAAATATAGTAAGCATAGTGTAAAACATATGTTTTTTAAGCAATATTTCATCATTCTAAGGCCCAAAAAAACATTTAACACTAATACTTAGGCAAACAACATTTTTGTGGGTTTTTTGGGTATTTTTGTATGAAAGGGGAATTAGTCAAGGGGGTTTTACTTTTCCTAGGTAAAATGTTTTTTTATACTTAGGAAAATGGATTTTATTATGGTAAAATGAATGATGAAGAGGAAGGATTTCTAATGAGGTGAAATCCAATACCTTGGTGCCAGTTAGTCATTAAGCTATGGGTTCGGTCCCACCAAAAATAAGAGAAATGCTCTGAGCCTTTATGACTAAAGATTTTAGTACTAGAACACATTGCGGGGAAGGAAATTAGTAATATGCCAAATGATGGTTATCCATGCCTTGTGAAACTTCTTTCTTCCTACCCATCATTTAATCTACCATTTTTTCCTTTATTTGCATGGGTGCATTTGAGCTTGCAAACCCTTATTCATTTTTCTTTTAAAATAGGAAACTATCTAATTCTAACCTTATTTCATCCAATGGCTCAGATTAAACTGTTGAGCTCCTTATTATTCTTTATTTAAACTATTGATCCGCCAAGGTTAAACTGTTTGGCTAGATATTTATTCTCTATCTATCAACATTAATTTAAAGCATGAGAGGTCAAGTTTAATCTGTTTGACTCTCATGGATTGTGGCATTTATGACAAGATTCACACAATATTATTTGAAAAAAGTAAACTAAATTAATGGAATTTAAACTTACAACACTTTCATGATCTATTTTTGATGGGGTTCATATTTAATATTCTTTTGATATTTGTTTCCTTTTTTTCCTTTGATTGTTCTTTTAGGACATACCCTCTTTTAATTTTTTAAAAATGGGAAAACATTTGCAGAAAGCAAAGGTGTGTACGATATTTCTAGATTTACATGATCGATTCAAAATTATGAATCCTCTTATTATAGGACCCTAACAGTGGCTTCACATGGAAATGGCATCTCCTTGTGAGATGTCAAGAACACCATCGACTAGTAGTGTGATCCATTGGGCTAATCCCAAAACATGCATTTGTTGTGACTGAAAACTCTTGAATTGAATTTACACCTTTTTTTGCAAACTAAAATCTGACATGAGACTAAAAGGTGTTGCAACCTTCAAACCAAACTACTAAATCATCAATATCTTAGGACCTTTTCCTTGGCTTCAAACCTTAATGAATTATTCCAAACTAGTTGAAAGCTGAAAACTGAAATAAGCTAAAATCCTACCTGCTTACTCTAATCAGTTGTCCAACTGCTGGTTAGGTAAAATGAAATAGCTAATGCAACCATTCAAGCATTATGTACTTTGATAGATTCTGCTGCATTTGGTTGTTGATTATCAAAACTGTAATTTTGCAACCTATTAGAAACTTGTCAACAAATGAGAGAATAAGGAAATACTTGATTTCCTTTGTTGACTCTAGAAAATTTTCAAAATGATATTCCAAGATATATACACTAATGTTTAACTGATATAAACAACTGTACATATGTTTTGGATGGCCTATATGCCATGAAACTAAAATGTTAATTTCATCTCCCTGCAAACTTTTAGATAAGATTTGTGATGATATTACTACTGATTGTAATGTTTGACTGTAGAAACCTTTATCATCTTGATTCTGAAACTCATAGTTAGTTAATGGAATCAGGCTTTGAATGCATTCATTATCCAAAATATCTGCTATTGGATCATGAAAAACTTGGGAAAATTGCTGCAACCTATGGCATATGGGAGTCCATGGAAGTTCATAAAATTTAACAAGTTTCTCATCCTTTTCCTTAAAGATGTTATACCACATTTCCTTTAAAAGCTGAAATGATTCAAAAAATAGTGGTATGGAACTTTCTTGTGTCATTTGATCATATGCTTCAATAAAATTTGATAAACGTAATTGTGAAAATGAAAAATCTTGATCAAGAGTTTCATTATCTTCGTTGTTGTTAATCACAATATCCAAAGACTATTTATGGTTGATTGCATGAAATTTGTCTCTAATAAACTGAAATGAAGCAAAAACAATAGGTAAAGAAACTTCACTTATTTAAAAATTTTGTACTCTTTCTTCCTCACTGTCATACTTAATATGTTTTGGATGATCACTATATTCTGGCTGTTGAAACTGAGTTTCCTCATCCCACAAACTAGATTTTAATTTCTTTGTAAAGTTAGCTTGAGTTTGGAGAACATAACTATCATCATAATGATCATACTTAGGAAATTCATCAAAAGAATGAATGTAATCAAACATACACATTAAATCTATAGATTCTTCTTCCACATATTGATCTGTAAATCCATTTTCTGATCTACGATAATGGGAATTAGCAAGAAATTGTTCATGGCTATCAACCTATTCTACCTCTTCATAGTGATTTTGAACAAAAAATTCATCTTTCATAGTGACATTCTGTATGATTTCATCTAGTTTTCTTACCAAAAGGCATAATTTTACCTCTGCAATGTTGTTCTTCTCTCCTTCTTCTTTCAACTTTTCCTTTCATATTTTCAGATTAACTTCTACATGAACTGCAATGTTATGCATTTTTACAAGTGTTTCTGGATCTCTTTCTCTTAACTAAAATTTTATTTCTGGATCAAAGACACTTGGATAATGAAAGAGAGTTGAATCATGAGGAAGTCTTATATTTTATGGCATTGAATATTAAACTTGATTAAATCTGTTAGAAAATTGTTGTATTGTTTCATTTGGATGTATTTTTAACTGATTGTATTCTTCTATGATCACAAGAAGGTTGAATTTAATTATCCATCTGTCAAGAAATTTTTTGATAAAATGCTGGAAATTTGAGATGCTTCCATTAGGTATATTCTTGAACCAACTCTTTATTCTATTTTGCAAAGAAAGAGAAAAAAGTATGATTTTAACATCATCTTCATCAATATCAAATAGTCCAGATAATTCTCAAAACCTTGAATATGTTTTTTGGCAATGATTTTATTATTTTCTCCACCAAATATGGGGAGAAAATTGTAATCGTTATCAGGGAAATCATAGAGTATACGAGGTAAAATTAGGGGCTTATACCTATCAGGAACTTTACAAGGTACAGGAATATGCACATGGATTGTAAAATCAATATTGATTATTTGAGGCTTTTTAATTGGAAAATGATCATCATAAGATTCAGAAGAAATCTGCTCAAAGGGATTAGGAGAATTGATATTTACAATCTTTAAAGGGAAATAATTAAAAACTAAGCTAAGATATTCTTTAAAAAACAATATACATTGAAAAAAATTCTTCATGAGAAAGAACATAATGTCTTGGATTAAGATTGATGTTGAAAGCCTGATCTTTCCATATTGTTCTTTCAGGTTCATTCCTCCAGTGGAGTCTTGATTCTGAAATTGATTTGGATTTTCCAGGTGGATGATTTTAACCTTTGTGTGTCTAATCACATTCCACCATCATAGATCAGATCTGAGCCTGTAAAATATTTCCGAAGAAAATGTTAGTTTCCCCAGTATGTTCGCCAATATATTATCACTCAGTAATTTCCCAAGGTTAAAGAAAGAACTCACTGAGGTAACCAAAAAACTACTTTTAAGATTTAGGATCTAGCCTTCCTAATGCTCAGAGAGGGCTCTCTCTATAAGATTTAACTTTGTTTTTATATATGATTTTAGGCTAGTTATGTAGGGAAAATTGGTTTTGGGGTTTTTATTTGGTTTGGTGGGGAAATCACTTACTTAGATGGATAGCTAGAGATATGTATCCCATTGGGTAGATGGAGTCAATGTGTCAAGATGAAAGATCAGGATCAAGGTCTAAAGTCAAATTTCTACAGGGAAAGATAGTAGAGTCACTTAAGATTTTTCAAAGGCTGATGGTTAGGTGGTTTTAATCAGGATATAGAGAAATTAAGGATTCTTTGATCCAGATAAGGAGATAAAAGGCATGGGCCAATTAACATTAGGGATAAATTAAGGGTACCCTAGTCTAGATATCAGCAGAAAACATTGAAATGAAAACTAGTCAATAACAGAGTGATTTTAACAAATTCTGATATAACAATTCCTGATTTTAAATTAAAATTTAGAACACATATATGAATGGATGAAAAACATGAGAAATTAACAAATGACATAAGGGAATACTTCACTTCAATGGCCCAACACATGAATCCAGTAATATGATTCTTTATTCCTTGAAATCCAGTCTTCTGACTTGAGCTTGATTACAAAACCCTTAGGTGCAGAATGTTCCAGCTATAGAAATCTTCAGAAATTATCCACACTCAATACTTCAAATGATGAAGTATTTATACAAATTCTAAACTAGAATATCTTGAAAATATATCAAGATTGGATTGAAAATATATCAAACTCTTTTACATAAAATAGAAATTAAATGAAGGACACTCAATACTAATACATCTATTTGGCACTATATTTATGGATTAATGGTGAAAATAAGAGAAATTGGAATTTTATAGTAACTCTTAGTTGATGATGAGGCTTCCAAGTCACTAATTATCTCCTTCCTTTGTGTATTTTGCTCCATAAATTATGCAAATTGGGGTCCAATGATACCTTTGTATATATCAATCTGAGATAGATATGTAAAAAGTGAACTTGGTTATTGTAGATAAATATGTTATTGAGATAAACCTCTCTCTGTTTCCTAAAATTCCACTCCAGGTGCTCACAATAATCTCTGAAAAACAATGTGTAAAATTGAATTTTTGACAATCTGAAAAATAGGTTGTGAATATGTGCATGTATCACTCCTTTTGTATTACCTGTGAAAAACATGAGATATGTTTCTATATATTGGCCTCTTAGGAATATATAACTCCTCCATTTTTTCAAAATTCATCTAGGATTGGGTGACAATAGCTTCTGTAAACCTATGATGTAAACAAGAAATTTCTCGAAAATTTCCATTCCTACTCTGTTTTCATCTTTTAACCTTTTTGTTCTTGTAACTATTTTTTTCTTTTACTTTGGATACAATTCATTGTTGTTGGTGAAATTATTTTCATCTTTATTTAACCATTACTACCTCTGTATTTACTTTTATTGTTTTACCTTGACTGCTCTGTTACTCTGTTTTAACCTTTACTGTGAGTTCTTCCATTTACCCCAACTGTTATGAATGCCCTGTTTTAATCTTTACATTAAAATGCTCTTTTATCTTTCACAGGATGGATTTTATTTAACTCTGATGCCTAGAATATTTAAGGAAAATGCTTTTAATTCATTTCCTTGTGAGTTCTTTAGGATTAAACAGTTTTAGCTAGTATCAACTGTTTTTCAAAATTCTCCGTCTACTAATAACCTGCAAAAATCAAACAATTCGTTAATGAAAAAGAGGTCTGCAAGAAGGGATAATGTATTTGATGATGGGAAAATACTGTGAAAAATGGTTTTGAACTATAGTGGGATTCCATTTTGTTGGAAATGGCTCTCAATTTTGCAGAAATAACTATTAAAATATAAGGGTTTTTGGAACACTATGTATCCTTTCGCATAGGTTTTACTGCATAGTGTAATGGTTGCATGAGGGTTTCAATACAGTGCATATTAGAAGTATTTCCTTCAGAGGAGGCCACAGTGGAAAGGGGAGTAAGAGGAGGCGGGAAGGTAATTTAAATGGAGGGTGGTTTTACTGCATGGGAGAAGAGAAATTTTGGTGGCTTATCACACTTCTTTTGAGCGTTGGGTGGTTTGTCACGAATGAACACGATAAAACCTGGTTTTGAAACATAGAGGGGAGAGAAAGCCAAAAAAAAACCTTTTTCGCAAGGGTCGGGGTGAGATAATGTTCGTGTAATGAAATTTTCTAAAGGTAATATTTGCTGTTAGATCAGGCGGATATAGATCAACGGTGCAGACTATATGATAGAGCTGCACGTCAACATGGTGTGGGGCCCAGGGTGCTTTATGCAGTGGGTTTAAGTTTTATATGTTAAGATGTAGATTTAACATATAATTTTAGTGTTTAAACAGATAGACAGGATAGGCGGGATATGTGGATATTTTAACGTTTTACACAGCAAGTGAACTACATCCATGTGTAATGTAAACTTTGGTGGGTTTATATTAAATATATGTTTTAAACCTATGGGGGAGCGGAGAATATTATCACATGGGGTAATATAAACCATAAGATAAACATATGATGTGGGTTTGGGCTATTTAATAAAATGAATTAATATAATTACGGGATAAAGAGTTTATATGGGAATTAATACATTAAGTTAAAAGTTAATATGAAATTTATTTGCAGAAAGACCAAATACACTAAAAATAGTGTAAAACATATGTTTTTTAAGCGGGATTTCATCATTGTGAGGCCCAACAAAACATTTTACACTTATACTTAGGCAAAAAGCATTTTGTGGGTTTTTTGGGTGTTTTTGTATTAAAGTGGAATTAGTCAAGGGGGTTTTACTTTTCCTAGGTAAAATGTGTTTTTAAACTTAGGAAAAGGGATTTTATTAGGGTAAAATGAATGATGAAGGGGAAGGGTTTTTAATGAGGTGAAATCCAATACCTCGGTGCCAGTTAGTCATTAAGCCGTGGGTCTAGTCCCACCAAAAGTCAAAGAAATGCTTTGAGCCCTTATGACTATAGATTTTAGTACTAAAAAAAATTGCAGGGAGGGAAATTAGTAATATGCCAAATGATGTTTATCCATGCCTTATGAAAATTCTTTCTTCCTATCAATCATTTATTCTACCATTTTTTCCTTTATTTGCATGGGTGCATTTGAGCTTGCAACCCTTATTCATTTTTATTTTAAAATAGAAAACTATCTAATTATAACCTTATTTCCTTCAAGGGCTCAGATTAAACTGTTGAGCTCCTTATTATTCTCTATTTAAACTATTGATCTGCCAAGGTTAAACCGTTTGGCTAGATCTTTATTCTCTATCTATCAACATTAAATTTAAAGCATGAGAAGTCAAGTTTAAGCTATTTGACTCTCATGGATTGTGGCATTTAGGACAAGATGCATAGAATCTTATTTGCAAAAAGTAAAATAAAGTAGTGGCATTTAAACTTGTAATAGTTTCATGATCTATTTTTTATGGGGTTCATATTTAATATTCTTTTGATCTTTGTTTCTTTTTTTCCTTTGAATGCTCTTTTAGGACATACCCTCTTTTCATTTTTTAAATATGGGAAAACATTTGCAGAAAGCAAAGGTATGTACAATATTGCTATATTTACATGATCAATTCGAAATTGTGAATCCTATTATTATAGGACCCTAACACCAAAAATCAAGGGTAGTGTTGTTGCTTTGAATGTAACAACTCATTCATGTTACTGGTTCAAGGTAACGACCAAGGAAATTCATTTTTGCAGATTTACCCCTCACATTTGTTGTTGCAACATTATATCCTATAATAGCTTCCTCAGTGGTATTAAATGTACCAAGCCAGACATGAATTTTCCACAAGTGGTTTCTTATTTTTGCACTGTAATATACCATAATTTTGTGTCTTACACCTATATATATCATGTTCTTCATGACAGTTCCAATCAGGACACCCTCATGATTGCCATCATTTTCTCTATGTGTAGGAGACATGAAGGAGCTTCTTCTCACTAGAGGTGGGAGTCTGATAGGAACAAAGTGAGGAGTGAAAGTCCCTTCAAAATATAATGAAAGAGACTGAAGTAAGTTGAGGGTGAAAAATGGTCAACGACAGATGACGGGAAGAAGATGGACCAAAGGAAACTATAATGCACCATGTTGGATTTCATCAGAGAAATTTCAATTTGTTTGGATGGTTTTTTAGTATTGGTTCTTTCCGACACATTTTTAAATGATTCAAGGTGGTCTGTTCCGAAACTGCGATATTAATGTAACTTGAAAATATAATGTACAATTTACAATAAGCCAAATATTTTACGAATGCAAAATTTTATGGTTTTTATTTTAATCGCTAATTTATTTATGAAGCTATCAAAAATAGGAAATTAAATTCTAATGTTATAAGAACAAACTAGTTCTTAGTGAAATAAACATATGTGGAAATTTGAAAGCCCTCTTCTAACCATATATTGATGTTGCAGTGACAAAATCATAAATCCATACCATAAAGTTCTACAACACTGCATTGAATATGTTCACACTAGGGTGTGTTTTTTTCATTCATATCACAAAAGTTCTTACCTTCATGGTCTTCAAACATCCTTGCATTAAACCCTTTCACATTGACAACTTTTAAATGAAGATTGATGTCCTACAATTCATAGTAGGATAGCATTACCATTGTGATTCTATGCTCTTAATTGGTTAGTGATGGGTATAACAAGGGAAAATAATTCAATAATACTCTCACAAACAAAATTCAAGATGAAATTTTAGGAAGAGGAGTTTCCCTCAAGACAATACTCATGGAGGTGAATTAACAATTGACCTGTGAAATTAAAATGGATCAAAAAAATTCAAATCGTACCCTCAACAAAACAATGTGAAAAAAGAGTGGTTATGGAGTACAAACGAGATGTAAAATTTGCAGAAACATATAGAAACAAACTAAACTTTGGATTATAATTTCTAATACATGAAATACATTCATATTGAAGTTGCACTCCTTCACCCAGTGAAACACAATTTTTTACTAAGATTTAGACTTCAGCGAGAGTTTTTGAGAAACTCTTTGTAAAATCTATATCTAAGTTGTTTTATTTCCCCTACCACAAAGTGCCCTGCTATTTTCTCCTCTTCACCTCTCAAACTTCCATCTGCCACCCAGAAAAAAATTTCTCCATACATGTATCTTCAAAATATACATTTTCAATATCTTAGTACATGACAAGAGAATTTAAAACCTAGGATGGGAAATTAAATAGTAAATCGCACATATTGCAAAGAGTAAATAACAATTGCATAGTAAATTTTTTACCATACGCATTTACCAACCCTTCATAAAATTTCCATTTATTCTTAATTTCTTGATGTGTTTCAGAATGGGGAATTTGTACTCCTGCTTTGAACTTCATTTAATCCATTTCCTTCACCCTGCAAATAAAATCCACAACATGAAAAATATATACTTGGTTGATTTAGGTATGTATCACAATTATGGTTTTTGTCAGTTTAATAATTGTGGTAGTTGAGATTAAGTTTCCAACACCCCCCCTAAATCAGAAATTCCATTGCCAATTCCTAAGCAATCTCTAAGAAAAAGGAAATTTCCATGTGCCAATGGCTTTGTCAATATGTTTTCAAATTGTTCTGGTGATCTGCAATGCAACAACACAATTTCACCATTGTTAACCAATTCTCTTATAAAAGGGATATTTAGTTTCAATGTACTTCGTCGTCTTGTGAAAAATATAATTCTTTTATAATGCAATTGCAGAATTATTGTCGCAGAAAATAGTTGTTGTTCCCTCTTGTTCATGGCATAAATCCCTGAACATTATTTTCATCCAAACTACTTAACACACTACTCCTATTGTAGCACCATCTTCAAATTATATTTTTGACAATGATACTATTGACTACTTCCTGGATACCCATGAAATAGCTCCAGAACCTAACTGAAAAGCATATCCCAACATGCTCTTTATATCATCAACGATTCCTGCCAAGTCATTTTCAGTGCAACCAACCAACCTAAAATAATTTATACTAGTGTACAAAATACCATACCCCTTTGTCCCATTAACATACCTTAAAATCCTTTTTTTTTCTTTCCAATATGTCTCCTTGGGTGTCTCCATGAATTCTGAAACGAAAATAATTGCATACATTATATCAGACCTAGTTGTTCTCAAATACATCAATCTGCCCACCATAATTTTGTATAATGTTGAATTGACATTTTTGTTGCAATATTCCTTTCTCAACTTCAATCCCATGACAGTTTGATTTGGTCCTCGCTTGTTGTTATGCATATTAAACCTCTCCAAAATTTCTCCTACATACTTTTCTTAAGAAGTAAAATTACCATTTTGTGTTTGATTCACTTCTATGCCCAAAAAATACCTTAAAAACCCCACGTTAGTCATTTCAAATTCACTTTTCATGACTTATTTGAAATAAATAATGAGGAAATCATCAATCCATGTGAAAATCAAATATTCTACATATAAAAAAATCAATAAGAAGCTTACCATCGCTCACTTTGATGTCGAGAGTATGCTCACCATCAAATTTTTCAAATCCATTTTCCATCAAGTCAGCATCTATCCTGCTATACCATGCACTTAGTGCTTGCTTTAGCCCATAAGGAGCTTTCCTCAACCTATACACCTTGTCTTCTTTTCCTATTATCTAATAACCAGGTGGTTGTACAACATATACTTCCTCTTGCAACACTCCATTCAAGACTGTTTATTTCAGATCCATTTGATAGAATTTCCATTTATGTTGCAAGACAATTGAAAACACTATATGCACTATTTCCATCCTTGCGACTAGTGCAAATATCCCTGCGTAATCTCTTCCATGTTTCTAGTTGTATCATTTGACAACTAGACTTGGTTTATGCCTTTCAATATTTCCTTCAACGTGGATCTTGGTCTTATAGACCCACTTCACTCCAATAACTTATTTTCCTTCCAGAAGATCCACTAGCTCCCATGTGACATTATTTTCTATTGCCCCTATTTCTTCATATATTTACACAAAACATTCTTATTCTTTGATTGCATCCTAAAAATGGATTGGCTCATCTACTTGACAAAACAATGAAAATAAGAAATTCATAGCATCATACTATCAACGTCATTTTTCTCATATATTTCACTTAAATTTCTAAGTTTGTGTCTTCTTATGCTTGTGGAAGATGGAATTGACATTTCACTTGGTGTTGTGCTTCATGTAGATGATATTGTGGTTATTTTCGGTGTGGTTGGAGAAGAAGTTTCTTAACTGTGTGAAACTATCCTATTATTTTTTGACAATCTCACTTGGTGACATTTTTTTTATGCTTTTGTATAGGTGTAGGAGGAGTCACCATTGAGGAATCACTTGATATGGTCAATACCTCTTTGTATTAATGTCGTATACATGTTTTCACATTGATTTTGTTCTCTAAACTTCCATCCGATGCTTCCTCTTCTATGAACTACACATCTTTGTTGATTATGACCTTCTTGGTTGATGGATTATAGATCTTTTAAGCTCTGGATTCATCACTATATCCAAAAAATATGCATTTATCTCCCTTATTGTCCAAATTATTCCTTAATTAATTTGGGACATGTGGATAAGCCACACATCTGAACACTCTCATGTGAGTGACACTATGATTTATTCCTCTCCGTGCCTCTTCACGAAGCATATTTTTAATACTTTTGGTTGGACACCTATTAATGATATATGTTTCACAAACGACAAATTTAGCCCAATAATAATTTGAAAAATTCCTTTCCTTCAACATACTCCTTTCCATTTTCATAATCGTCCTATTTTTTCTTTCTATGACACCATTTTGTTGAGGTGTATACCTTGTTGTAAATTTATTGTCAATTCCATGCTCCCTGCAAAAACGTAGGAAGTCATTTGAGATGCACTTTCCACCTCTGTCAGTCCTCAAAACTTTTATTTAGTGTCCACTTTGCTTCTCAACGAGAGTTTTTTGTTGGAGGAAGTGCTCAAGAACTTCAATTTTATCTCTTAGGAAGTATACCCACGCATTCCTTATATAATCATATATGAAAGTCGAAAAATAATAGTTGCCACCAATTGATGGTGTCTGCATTGGTCCACATAAAGTTGAATGGACAATCGCCAAAGCTGTCTTTTTCCTTATTGAATTTCCAGTTGGAAATGTCTCTCTATGTTTTTTGCCTAAGATAAATCCTTCAGATAGGCTATCCATATTTTCTATGAGTGACAACCCCTTCACCATGCCTTTCCTATGCAACAAATTCAAACCTCCAAAATTGAGATGACCAAATCGGAAATGCCATAACCAACTTTTATATTTGTCATTTGCTTGGATTTTTACTTGTGTGACAACTACAAATTTTCTTTCATCTTATTGTCAATTCATTGATAGTTCTAATTGAGCACCTTCTTCCTTCAAATCTAGTTTTAACTTGAGAGGAAACATTATATTGTTTGTCATCTGAAGTTTTGCAATCATTTTTCTTCTTGGATAGTTATCTGAAATTTTGCACTCACTGTTTTTGAAAAATACATTGTGGCCCTTTTGCACAATATTCCAATGCTTATGAGGTTATGTTTCAAACTAGGGACAAAATAAACATCTGAAATGTTCTTCTTCTCCCCCTTCTTTGTTAGAATGTCGACTCTTCCTTTCCCAATGACAGAGACTTTTTTATCAGTCCCTAATGTCACTTGATATCTCACACTTTCTTCTAGATTTGAAAACATTTCTATCTTCCCTGTCATGTTATTTTTTCACCATGAATCTAGAAACCATACATCCCTTTGTCTTTTGTGTGCTAAATTACAAGATAAAAACATGCTATCTTGGTGTAAAATTTCATTTGTAAAATTTTCACTTGGTTTGATATTTATGTCATGTTGATTCTTTATAAATTCATTTTCATAATGAATGTACTTGTTACAATAATGAAATTGAACTTGATATTTATCATACCTCTGACATTGTGCTTGTTTTAAGCTTAGGATTTGACTTGAATTTTGATTGTTTCCCCTTCCACTTGACCTTGAAGGGCTGATTATTTCGCCTCTATCTAGGATTCTTGTAGGTTTTAACCCTGTAAAAAAATTATATGAAAATGAACTCTTAAAACAAAAAACAAACAATAGCAAGAGCATAAAACATAAAACAAATAAACATAGATATTTTTCCTTGAATCCCAAAACCCTACTAACTTGATTTTTCATTATACTCATTTCAATGTTACAACACACATATATACATGCCGAAGCATACATAAAACCCAATACATTCACCCTATATTATAACATAATCATAGTTCCCTTGACCAGATATACAAAATACCATGGACGAAAAACCATCTTACCCAAAACCATGTGCTAAACCCATGCACAAAACCATAGGTAGGTCCACCAAACTCATATAGGGTCCAAAAAAAAATTCTGGAACCACTACCCCAGACCCCATACAGGGGGACTACCTCTCCCCTGTAAACCCCATGACATGAGGGGATTAATGCCCCACTTCGCACATGTAGCTAGTCGTGGAAAGAATATAACGCATAGTAAAAATTATCCCACTTGTTGTTTTATTTGCACAAGGGGCCATAGGAGAGTTTACTCATTGGTCCATCCCTACAACACACATTTTTTCTCTACACCAAGAGAAATTCTTAGTGCTCACAGACTTCATGAATTCATCTTTTACATTCTTCAAAGTTTCCACCTTTATCGGTAACTCATTTTTGTCCTCAACCATATCTCTCACAAAGTGATATTGAACATCAATGTGCTTTGTCTTTGAATGATAAGCAAGGTTCTTAGCCAAGAAAATTTTACTTTGGCTATCATAGTATATCCTTATAGCTCACTTTACCAACCCCATACTTGAACACAATCTTTGCAACCAAATTGATTCCTTACTTTCATAAGTGGATACCATTTATTCAACTTTTGTAGTTTAAAGAACCACTACAGACTGTCCTTTTCTGAAACAATTGACTGCTCCTCCAAATAGGTTAAACACATACCCACTTGTAGATATTCTCTAATCTTGATCACCAGCTCAATCTGCATAAAAAAATCCACAAACATCCAAAATCATGTCTAATCGTGGTATTCCTTCGTAGCAAAAATCATAATCACTAGTGCCACGCAAATACCTGAAAACCCGCTTCACTTTCATCCAATTCTCCTTCCCTTGTTTTGACATAAACCTCCTCAATACTCCCACTACATGTGCAATGTCTAATCTAGTACATACCATTGCATACATTAGCCTACCCATTTCACTTTCATATGGAACATGGGACATTTCCTTTTCTTCTTCTTGTGTCTTGGGACAATCCTCAATAGATAACTTTACACCTACAAGAATATGAGCCTTCACCAGTTTACTATCCTGCATATTGAACCTCTTTAATGTTGTCTCGACATACTTCCTCTGGATTAACCAGAGATTTGTCTTTTCCCAATATGTTTTAATTTACATTCCCAAAATATAGTTTGCAATACCAATATCCTTCATGTTGAACTTGTAGAACAATTGGGTCTTCAAATCCTGGATATTTTCTTCGTCATTTCCAAACAACATATCATCCACATACAAGAAAAAATAAATAACATGGTCACCAATTAATTTAAAATACACACATTGATCATCTTTGCTTATGGTGAAGCCAAGTCCCCATATAGATGTATCACATGTATGATACCACACACTTGGTGATTGTTTTAACCCATAAAGATGTGTTTTTAACTTGCATACTTGTTATTTCTTACCCTTCATCGCAAAGCCTTCAGGTTGCTTCATGTAAATCTCCTATTCTAGATCCTTGTGAAGAAATTTTGTCTTCACATCGATCTATTCTACCTCAAAAATAAAATGCAATGAAAGCAAATAAAAGTAATCTAATAGAAATTAGCTTTGCAATAGGAAAAACAATATCACCAAAATCAATTCTCGGCACTTGGGAATAAAATTTTTCTACCAACCGAGCTTTATATATATCCACCTTTCCTTCTGCATTAATATTCTTCTTAAACACCCATTTTCTTCCAATGTGTTTCATTCCAGCTAGAAACTCCACTAGATCTCATGCCTCATTTTTGTGCAAGGATTCCATTTCATCAACAATGGTCTGCTTCTAGAGTTTTCCATCCTTTGAATCCATTGTCTGCCTGATAGTTCTGGGATCATTATCAATGATATATAAGGAAAAATTTGAACAAAAAGTAGATGGAATATAGCTTTATGGCTGCATTCTTTCTCTAATTGATCTTCTCACAGCTGGAGTTCGTGGGTTTTTCTCTTCTGAATCTTGTTCTGCTGTAATTTTATTCTTCCTCCTTTAGCACAAAATATATCTTCTTAGGTTCCTTTGGTAGGAATTTGGGTTTAACAACATATTTTAGCTCTCTAAACACCACATCTCGGTTGTACACTACCTTCCTTGTTTCTTGGTTCCAAATATTATAACATTTAAAACCATCCTTATACCTAATAAAGATGAACCTTCCAGATTTACTATCCAACATGGTTCTTTTCTCCTTCGGAACATGTATATATACATCAAAACCAAATACCCTCAGATATGAAAGAGAGGGTTTCTTACCAGTCCACACCTCATGTGGATTCTTATCCTCCAACACTAGTGAAGGTGATATATTAACTAGGTGACATGCAGTGCCCATTGCCTCTACCCATAATTTTTGTCCTAACTCCACACCACTGAGCATGGTTCTTGCAATTTTCATCAACGTCCTATTCATTCTTTCTGTAACTCCATTTTCCCAAGGTGCGTATGGATTACTCTTCTACCATGCTATACCACACTTCTTAAAAAACTCTTCAAAATCATTCTTGTATATTTCTCCACCATTATATGTCCTCGATACCTTTATCTTCTTCTCTGTCTCATTTTCTACTAGAGCCTTAAATTCTTTAAACCTGTCAAAGAATTCAGATTTCTTCTTGAGGAAATATGTCCATATATTCCTCGATAAGTAATTTATAAACTAAACATAGTACACATAATTACCCAATGATGGAACCAACATAGGTCCAAACACATCATTGCACATAAGATCAAATAGGTTTTTATCCCTCTTAGCACCAAAAGGGAAACTCACTTGACTCTTCTTATCATATACACAATTTTCACATAAATCGAAATCCAAAGAGCAATTAGACATACCTTCTACCATACCATGACCATGTAGTATTCAAAGTCCCTTATCTCAACTACGTCCAAGACTTTGATGCCATAGGATGGTAATTTATCCAGATACCACTAGTCTTTCTTCTTGACTTTTAGGAAACACATAACTATTGCACCCATAATAACAATGCGACACATAATCTTGTACAAAGTTCAAATTTAAACTCCATGCATCAATATCATTTCTCTCTAAACTATCTTGCATGTATCTTTCTCAAACACTATTTTTACACCTACATCACCCATCTTGCTTACAAAAATCAGATTTCTGGCCAATGCGTGAATATGCAGAACACTAGGAAGTGTTCTAATCCTTCCACCTTACAACTTCAAATTCTCTTTTCCATGTCCGAAAATTATAGCCTTATTATAATCCCCTAAGAATACATCACCACCATCATACTTCTCATACTCGTAGAACCACTCCCTATGGGGAGTGAAGTGAAAGGATGAACTTGAGTCAATAAACCATGCCTCATGATCTAAATGTGAATTTGAAGAAGAAGCCAAGTACACATCCCCACCTTCATGTGATGTGCTTTACGCCTCTGCAGAAGGAGCATCATCAGAACCCTTTCCTTTCTTAGGAACTTTATATATACAATCCTTTCTGAAGTGCCCTTCCCTTCTCAATCTCTTGTACAACTTTACAATATTTCCTGGATATTTAGATCTCCCAATTGACAACATATTTTTGTTTTTGTTATGGTACTGTCCTCGTACATACAAGGCGTCTACATGCTGGACCTTAATATTTTATTGTCTCATTTCCTCTGACAACAAGGCTGAGACAATTTCATTAAACTTCAAGATAGTTGTATTGCTACCTCCTCTAACAACCAGAGTATCCCACGAATTTGGTAGAGAAAACAACAAACTAATTCACTTATATTAATCTAATATTTTAATATCAATAGATAACAACTCACTTACAACAATATTTAAGGTGTTCATATGCTCTGTTAGTGAGTCTCAATCTTCATCCTCAAGTTGTATAGAATTTTTCGCTAAAAAAATTGTTCTCTAGAGACTTAGATTGATACAAATCCCTAACTTGTCCCACACAACATTCATCGTAGGCTCCCCAGATACATTGAACAACATCTAATGTGAGATACAGATCTGTATTGTGTTTCTTTCCTTCTAATCCAACTTCCCCCAGTATTCATCTGATATTTCCATTATTTAAGTACCTGGATTGACCACGATCCACTGATATTTATCCACCAACATATCCTTTATCTTGGGCTTCCACAACTCAAAATATGACCATGAAATATATCGATCTATATCTTTCCAATGCTTTCCATATTATTTCATCACAAGAATCAATCCTATAGATATCCCACTGAAAAAGGTCTACGACAGCCCAGAAAAAAACCCCTTAGCAGAAAAGGCATCACCTTGAATCCGAAACATCTCTAATACTAAATGTGGGTTTTAACCCTATACAAAAAATTTCTGCAAATAAACCCTTAAAACATAAAATAAAAAATAGAAAGAGCACAAGACATAAAGAAAATATACACAGATATTTTCCTATGCATCCCAAAACTAGGACTACTAGTTTGATTTTTCATTATATTCATTTCAATGTTACAACTCATATATGCATGCTGAAGAAGTCATAAACCCCAATCCATTAACCATGGATTAGAACATAAAAAAAGTTCATTTGACTGGATTTGAACAATACCCTACACAAAAATCCATCATGCCCAAAACCATGTGCTAAACCCTTCCACAAAACCATAGGTAGGTCTTCCCACCTAATTTAGGTCCAAAAAAATTTCTTGCAATGCTGACCTGGACCCCCCTTTGATCCCCTACTATTCCTAGCACAAGAAAAGGGGGGGATGACCATCCCCAACTTTATGCATGCAAATATTCATGGAAAGAATATAACACACACCCAAAACTTCTACATCTACCTTGAAAAAATTAAACTTGTGTCTTGAAGACATGCTCTGATGAGGATTTTGTTGCTCTATTCAGTTTATGTTCATGAGAAAACAATGATGCATGACGCCCATCCACTAAAAAATGTGAGATATACTTTGTCTCTTCTACAGCCACAACAATGGCATCAAATCTTGCTAGCAGGCTTCTCAAAAATTTCTCAAATATTATCCTACCCTCAACTGTCTCACAATGAGACCTAATTTGAGTAACCAGTCCAATTATATGTGCAAAAAATGAATCAACATTATCATACTATTTCATACAAATTGTCTCAAAATATTTTCTTATCATTTGTAGTTTTGTTGTCTTCACCTTTCCCATGGCTTGGTATGTAGTCTAAAGGGTATCTCATGCTTTCTTGGACTTTTTTTTTGCTACAATCCTTCGTAAAATACTTTCATGAACTGCTTGAAAAATTTAGAAGAGGGCTTTTAAGTAATTCTTCATGTTGTCCCTCAAGAAATCCTTTTCCTCTTATGCAAAAACATTGTATGTTGTTACATCTATTGGTTCTTGGAATCCATTCTCAACCAAATCCCAAATATATTGGGAAGAAAACAAAAACTTCATTGTTATGGCCAATTATTCATTAGTCTTTCCTTCAAACTAAGGTATTTGAGGATTTGTAAAGCTTGTGCTTGATACTGCCATTTCTGACTATTAAAAAAAAAAAACCTTTCTCAAGTGCCTTCGAAACAACCTTAAACACCCAGTAAAAACACTTTCTCATAACTAATAAAATTTTATACCCACTCTAATACCACATCAATTTTTAGGCAGAGGAGTTTTCCCTCAAGAATATGTATGAAACTATTTCTACTACAGTTATTAATAAACAAGACAATCATTAGAAGAAAATAATTTCTTGGAAACGAGAGAGAATTCCTGTGAGAGAAGTTCCCTTTAGAATTTAAAGCCTCAATCATTGTCAACCTAGATGATTTCCCTTAAATCAGAACTAAATTCCCATGTTATTTTCCTTGAATTCCTAAAAAATGTTAAATCTAGAGATTTTTTCCATGTGCTTGAACTGATAAGGGATGAGATTTCGAGCATGCGAACTAGAATAAGAAATCATTTTATGATAATAGATGTTGAGAGAGGACACATACTTGGCTACTAGAAAGCAAGTGAAAAACCAAGAGTTCGGTTGAGAGAGGATTGTATCATCATTAATTGATAAGGGGTGATTATGTGGGCCACTTTATATTAATGAAGGGGGAATAAATAAATCTTGTTTCTATCCTCCCTAATCCAATAATATATATATTATTTAAAATGGAAATAAAAAAAATATCGATTTAATTTTTCCTTTAATTAAATTAGGAGAAAATTGTAATTACACAAGACAATACAAAAATAATATGTTAACTAAGTTAATTTGGCTTATTTGGCTCAATTTATTCAAGTTGAGGACCTAACTTGGGGCATGTAGAGTGTCTCCTAAATTTTAGGAGCCTATGTTGAGTTTATTTGAGTTGGAATATTTTAATTTAGTTAAACTGAGTTAAAGTCAGTTAAAATAGTTCCAACTGTTGGAGGAAATAGTGGCAGGTCAAGTATTGGGATGTGTTCTTAGTGATAAACCACTTAACTGATAAATCAACCATAATTAAATTATGCATGCATGATCTATGAGTTATTCAGTTGATATTGGAGTTCAAGGGTAGTGTACTATCAATTGTATAATTATATGAGTTGTTTAGGTGGTGCATGTAGTAAGAGAAGGACATATAGGGATTGTGAAATTCTGGATGGTGATTTTCCTAATTAATAGGGAGATAGTTCCCAAGGAAACAATGTAAGGAAACAAGGGCTTGGAAGGAAAGAAATTTGGTTAAGTATTATCCAAAGCATGCTTGTGAAGCAGTGAGATATATTATAATTGTGAAAGGATTGTTCACTCTTGAACAAACATTGTATTTCTTCTCTATTCTCTAATTAATGCAATACATATAGGAATGGGTTTTTAGTAGTGAATTTCCATTAGATATATCCCCTTTTTATGTGTGTTAATTGATTCATGTAACATGTTTTTGATATTGCTTCTCAATCAAGAATTCCTTTCCGCATATGAGTAGAGTACATTCAAGTTTATTGTTTTAGAAAATTACATTAGAAGTTTGAAACTACAAGGAATTTCAACATGGTATTATAGATATATTCACAGTAGAGGAGAGACTTCGATGTTATCTTTGCAGGAGGAATGAGGTTGCATATCTATTCTTCAGAGCTAGCAAGATGGCATTATATGGTCTAAGGCTCGAGTATGTCCTGGAGGGTAGCTCGAATTATATTTCTTGGAAGGTCTAGATGGAAGCAGTCACGAAAGACAATGTGCTGAAGGAATTCATAGATAATGATGTCTCGAAACCAACATCAACTTATGCGCAGGATCTAGGAAATTCGAAGAAGAGCATAGCAAGAGAAAGGAGCATAATACTAGAGGGAGTATGAGACCATATTGTGTCTAATATCCATGGGAAGGAAAATCCATATGCAATGCCGTAGACATTGATTGAGATTTTCCAAAATGGTAGTGACCACAAGAAGCTAGAACTAAAAGATAAGGTTCTGAATATCATAATGTAGAAGGGCAACATAATACCATAGTACCTTGGCAATTTCACACAATTTCGTGATGAAATTTGGAGTGTTTTTGTTACGGATGTAGAAGATGATCTAGTAAGCATAACACTTCTATGCCTTCCCAAGAGTTGGAAAAACTACTAGGATTTGTTCAATTAGAGGGAGAAGCTACCAAACTAGTAAAGATTATGTTCATATTTGGTACAAGAAGAGTTCAGGAGGAACACCAGAGATGAGACCTCATCCAATGTTAAAAATGAGGAGAATTGTGCCTTAGCCAGGAAGGAGAAGAAAGCGAAAGGGAAGAAATCACAATCCAAAGGATATTTTGGTCAGGTAGGAAAGAAGAAGGACTTGTCGAAGATTAAATTTTCTTACTCTCATGAGCTCGGACACTCTGCCACAAAGTGTTTGCACAAGAAGGTTGGTAAGAAACCCTCATGAGGAGCGGAAAGTGAATATATTTATTCACAATTCTAGTTGTATTTCACCCTCATTGCATGCATGGTGACATCAATGATGAATATTTTGTGGTATCTGGATAGTGGAGTATCATTCCATATGATCAAGAAATAATTTTTTAGTGGCCTGGAGGAGAAGGACCTTCAGATGCACATCGAGATGGGAGATGATGGAAGGTATAATGTCAACGAAATTGGTACAGTTAATTTTCAAAGGGATTATGGTTCTCCTCTTACATCGAAATATGTCATGTATGTTCTGGGTCTGAAGAAGAATTTAGTTTCAGTTTCTATGTTGGAATACTATGGATACAATGTGATATTTAACAAAGGAAAGGATTTCCTTTGTCAAATTTCTACAGGACAAGAGAAGCAGATCAAGGTTCGAGTGAAGAACCTGTACAAATTTGATGTAGTAGAATATGTTGCCTTGACCATGAAAGAAAAGAATGTGCAGAGCCGAGACATTAGCGAATAATGGAATAGGAAACTTGGCCATTTTCACCATGGAGCTTTGAATATCATGCAACATATTTCTACAAGAATTCACAAGGGTGCACTAGAGTAGCAAGATACATGAAAAGGGTGTACGATGGGGAATTACGCCAAATATACATTCATGAGAAGGATAGTAGAGTACAAGAAGTCCTTATAAGCATTTACTCGAATGTTTGTGGACCTTTCTCGACGGCCTCCATGGAAAAGCACACATATTATGTCATATTTGTAGATAATTTGTCAGGTAAGTGCTATATTTTGTTCATGTAGAAGAAAGACCATACATTCTCCAAACTTTGTGAATTTCAAGCACTTGTTCATAAAGACACTAGCAGGAAACTGAAGACTTTCCTAAGTGATAACAGTGGATAATATGTTTTGAAAGAGTTCAAGAAATTTTGTGAAAAATAATGCATTCGATGGGATTTAATATAATCCCATAACCCACAACAAAATGGGGTAGCTAAAAGGAAGAACAAAAGTATTGTGGGAGTTGCATGGGTGATGTTGCATAATCAAGGCCTACCATTGTAGTTATGGGCTCAAGCACGCAACACAATTGTATATGTGTATAACATGAGTCCTTTTAGGGAAATATAAGAAGCCTTTTTTAGGGAGGAAAACATATGTATCACACTTTAGGATATTTGGTTGATTATTTTACTATAATATTTCAAAGGTTGAAAGGAAAATGCTAGAACCGACAACTGATTTGGGTGTACCTTCCATCTCATAGGATGAAAATGTTTTGTAGAGACATGAAGTTTTATGAAGATAAAGCCATGATATTTTCCTTTGAGATTGAGCTTCACTTGCATGCAGATGAGGAGCTTTTCTCTCCAAAGGAAAAACATCTGGATGTTGTGGAGCAAACATAAGAAAAAGAGAAAAAGGGTCGAAGTAACCACTCATGCAAAGACATCTACAGAAGGAATGAATTGCTCCAGGGAAGCTAATAGATTATTGCATGATGATAGAGAGAATGTGGGATCACCCACATCACAACAAAGGTAGAGGAGGTCACCGGATCGATACACTGGGTACATGGCTTTGATGAGTGAGATAGCTGAGATAGAACCATCTTCATTTGAGGAAGAATTTCCATGGTAGGGGAATATGATTCCATAGTGTTGAAAATTGCAACAATAAATATTGAAAATGGAAACAATAAGAGCCTTCTAATTTAATTTTCCCTTAATTAAATTAGAAGGAAATTGTAATTCCACATCACATGACAACTTGTATGAGTTAACTAAGTCAATAAAACCTAGTTAGTTCAATTAATTTGATTTGAGGGTCAAACTAGAGGACTTCATAATGTATCCTACTTTTTAGGAGACCTAGTTGAGTTTATTTTGAGTTGTAATTGATTTAGTTAATTTATTTTAGTTAACACTAATTTAACTAGTTCTGACTAATGGATGAACTAGTGAGAGGTCTACTAAATTAAATTAGATTTAATTGAAATATAGTGATCAATCATATAACTGATAATTCACTCATAAATAAGTCATGCATGTCAATTCTGAGAGATACCCAATTTATATTGGAGTTAAATGGAAGTGTACTATCAGTCGTATAATCATCCAAACTGTACAGGTGGTGCATGCAATCAAAATAAGGACAAAAATAAATCATTTTTTAATTAGATAACTCACTAATTTTAACCATTTAGATTTCATTTAAAAGGAGGAATGAAGGAAAAAGTTTAATTATTTTTTTGGTGAGCATGAGTTGGTGAGAAAAATTAATAGGAAGCACATGTTTGTGCATGGAGCTTGTTAGAGAAAGGTGCGCCAAGAGAAGCTTGTGCACAGGTTGGAAGTGTGAGACAAATAGAGATAGTGCAAAGAGCTCTCCATCTTAACAGAAGCATCGAATTGTTGACTTATGCAATATAAATATAACAAGGATTCTAGCAGAGGCTTTCCCCAAATAAATATTTGTGTTGTGATTGAAATTCTTTCTCTTTCTTATTCATGGGATTGTACGATTGTAACTGGTTTTTGGAAATTGTAGAATAGATTCAAGTATTTTTTTTTAGCATATTACAAGATCAGTTGAATCTATGTTTATTTTATACATGGTATCAAAGCAGGAGTCACTATAGAAAAGAAGAATACGAGTTTTGTTTGAACAGGTGAATCAAAATTGAAGATATACTCTTCATGACTAGTAGCACAATCATGATGTGTTTCTGTCGATTCAGACTTGAATATTGTCTTGAGGGTACTTCGAATTATACCTCTTGCAAGGATATGATAGAATAATTTTTGGAAAAAAATGAGCTAAAGGAGCTCATAAGACATTGATATTCCTAGGCCCACAACAACAAATGCTCAAAATCTTGATGCATGGAAGAAGAATGTAGCAAAGGCAAGAAGGATTATGTTAGAAGGATTTCAAGATCATATTGTCTCTAATATCCATGGAAATATAATCCATATATTATTTATAAGGCCTTAATATAGTTGTTTCAAAACAAAAATGACCATATGAAGCTGGCACTGAAGGATAAGCTTAGAAAAATCAAGATGAAGGAGGGTGATACGATACGAAAATACTTGACCAAGTTCACCTAGTGTCGAGATGAGCTTGGAAGAGTTAGTTTTATTGTTTATGAGGATTATCTCATGAGCATAGCACTTATAGGACTTCCCAAGAGCTGGAAAAACTTCCATGATTCGGTAAATGGGAGGGATAAGATAGCATAATGGGAGTGATTGTGGTCTGAATTGGTGTAGGACAAGTTTAGGATAAACACCAAAGATGGGAAATCCTCCAAAGAAGAGGAATTTTCATTATCAGTAAAGGAAATAAATCCAAGGGGAAGAATCCCCAATGCGAAGTGGGAAAGAATAAAGGATTTTCCAACATCAGGTGTTTCCATTGTCACAAGTCCAGGCGCTATGCCACGAAATGTCCACAGAAGAAGGAAAGAAAGAAGGATCGTATAGTAGCAGCAACAGGTGAAGCTCTAACTTCACAATTCAAAATTTATTTCACTCTCATTGCATGCATGGAGAGAAATATAATGGGAAGCATGTTGTATCTTGATAACGATGTGTCATTCCATATGAAAGGGAATAAAGATTTCTTTAGTAAATTGCAGGAGAAATACCTCGAGCACAACATAGAGTTTGGAGATGATGGGAGGTATAGTGTGACCAGAATCGGTATAGTTACATTTTAGAGGGAGTATGGCTCCCCTCTCAGACTCAAAGTTGTATTGTTTGCTCCAGTACTAAAGAATAATCTTGTTTATGTCATGATATTACAAGACCGTGGCTACAATGTGATTTTTAGCAAAGGAAAGGTTCTCCTTAGATACATCGCCATGAGACAGATGAAACAACTCAGTTTGAAATTCAAGAACCTATATGGACTTTATATACCAAATGTATGCACAACTTTGAGGAGAAAGGAAAATGTTATTTGATTTTTGGTTGAGAGAGAGTATGAATTACCTCTCAACAGGCAACCAAAATTAGAGAAACAAGGGGGATACTGAGAGGAGACATCTAGTAAGATAGATACCTCCAGTAGGGGGAATTTTGAGCCAAGCAAGAAGAGGGAGCACACGTAGCCATACCTACACGAGAGAGGTGGGGTGATGTAAAGATATAGTCCCAAGATTGAAGAAATTTGGGTAACATCCATTGATATATTTTTTATCATGGATCATTACCTTGTTATGGGAGCCCATAGTAAACAGTAGCAGGATGAATCAGTGGTAGTTGATGCAGTCATATTTTAGAGTGACAGATGTAGTGATTGGTAGCAGTCAAATACTAGGGATCGCAGAGCAAAGTTGGAAACAACGTATATGGCACAATTAAGAGTCATTAGTAGCACCAAATTTTCAATAGAAAATGCAGTATATAGTAGTAGTTAGAGACTCTTGTGACAGGTGTATCATACTCATCCAATTTGGATTTTTTTCTCAGTTTCATAAGTTGCAGTAGGAACAACACTAGAGATAAGTGTTGCATGCAGAAAATTGCAAAAGTATTGGATCTGGATAGAGGTGAATTCATTTCTTGTTGAGAGGGAGTGTTGAAATTTGCAAGAAGGAATATTGAAAATGGAAAGAAGAAGAGGCTTCTAATTTAATTTTCCCTTAATTAAATTAGAAGGAAATTGTAATTCCACATCACATGACAACTTGTATGAGTTAACTAAGTTAGGAATACTTTGTTAGTTTAGTTAATTCGAGTTGAGGGTCAAAATTAAGGCATGTAGAGTGTCTCCTACTTTTTAGGAGCCATAGTTGAGTTTATTTTAAGGTACAAATAATTAAATTTATTACTTGAGTTAAAATTAGTTTAACTAGTTGTAACTGATAGGGGAACTAGTGAGAGGTCTAGTGAATTAAATTGTATTTAATTCACATCCAATGAACAATAATATTACTGATAATTCACTTATAAATAACTCATGCACATCAGTTTCGAGAAATAACCAATTGATATTGGAGTCAAACGGAAGTGTACTATCAGTTGTATCATCATCCAAATTGTAGACGTGGTGCATGTAGTCAGAATAAGGCCTAAAATAAATCATTCCTTAATTAGAAAACTTACTAATTTGAACCATTTTAATTTAAAATTAGGAATGAAGGCACAAGTTTAATCATTTTTTTGGTGAGTACGAATTGGTGAGACAAAGAAAGAGGAAGCACAAGTTTGTGCATCAAGCTTGTGAGAGAAAGGTGTGCCAAGAGAAGCTTGTGCATAGGTTGGAAGTGTGAGACATAGAAAGCTAGTGCAAAGAGCTCTCAAACTTGAGTGAAGAATTGTATTGTTTTATATTCTTTGACTTATGCCATATACAGATAGTGGGGATTTTAGCCTGAGGCTTTCCCTACATAAATTTTTGTGTTGTGTGATTGAAATTCTTTCTCTTTATTGTTCATGTGATTATGATATTGTAATTGGTTTCCAAAATTGGTAGAATAGATTCAAGTATTTTGTTTTAGCATATTACAAGATCAGTTGAATCTATGTGGATTTTCTACACATAGTAAGAAATAGTGTTTGGGAAGTGATCCCAAGACCATAGAAGAAGTCAGTGGTAGTTTCAATCTGGATCTACAATGTGAAGCAAGCAACAGATGGAAGGATCAAGAAACACAAGGCCAATTTTTTTCCCAAAGGGTTCTCTTAGGTTGAGATAATTGATTACGAGGAGACCTTTGCTCCAGTAGCAATGTTCTCTTCTATCAAATCAGTTCTAGCACTTGCAGTGAAGATGGGATGGAAGATCCATCAAATGGATGTAAATACAACATTCCTCAATGGAGTGATTTAGGAGGACATGTACATTGAACAAAAAAAGGATTTGAGACCTTCGGCCGAGATTTGCACGTGTGTAGACTCAAGCTAGTATTGTATGGATTGAAACAAGTACCTTGTGCTTGGTACACCAAGATAGAAAACTATTTCACCAGGTTAAGCTTCACCAAAAGTGAAGCAAATGTAAACCCTTAACATATTTTTGTTGAAGGTAAAATTTTGATTATAGTATTATATGTCGATTTATTTTAGCTAGTGATGAGAAGTCGATCAAATATTGCAAAGAGGATCTTGCAAGAAAATTAAAGAGGAAGGGCATGGGACTTATGCATTAAATCCTTGGCTTTGAAGTATGTCAAGGATATGGGGATTTTTTTTTCTCTTAGGGGATGTATTCTAATGAGATACTAAAGAAGTTCTACATGGACAGTAGTAAACCCATGGTCACTCCTCTAGAAAGAAGTTGGAGGAAAGATGATGTCACTTCAAGTGAGGAGGTGGAGTTCATTATTTACAGGCAACTTGTGGGTTCATTCATGTATAACTAGCTTAGTTAAGCAATGGTTAATCCAACCAAACTATATTGGAATGTAACCAAACATGTGGTGAGAGACCTCAGAGGTACTAGATAGTATGGTCTTTGATACAGATGGAAAGAGGGAGTGAATCTTCAATGCTTGACATATGTAGATTGGGAGGGTATTCCATCAGATCAAGAAGTCACTTCAGGAGGAGTCTTCAGTATTCGGCCAGCATCAGTTTGTTGGTACAAAATAAAGTAGAGATTAGTTGCACTCAATTCGACAGAAGTAGAGTAAATGGATGCTATTCAAGAAACTTGTAAAGATATCTGTATGAGGAAGATTCTTGTTGGGTAATTTGGTTAGATGATGGATCCCATTGTGATTTACTGTCTTAATTAGAGTTCTATAAAACTCTCTAAAAATGTAGTTTTTCATGATCGATCCAAGCATATCGACATTCATTACCACCATCTACGAGATTGTGTTCACAAATGGATTATATTGTTGGAATATATTTCTATAGAAGAACGGGATGTAGATATCTTGACAAAGGCATTGTGAAGAGGAAAATTCAAATTCCATAGAGGCAAGATTAGGGTATCTAATAATCCATTTCTTGTTAAGAGGGAGTGTTGAAAAATGAGACAAGAAAATCCTCATTTAATTTTCCCTTGAATTAAATTATACGAAAATTGTAATCATCACAAGACAACAAGAATGTGTTAACTAAGTTAATTTGACTTAGTTGGCTCAGTTAATTTAAGTTGAGGACCTAACTTGGGGCATGTAGAGTGCCTCCTAAATTTTAGGAGCCTAGGTTGAGTTTAATTTGAGTTGTAATAATTTAATTTAATTAAGATGTGTTAAAGTCATCTAAACTAGTTCCAACTCTTGGAGGAACTAGTTGCAGGTCAAGTAGTGGGGTGCGTACTCATTGATCAACTATTTAACTGATAAATCAACCATAATTAACTCATGCATGCGTGATATACACGTTACCAAGTTGATATTAGATTTCAAGGGAAGTGTGCTATCAATTCTATAATTATCCGAGTCGTACATGTGTTGCATGAAGTCAGAGAATGACCTATAGGGGTTACATAGTTCTAGATGGGGAATTTCCTAATTACTAGTGATATAGTTCCCAAGGAAATAGTGGAAGGAAATAAGGACTTAGAAGATAGGAAAATTGGCTAAGTATTGGCCACATCAGGCTTGTGAAGCAGTGAGATAGATCTTGTCGAGAGATTGTTCATGCTTGAACAAGCGTTGTATTTATTCTTTATTTTTTGAATAATGCAATACATATAGGAAGTGTTTTTGAGTAGTGGCTTTCCCCAAGATATATCCTTGTGTTATTTCTGTTAATTGATTCATGTCGCATAATTTGTATATTTCTTCTCAATCGTGAATTTGTTTTTGCAGAGGAGTAGAGTATATTCAAGTCTATTGTTCTAGAAAACTACATTATCAATTTGAATCTAAAAGGAATATCTACATATATCCCACCATGGAATCAAATACCATACCAATCCCTAAGGTATTAAACACTTGGAATTGCAATCATTTATCATAGGCAAAGTTTATGCCAAGGAGCATGCCACGTTTGCTAACATGTTCACCTCAATATTATTGGCTCTTAATATGTGAAACACTTCCCTGTTGTAAAAAAATTCCAGTAATTTTCTGATTCTTTGAAAGTTCTTAACAAGAGAACTATCTTTTGGAAGCTTGTCAAATTTCAGGTGTTGGATTGTTAAAAGAGAATCCCCTATAATAATTAAACCTTTCACTCCTTTTTCCTTAGCTATGTAGAGGCCCTGAATGAGACCATATGTCTTTGCTTCATTATTCGACCATTTTCCTAAACCCGATGAATACATGACTTCAACAATTCCAACAAGAATAAACAAAATCCCTCCCCTTCCTGCCACCCCTAACAAAAATACATATACTTTAAATATCATATAATTTGATATTTAATATTTTGAATAGTTTTTATACCATACTAACATTTTATTTATTTATTTTAGATAAATATATACTATTATGTTTTCATTATAATCTTCAGATGAGTAAAAATATCTATCATACTAAAATGAGAGTAATCAAATGTTTGAAAAATAATATTTTTTACAATAATATTGAAAAATAAATATATTTTTTTCCAAAGCTAAACATTATAACTTGGTTTGGTCAATGTTAAACTAACGCTGACGCTGATCGACAAGAGAATCCATTGGTATAAACCTGCCATGGAAAGGACTAATAAGGAAGATGTCAGAAAAGATGTTAGGAAAATTAATAGAGTAAATAGAAAAAAATAATTTTAACTAAAGGAAAAAAATGGCACAAGAATAAGGGAAAATAAAATAAAATTAAGAAGAGTAATTAAAAAAAATAAAAAATAAAGAAGAGTAATTATAAATATTAATTTAAAATTATTATTATTAGGGTAATTATTATAATCTTAATTTATTATTACTAAAGTAAATTAATAATTTATTTGATTTTATGATATTATTAAATTATAACCATAATAATATAATTATTATCATTATAGTTGTGACCATGATTATTATATAATTATAAATGAAGTTTTGAATATAGTAATAATATTAAATATGAATATAATTTGAATATAATAATATATAAAATAAAATAAATTATTAATTTAACTTAATAGAAATAAATTAAGATTATAATAATAACCTTAATAATAATAATAATGTTAGATTAAAATTTATAATTATTATATTTAATTCTAACTTTTTTTAGTTTTTTTTAGTTATCCATTTAATTAAAATTCTCTTTTTCTATTTATTTTATTATTTTTCTTGACATCTCCCTCCGACATTTTCCTTATTTATTTATTGGTTATATTTCTTACTCTTCACCTATGTTTATTGATTATTTTCCAACTAATGAGTGAAGTGTTCACCCTAAATAACAAACATTCTCCTCTTTATCACACAATTTTCTTCAAAAAATGACTTCTACACCATAAAATATTTAGTCTTTATGTATAAATTTTGAACAAATCTGTAAACATTTAAAATTACATAAATATAAAATATTCTCAATTTAAATTGTATAAGTAAATATATATGTAATCAAACCTTGGGCTAGGATTATGTGTTAAAATTGTTTTTCTTTGGCTAAGAGTTTGTTTTCTTGAGACACAAAGAACAAGTTAATGGCCCAAGAGGCAGATACATGTAGAAGGAGGGAAAGTTTGCCCTCTTACGACCACTTTCCAATTGATGTGGTTTTCCTTGAATAAAGATAATCAATCAACACACATTCAAAGATAAAATCTAATAGTAATTGTTGTCAATAAAAGCTATAAATTTGTATACCCAATTTCCTAACTTTCAAAAATAAAATCTAGTAATAATTATTGTCAATAGAAACTATAAATTTCTATACATTATACTCAATTTCCTAGCTTTTGTCCTTGAACACACAATTAAATATCCACCTTCCTAACTTCAACCCATAAAATAACAAATACCTCTCAAAAACAATAAATTTAAAATTAATTTATAAAATTAAAATATATATATATATATATATATATATATATATATATATATATATATATATATATATTTCTAATAATTAAGATTGAAATAAAAAATAAATACATTATATCAACAAATTCCAACTAAAAAAGAAAAACATCACCACAAATAAATACATTATTCCATCTAAAAAGAGAAAAATCATTTCCACTCCATCACTGCCGCAACATATTTAACGATGTGCGGAGGCTGCAACAACAGTGCCACCGGCTAACTTACTACACAAGTTGAAGGATAAAGTTGGTCAAAGACGACGTAGACATTAAGTTTCACTTTGGATTTCAATGTAGTGCGACGGGGCTATTTTTGGACGCTGCCATCTAAATTTGGTGACATAATATTTTGAAAAAGCTCTAATATTTAAATTATGTTTTTGCAAAGCAAAAAAAATAAAAAATCCCCCAAAAAATCATATCATTAAGTCACTATTAAATAAATAAAAAACAATTTACTAAATCATTATTAATTATTTGTTTAATACTATACTTATTAAAAAATGAATTTTATTTTTTTAACATAAACTTTTATAAATTTTAATTAAAACACATAAAAGTGTTCCCTGCATATTTCACTACTGAACCACAAAAAATTGATGTAAATCACATATAAAATGGATATGAAGCACAAATTTGCTAGAATGGTAACATTTATGTTAAAAAGCATGTAACTTAACACAGTATATATTGCATTAGTGCATTCTTTATATTATTGCCTTGCTGCCTTCTTTATTAGATATTGTAATGTAGCACACATACTACTATAGAAAACAACGAATAACTTTACGTCAAAAAAATATGATACATGGCGTTATAATATTAAATGTGCTTCCTTCTAGGTCTCATTGCTCTTCGCTCTCATTGCTCTTGGAAGTGTAATATTAAGTATTCTTAAACATAAAATATAGGTTTTTGAATTTATCACTTTTCTTCCAAGTAAAATGTGAAGTATTTATCCTTTTAGGTTTCAATCTATTTACTAATAACAAGCTAGTGACAAAGTTTAATAATAGAAAATTATGAATCCATAATTGGTATATGTATTTGTATTCACATTTTAGTTATGTTATATTTTGGTTTCTCATTAAAAGTTTTGCTGTTTGAATCTACTTTTATTTATCAATATATGATGAATATGTTTTTTTTCTCAATATAATTTATTGAAATAACATTTTTTCAAATATTATATTTGTTGTAGATTTCATATTATTGTTTTTTAATATATATATATTATATAATTTAATTTATGTTATTAATTTTTGAATTTTTGGGGACTATAGCATTGGTATTACAATCCAATTCCATTGACAATAGATTATTTTATCTTTTTTTTTGTAATTTTAACCAAAGTTTCAGGAAAATGTTGAATATTTTTCTTTTCCTATAAATTCAAAAATCATTTTTTAATTTCTAAAAATCTTATTTCTAATTTTTCATTAGCCGAGAAAGGTTTCAAAAACACTAACATATAGGGGGTCTCTCTGATATGAAGTCCCAACTAGACCTCACACCATTTGAAGTAGGAGGCATATCCGAGAATTCAACCCAACAACCATTATGTTGGTGTTAAAAATTGGTTGGAATTGACAACACACGAGAATATGCACATAAATTTGAGATAAAAAAGTGAGTTAACTTTGTGAGACACCAGTTGCAATGCATGCAAATTTCTTTCACTGGTGGGAAAGGAGACAGTGAGACATTAGAGGGTGGGAAAAGAGAGATTGAGACTTTAGAAGAAAAGTAATAGTATGATCCTAATAAAGTCATTCATGAGCATAGAAATAATCATTTGTTAACCTGCAAAATAGTTCAGAAGGTGATAACGATTATAACTTAAGCAAATAACAGTACACATCCAACTAGATATATACCAAAGCTAATGAAATAGTTCATTTTCTTTAGTATGTATGAACACAAACATAGACCAAAAATATTAAAAGAATATTCTTACAACATCCATGATACATGCATGAAAGTGTGTAAGCTCTGGCGACTTCATATATTAATTAAAAGTTCAAAGTACACAATTATGATGGTGTAGCTCTAGTCCCAATAGTGGAACATGAAGTTTCCGCTTGCTCCTCCAAACAATGATATTCTCTCATATCCTAATATAGATAAGTCAAGGATAAGAATATAAAAGTCCAATCCATTTGCTTGAGTTATGAGGGTTTATTTATAACAAGTGAGGTGACTTCACCTCCCCTTGTGACTCTTGAGCTCCCTCATGACCCTTGGGATTCTATATTCATTTTGAGATCCTCTTAGACCTTTGAGCTACCTAATGACTCTTCATATTCCTTATGTGACTCCAGGGATTCCATTTACACATTTCTCATTTTCTCATTATTTTCCAAAATACAAAATTACATATGAAAAGAATGTGGCTATAGCCATGAGACAAAATAATACGTCATGTTAAAATTAAGGAAATTGTAACTCGATGACTATGACATGTAGTTTCATTGTAAGATGTTGGTACCAAGCTTTATACTCTATTTCTATGTGTTCAAACTTTAGTGGTAGATCCATATTATATATGATTTCACTCTCTAAAGCATCTGAATATATAGTCTCAGTGTCTACCTGAATGTCGTTCCACAAAAATATTAACTTCATGTGTATCTTCATTGGATAGGTCACATATTGAAAAATAGACTCTTTTGTCACCTTCAGCTCATCCTGAGAGCTTCTCTATCTAATATTTTTAAATAAATCTTTTATCTCCTCTCTTATTACATTCTTACATTTTACTTCTGTAAATGTACCAATAGAAGGTATCATATGCATTTGCACTAAGGCATACAATCAACGGGACAGCCGTGAATATGTTGATATGGTGTTGGTTACAAAAGTATGGAGTTGTTCATAGACTTTAATAAACATCCTAATTTATTCCTTCTCCATTTCAAAATCCTTCCTCCCTTTCCTAACCAACACTGTAGGTATATTCAAGTACTTGGTGCCCCACTCCTGTATTACATCTATGGTTGTATAATATTTCCACAGGAGCTTCACCATCTCTTGTGATCCTTGATTCCCTTCTTTCAAGAGCACCATTCCCTCATTCAGAGTGACTGCCTCATTATACAACAACTTCATATTGCACTCTAGTAGCTAGATTTCCTCTAATATTATTTCCTTCAATCTATCTCTACTAGAACTTATGGAAGACAAACTCTAATTATCGACCTTTAGATGATCAATCTGTTGCTTTGTATTATCCAATCATTTATCTAAATTTTTATTCATTTTAATCAAAATAATTGTATTCTTTTCAGCTGCCACTGCAAAGGTTGTATTTATTGAAGCGATTTCTTTGGCATTCTTCCTAGTTCCCGACAAAATCACCTTCTTTGTGTTAATGGAAACATAATGATCAAGATCATTGGGAAAGTACCTTCATATTTCATATACTATTATGTTCTTTAGCTCACTGCATGATCCGAATGGGAATCTTAGCTTCTTTTTTCTAAGATCCAATTCAAAATAATAAGAAAGTGCTAGAGGATTTAGAGATTAATTTCAAGTTAAATATGATTTTTTATGTGATTTTATGTGAATTTCATGAGTAAATTAACATAAACAAAACAATGAACATCAACATCTAACATACATAAAAATCACCATAAATACTAACACAATATCACATGACAAAGGAGTTCATCCTACCTGAGCTACATCTCCTTGGTCCAGCTTCCAATGGCTTGGCCCTCTTCTATTATTCTCAAAAGTGTGATTACATGTGTTTACAATGCTCAAAAAACTATGAAACTTGTTATATTGGCTCCTGAATGCCCAAAAATATCTATGTAGCCTCTTTCTATATCAAATTTGGCCAAAAAATCATTACGTTATGACTTCCCCTAGTTTCTCCACTATTCATTCCATATTTTCCCCAAAATATAGCACCAAACCCACAATTTCATCCCAAAAAGGGCTTTCAGAGCACCAGTTTTGTAAAAAATAGGGCGAAATTCGAGGCACTAACTTTCCCCTTAATGCCCAAAAATTGGATTTAAAACAATGCGGCTTATGGTTAATATATATATATATATATATATATATATATATATATATATATATATATATATATATATATATATATATATATAACTCCGAATGGTAAACTTAACCATCAGACTTGGCATAGTCCTGGTCACATGTGGCGGAGGATCTTATGGTTAAGGCTTAGTAGGTGACTAGCAGAACACGATCTTGGTGGTCTTGGTGGTGGTCATCACATGCGGGGTTCACATTCATTTTTGACGGTTTGCGGTTACGGAAAAGGGTGTGGGGCTAGCCTCTTGCCCATGGTCCTGCGTCTGGCAGTGACCAGGGCTAGGGCTAGACATTGGCCCCCTCTTCCTAATGCGTCAACAATACATAGTATGTTAAGGATGATGGCGGGAGGTGCAGTGGTAACATGTTTGGGTTTGTGCTCAGGGGTCGCAAGCTTGATCCCCGTTTCTGCTGCTTAGACTTGACCCAATATTTTTGTGGCCCTTGGGATGCCAAATGGCGGTGCCTGGCATGGCGACGTGGAAACTTGTTTTTGGCCACCTATCCAGCAATAAAATATCACCATTTTGAACCAGTAAGCAAGTGCCACTTGGAACCAAATCATTCACCCATGGAGACCATTGAAAAAGTCAAAATTTTAGAGTCACCTTGCCATGTAGGCATGCCCAATTAGTTGTACAGACTGTTGACTGTATTTTTTTGCATTTTTTTTTTTAATTTTCATGTTTGACAAAGTGGAGAGAACTAGTTTTTAGGATAATAGAGTGTCATTTTTTTGCAAAATGAGTTGGACCATATTCATAATGACGATATATATGCATTCATTTAGGTTCCACACTAATTCGACAACTTTGATTTTTAAGCATAATTTTTATCCTCAGATCACTCCTCCCCACTAGATTATTTTGCACCCAAAAAGATCACTTTCAATTGTTCAGTATATTAGGGTACAGTTACCTCACCTTGCCAATATCGATCCATTTTTCCTTAGAAGGATTCTTGCCTTTGAGCCCCACAAGATGGTAGTCTACACTCCCTCTTTTTGATGTCCTTGTGCTTCTCTCAAGAATGGTGTCTTGTTGAAGCTCATAAAGGTATTCAGGAGAAAAGTATTCAATAGAAGGAATTTAAACATGTTCTCCTTGATCTTTAATTAATGGAGGCTCATACAACCTTAAGTTATCAACATTAAAAATAGAGTAAATTTTCATGTGTCATGGCAATTCTAAATTTAAAGGCACATTCACCAATCTTTTCCAAAATTTTGAAAGGACCATAATGAATTAGCTTCAGTTTTTTACCTTCCCCTTTAAGCATGTCTTTGCTAATGTGAATCCAAACTTCATCACGAACATGGAGTTTTTGTTCTACCCGATGCTTGTCGTGCCTTGCTTTTTACTTGCCTCAATTCTTTACAAGTCGATCTTGAACTGTTTGATGTATCAAATGGATTTTTTCTATGAACTTGTTGGATTTGTCTATGTCGTTATGGCCATCAATAGGAACATAATTCCAAAAAATTAAATACAATGATGATGTAGGCAAGTATCCAAGACATGCGTCAAATGGTGATGTTTGTGTAGAGGATTGTTTTGCACAATTGTAAGCATGTTAAATGTAGTGCAAGTTTTCATCCCACAACTTAGGATGCTTGCTATAGTATCCTCAAAGAAGATGTATGAATGTTCGATTGACCACCTCAGTTTGACCATCTATTTGTGGATGTAAGGTTGTACTCTTCTTCAACTTGGCATCCATCAAGTCCCAGAAACTTGAATAAAAATTCCCAACAAATCGAGAATCTCAATCATTAACAATGGATGTGGAAAAAAATAAATGAATCCAAAAATGTTGAAAGAATAAGTGAGTTATTTGTTCAACTTTTATTTTCTTTTCACATGGAATTAATATACGCATCTTGGTGAGCCTATCCACAACTACATACAAATAATCATGACCTCTTTTTGACAATGGAAGAGCTCCTACAAAATCCATAGAAACATTATCCCATGGATGTGAAGGTACAAGAAGTGGTGTGTACAATCCTAACTTCCTATTGATAGGCTTAATGAATGGACATAATGAACAACCTTTAATGAAACGTGACATACTTTCAAGCATATGAGGCCAATAACAATACCTCTGAAGACGTGCCACCATTTTTTTTAAACCAAAATGTCCAGCAATAAGAGAAGTGTGTGCCACCCTTATGAAATTCACTCTCTCCCCCTGCGAAATACAAAGATTTCCAAAATTATACAACAAGTTATTATGTACATGGTAATTCAATTCCTCCACTTTGTTGCCTTGACTAAATCTTGCATAAACATCTTGAAATTCATTATCACATGCACATTTCTCAATAAAACTTTCATGCAGAACAAAATTATGCTTGATTAAAGTAGTTGCAATAATAATAGGCCTCGAAAGCATATCAACAACCTTGTTTAATACATTTCTTATGCTTTATGACCAAGTGGAATTGTTGTAAGAAACCCATCCATTGAAAGTGCCCTGAATGCTGTAACTTAGTTTGTGATTGCAAGTATTACAATGGTTGGTGTTCGGTCTGTATCATGGTTTCCTTTCCCATCAAATAATGTTTCCACTTTTTAACACTTTGAACCAATGCATAAAGCTCCTTGTCAGAAGTAGGATAGTTAAGCACTGCACCATTGAAATTTTCTGAATGAAATGAAATGGGCTTACCATGTTGCATAAGGACTACGCCCATGGCATAGTCTCTTGCATCAGTTTTAATCTAAAAGGGTTGTCTCAAGTGTGCCAATGCAAGTACTGGGGATGAACTGATATTCTCCTTCAAAGCATCAAATGATTTTTTTTTCTTGCCTCCCCACTGAAAGACGTTTTTCGCACTAGTCAATGCATGTAAAGGAGTTGTGATATAAGATAAGTTAGCAATAAACTTCTTTGAATATTGTGTTTCTCCCAAAAAATTTCTTACCTCAATGACTGTCTTGGGCATTGGAAAATTCACAATGACCTCAACCTTAAGGGGTCTATTGTCATCTCGTCTCCTCCAATAATATGCTCCAAGTACACCAAAGAAGTTTTACCAAACACACATTTTGACATCTTCAAAAACAATTTTTCTTTCCTTAAGACATCCAGTACTTTTCTTACATGCATGACATGTTCATCATCTAATTTACTGAAAAGTAAGATATCATCTAAGTAGACGATTACAAACTCATCAATAAATGGCCTTAAAACATTATTCATCGTATGCATTAAGGTTGCATGGGTATTAAATAAACCAAAATGCATAACGAGCCATTCAAGCAAACCTTCCTTTGTTTTGAATTTCGTCTTCCAAATGTCACATTCAGCAATTATAATTTGATGGTAGCCACTCCTTAAGTCCAACTTAGTAAAATACTTTGCATCTTTTAATTGATCATGTAAATCAACTATTCTAGGAAGTGGATAATAGTTCTTTACCACAATTTTCTTGAATTCATGGAAATCTAGGCACATGTGCCATGTTTCATCTTTATTTAGCACCAACACAATAGGTGATCTGCATGGAAAAGTGCTTGGTCGGATGATCTATTTTTCAAAAAACTCTTGAATTTTATTTTTTATTTTAGCACTCTCCATCACTGATATGCTATACATGCCAATGTTAAGAAGAGGAAAATCTTGCGAAAACTATATTTCATGTTGGATTCCCATCTTTCGAGGAAACCCCTTTGGCTTCTAAAACATCTCAATATTTTGATTAACCACTTCAATAAAATCAGATTTAAACATTGGATCAAAACCTTGAAATGCTTCATAATCAACATCATTGTTTGGTTTAATCATAAGAAGCACAAAATTCTTGCTTGAATTCACTAGTATTTTCATTTTACCTGCATTAACTATTGAAAGATTTAGTTTTTTGTGATGAGCTCTCACAATATAGTCCACACCATTTTTGAAAAAGTGGTACATTTTTTCATGGTGATAGAAGATGTATTTTCTATCATAGAGGTAAGGAATACCCAAAACAATTCCTGAAATATCAAGCGGTACAACATCTAATTCAACTTCATCAATGAAGTTTGTTGTGATTGCAATCCGAAGAATACACTTTCTTGTAACCTGAAAATTTGTGTTCCTGCATATCCAACCCAATAGATATGGTTTGTGATGAATAATGGTTTCAAGATTAAGCTTCTTTTCTAAGTCTTCAGATATCAAATTGGCTTGAGACCCACTATCAAATAGTGTGTCAATTTTTTTATGTTTTGAAATAACTCTCACATGAAATAATTCAATTCTTGTTTCTTCATTTGGAGTACTAGTGTGACAATTTGATGAACTAGTGCTAGTAATGGATTATTTTTCCTTCATACCCATGGCTGTAGTTTTAGTTTCATCACTTGAGTTGGATCCCAAATCTTGTTGAGTGGTTGCATATATTTTTTGTTTTCCTTTGTTGTTGAAATTCTTGGGCCTCATATTTGGATGAAGCTTCCAACAATGGTCTTCATCATGTGTTATAAAACCAGCTCCAAAAATAGAAGAGAAGAGAGATCAATGCCTTACAAATAAACCAGTTCAAGGGGGAAGCCTCCAATACATTACATAAATGAAAAATTCTTGGACGATTGAAATGACCAAAACCTCCTTTCTATCTATAGGAATCCATGGGGCCACAATGTAATCCTAGCCAACCTAACAATAATAATGTAAGGGCACAATAATAATAATATGGAAGTTATAGGGGTATAACAATAATAGTAAGGGGGTTACACTAGCAACAATAAGGGACTATACTAGTAATATAGGGACCTAACATGCTCCTCTCCTTCAAAAAAGTGTTGTCCTCAACGCTTGAGTAGCTCCAGGTGCTTCTGTATAAAATTCTCATCCTCCCATGTAGAATCTTCAGTGGGTAAGTACTTCCATTTGATGAGACACTCTGAAATTGATCGATTTTGTAGCTGTCAAGTGCTTGTTTTCGTGACTGCTTCAAGTTCCAATATAGTTTTTCCTTCCTCATCAACTTCTGGAAAAATTGTTTGAACTGGAAGCTTGTCCCCTATAACCTTCTTTAAGCATGAAACATGGAAAACTGGATGCACTCGTGAAGAAGTAGGAAGCTCCAATTTGTATGCCATAGTACCGATATTTTGCAACACCTTGTAAGGACCATAGTACTTTGACGAGAATTTATTATCCTTCTTAGCGAGCATGAGGGATATTTTTTTGTATGGTTGTAGCCATAAAAATACCCAGTCTCCTACATAGAAACTTCTCTCATTGCGATGTTGATCTTCCTATTGTTTCATTCGATTTTGTGCTAAATTTAGGTAATCCTTTAAGAGTTGGAGAACTTCTTGTTGATTCTCAATGTGATCTTCCACTTCTTTGACCCTAGATTTTTCCCTTAAAGAAGATGTGATGGATGGTGGATGATATCCATAAAGTGCGAAAAATGGGGTCAGTTTTGCTGTAGTATGGAAGGAAGTGTTATACCACCATTCAGCGAGACGTAACCACTTGACCCATTATGCTTGCTTATCATATACAAAAAAATGAAGATATCCTTCCAAACATTTATTCACTATATCAGTTTGACCATCATATTGAGGATGATAAGATGAGCTATGAGCTAGTTGAGTACCCAAACAAGAAAATAATTCTGTCCAAAAATTTCCTGTAAAAATGGGATCTCTGGCACTTACAATAATCTTAGGGTTTCCATGTAGCTTTTGAATTGTTTCCATAAATGCAATAGAAACTGTAATTTCTTTAAATGGATGAGATAAACACAAAATTCTGCATACTTGGTAAGCCTATCAACTACCACCGTCGTGACACTCTTTCGTTCGGACTTAGGTAAACCTGTGATAAAATCCATTGAAATATCCTCCCAACATTGACTTGGAATGGATAAAGGTTGTAGAAGACATGGGGTCTTAATAGTCTCAACTTTATTTTTTTGGAAAACCAAACATTCCTCCACAAACTTTTGAATATTCCATTTAAGGCCATCCCAAAAAAATCATTCTTCACCCTGTGGAAAGTTTTTAAAAATCCTGAGTGTCCTCCTAAAGGATAAGTGTGCAATTCCAAAAGAATATTTTGTTTTATTTGGGAATTCTTGCAAATATATAAGCGATATTTGTACCATAAGGAATCATTTTCCAACTAAATGTATCAGATGTACTAGGATCTTGCTACAAATTTTTAATGAGTGTCGACAATTCTTCGTCCTTCATTAATCCCTTACTTCAGTTATCCAATTTGGTTGGATAATAAAAATGGCACAAAGCAATGCTTCCACCTCTTCATCCTTTCTTGAGAGTGCATCTGCAACAACATTTAACTTCCATTTTTTGTAGATGATTTCAAAGTCATAACCCAACATCTTTGTGACCCATTTTTTCTGCTCTTCTGAAGATAGTCTTTGTTCCAAAAAGTGTTTACCTTGAAGAGTCTTCCAATTAGGTAAGGTTGCCATTTCTTTAGTGCATGTAGTATTTCCAACATTTCCTTCTCATAAATAGCCTTTTGTAAATAATTTCCTTTGATTGGACGACTTTCAAAAGAAATGGGTCTTCCTTACTTCATTAAAATATCACCAATTCCATTTCCTAAGGCATCACATTCCACAACAAAGGTTTTAGTGAAGTATGGCATGGCTAATACTGGTGCTAGGCACATTTCCTCTTTAAGATGTTCAAAGGCCTTAGTTGCTTCAGGAGTCCATGAAAATGCAAATTTCTTCAATAATGTTGTTAGAGGTGCTACTATTCTCCCATAATTATTAAAAAACTTGCGATAATACCCAGTTAACCTTAGAAATTCATGCAACTACTTTATGGTTGTGGGGAATTTCCATTCCTTAATGGATTTAATTTTGTTAGGGTCTAATTTAACACCCTCGTGAGATACAATATGACCCAGATATTCCACCTCTTTTACTCCAAAGAAACATTTCGATGTTTTGCGTATAATTATTTCTCCTCCAATAGTTTGAGCACCCTGTCAACATGTTGAAAATTATCCTTCCAAGACCTCATATAGATTATTATATCATCAAAAAATACAAGCATAAGTTTTCTAAGGAAGGGTTTCAAAATGGAATTCATCAACCCTTGAAATGTAGAAGGTGCATTGGTAAGGCCAAAAGGCATCAACAAAAATTCATAATGACCCTCAGAAGTTTGAAATGTTGTTTTCAGAATATCTTCACTCTTCATTCTAATTTGACGATATCCTGATGAAGATCCAACTTAGTGAAATAAATTTCTTCATGTAATTCATCCAATAATTAATCAATCACAGGAATGGGAAACATATCTTTAATAGTGAGCTTATTGAGCTACCTATAATCTAGACACATGTGCCATGATCCATCTTTCTTGTGCACCAATACTACTGGAGCAGAGAAATAATTTCGACTACGTTAAATTATACCAGCCTCTAACATTTTTGCGATCATACATTCAATTTCTCTCTTTTGGAAAAAATGATATCTGTAAGGAACACTTCCTGGAATCAAATGAATAGCATGAATCATGATCACGAATAGGTGGGAGTCCTTTGGGAGTTTCAAAAACCTTGGAATGATTGTCCAAGTCTTTTTGGAGATCTGGAGAAATAAATGATTTTGAGGTTAGAACTTCTAGTGAGCATAATTGTGCAATTACGCCTTGTTTTTATTTCTTCAGAAGATTTCTCATGACATTATAGCTTATTATCTTTTATGGCTTCCCAACGATACCTTGTAATTCGATTTCATTTCCTTCCGAAAAAAAATTCAAGAAAATTTCTTGAAAATTAAAAGCTATTGTCCCCAAAGATTGTAACCATTGTACTCCTATTAAAACATCAACACCTCCCATTGGAATGGAAAGCATTGGACTATCCAATAAATATTCCCCCATGGATAGCTTGATATTATGGAATTTTCTAGAGAAATTTATAATTCCTCCATTTGCAGCCATCACTTGACATTCTAGTGCTGGGTATAGGAAACAATTCAATTCCTTGGCTACCTTGAAATGAATAAAATTATGGGTACTACCCGAATCAATCAACACTATTACCTTTTTCTTCTTGATATGTCCTTCTATATTGATATTTTGAGGAGTGGTAATTCCTACCAATGCATTACACGATATGGTCAGACTCATTTTTTCTTCTTCTAGGGTTGGTTCCTAGTGTATATCCTCTTCTTTTGAAGTTTCTTGTTCATTTTCTTCTTCCTCATCACAATCTATGTAAAATAATTTCTTCTCAGCACACTTATGACCTTTAGTGTATTTTCTATCACAACTGTAGCAAAGATCATTTGCTCTTTTTTCTTCCAATTATTTTGGTGTCAACATTGTAGGTTGTGGAAGTCTAGTAGTAGCAACACTTTTATCTTTATAGATGTAAGTCGTAGACTTCCTTGTCGCCACAATTTTACATTCAATTTCTCTTGCCAACCTGAATGCCTTCTCCAATGAATCAGGTTCCCAAAGGCAAACTTCATGTTGGATGTTATCCTTTAAAGTCCCTATGAAGACATCAATCCCGTGTTCCTCTGGAATGTCAGTTACCCTTATATTTAGTTTTTGGAAGTCTTCAATGTACTTCCCCACTGAACCCTTTGTTTGAGATTTATCAATTGGCTAAAGTAGGTGTTTCTCTTTGTATCCTCATAATGTGCTATCATTTCCTCCATTAAAATTGACCAAGTAACAATTTTTTTACAAGATCAAAGCCATCGATACCATACAAATGTATTTTTTTCTAAATGTAAAGTTGAAATGCGTACCTTTTGTATGTTTTGCACATTATTGAGATCAAAATATTGCTCCATTTGTAGCATCCATGTTATGAGATCCTTGCCATCAAACATCCTCATATCCATCTTTGGAATATGGTGGTTCTTCCATCCAATATTAGACTTTATGAAATCACAATTAACATTTATTTTTTTCTCATCCTAAGTTTCCTCTACTATCTTTTCACCATTAGGAAACATTTCTTTTATCAACTTTGTCAAACCTTCCATGTCTGCTTTTAGATCATTCTTCATGCTTTCCATGTTGTCTTTCATTTTTTCTTCCATGTCATCCATCTTAGCTTCCATGCCATCCATCTTAGCTTCCAGTCCTTTCTTCAAACCATCCATCTTTTCTTCCACGACTTTCTTTAAAACTTCCATTTCATTCTTTGTTGCACTTTGTGAGAGCAAGATTTGGTGCACGTGCTCTTGTAACTTTGATAGAACATGTTGCAATTATTCATCTTCATGAGTCATAGTAGAGTAATATGAGGGATTAATGGGTGTTGAATAATTTTTAGGAGGCATTTCACAACCAAATACTAATATCTATGCTCAATAGGTCTTTGGAATCACTTAAAATTTATTTTTCAAACAAGACTTATGCAATTTGAAAAAACAATACACGCCATTTTTTTTATTTTGAGGAGCTTGATATTGAAACTGAATTATCTCTTTGATTTCAGATCTTCAATATATAACATTCGTCCCTGAAGTAGCCCTCTGAATCTTCTTTCGAATTCCATAGGTCTGACCTAATTTGGATTCTTGAAGAGAAAGTTATTCCCAGTCTCCTATGATGACCTAATTATGGACTATTTCAGTAGAGCGAAATTGTATGACTTGCCATGTGTCACTGTTTTCTCCTTCAGACCTAAAATTGATAGAGAAGAAACTAGAGTCTATGCGCTTGTGCACACATTTTAGAGAATTCCAATCCAATGCTTAGAGAGAGAGTTATGACGATTTTCCCATGGTCACCTCTTTGAGATGAAATTTGGGAGCCTAAAAAATCCCTAACTTCCACATATCATATCTCCGAAACTATTATGAATCAAGCTCTAGAATTTTTTCATAGCATTCCCCAAGATTTTTGATTCGCTCTGTGAAAATTTCGGCTTTTGAACCCACGTAGAAACAAATTTATAAAAAAAATCCCACAATGACCTGTTTAGGTTAAATTCAAGAGCTTGCAAAAATCCCTAACTTGCACAGATCATATCTACAAAAATGTTGTGAACAAAGATCTGGAAATTTTCCACGAATTTCCTCAGGAGTTTAGCTTTGCTATATAAAAATTTTAGCTTCTGAAACTTCGTAGAAAAAAATGTATAGAAAAAATTCCACGTTGACCTATTTGGAGCAGCAGAACCCTACAATCCAAAGCTCCAATACCAAATGTTATGAAACCAGCTCCAAAAATAAAATATAAGAGAGATCAAAGCCTTAGAAATCAACCACTTCGAGGGTGAAACCTCCAATACATTACATAAATGAACAATTCTTGGATTATTGAAATGACCAAAACCTCCTTTCTATATATAGGAGTCCATGGGGCCACAATGTAATCCTAGCCAACCTAACAATAATAATGTAAGGGAAAAATAATAACAATATGGGGGTTACAAGGGTACACAAAATAAAAATAACTTGGTTACACTAGCAATAATAAGGGACTATACTAGTAATCCAGGGACCTAACATCATGACCCTCTTTGGAACAATCCTTGCATTTCGTTTTTTCTCCTTCCTTTTTAATGGATGCATTTTTAATTCCCTTTCCTTTGAAACCCTTTCCTTTCCCTCTACCCTTAAATGGATTCCTTTTACCCTCTTATAGAATGTTTTTCCCTCTTTTCTGATGGTTGGTGGCTTGCAAACAAACCTCATCTAGACTAGTGGGATTGAACATAAGGATAGTATACATTAAGTAGCTATGTAAACCCCCTAGATACTTAAACAATGTGTCTTGTGAATGAAAATAAACACCTAACATAAGAGATCTTTTTCTAAATTATTGGGTGTAATATTGCACACTTTGACCCTTAAGTTGTCTGAAGTTCTGCCAATTCATAACAGATTTTTGCATATATGCTAGATGTTGAGAATCTGGAAGGCTGTAGGTTAATACAAATTCTCTTCTTGATAATTACTTGTGAGCTTGCTTATGTCTTCTCTTATTTAGTGTTAGTGTGAATCCTTTGTCGAAGTGTACGAAAAAGTACCACTTTAGCTACGCATAATTAATAGCCCTAACAACAAAAGTGGCTGCCCATATCTTCAGATCTGCGGTTAGTTAGACATAAAAGAGCTGCAAAAACCAGATGTATGCATGGAAAGACATTAAGCAAAAAAAGTAAGGGTTTGCTCCATATACCAATAGACAAGACAAGAACAATTTTTGAAATAATTTTTATATTAATGGGGCACCTGGGAGGAAAACAAGAAGGTGTATCCAATTCCCCTCAGTGGGATGGGTTCTTGGAAGTCCTCAGCACTTCAGATATAAGATTTCTCTCTCTTGTTGGTGTAGAAGACCCACACAAAGAATGGAACTCAAAGGGAGCTCTTGCAGCAAATGGCAGAAAATGGTGACCAAGTGTATAGATCCAGAGTGATCTAATAGGCAACAAAAGCTGAAGAATGGTAGGAAAAACCCTCCTATTTATAACAAAATATTGGGTCATTCTAGATCTTGGTGCATGGGTTAACCAGATCTAGATCCATTTTTTATGGAATATTTTATTATATTTGTTGGAGGGAAAAGGTATTTGACTTGGGTCAAATCCCTTAATTTGTCAAAAATAAATAAATAAATGATTTATTTATCTTTTCAAGGAAGTGGTTAGAAGATAATCAAATAAATAATGATTTATTTAATTATTTGTGGGTGATTTGGTCATATTTAACAAGGAATATTATCTAAATGAGGTTTAAATAATTATTCCTAGAAAATAATAAGATAAATAAAGGTTTATCTAATTAATTTCTTTGATTTTGGGTTAAACATGACTGGGAATAATAATTAAATTATGGTTTAATTAATTATTCCATGAGGAAAATAAAAAAAATATAGGTTTGTTTAATATTTTCTTTTGGGGTTTCCTGTTTTAACATAGTGAAAGCAATTTTACTTAGGGTAAAATTGATCTTACATGGTGTACTTGGGTTCATCTAATGATAATAAGTTAGATGACCAAAAAATGGTGTAACATTTAGCTTAGTTAATATTTGATAAAATCAATTATCAAGGTACAAGAGACACAAATTAGGCTCCTAGAGCCAGGGAAAAACCTCTCCATCTTGGAAAGGAAAACCCACAAATAATTATTCTTATATACTTTCAATTGACAAGTAAAATGACCATGAATTAGACCCTTGACCTATATATGCTTTTAAGACCTTGTCACTACTTTCTTCTTGAATTCCTTTTGTTCATCCTCCCTTCAGCATTGCTCTGCACCAATACTAAGAAACTTGATTCTTAGTGACTTCCTTTATTCCTCGTAGAAATTCTTCAACACCTTGTAGTATCTTCTTCTACTCTCGGTCTTCTAGATATACTTCAGCACTTTGATCACACTATCTTATCTTTCGACCTTCCTTTATGCACTCATTTTTACTATAGAGAAACTTGGTATCTATTTATCAACACATAACTTAGTTATTTATTTCTTCAATAGTCTTCCTTTTCGCATACTATAATACTCGTTTTCAACTTCTATTTTCACTTTCATTGAGCAGCACCAGCCTTGTTCTACCCTTGCATCAAGTAGAATTCGTCCTGAGAAACTATTCTTGGAAATCTCTGTAATTAATGGAAATGTATCACTGATATTTATTTCAGAATTTCAGTGGGCTGAACTCTCATTACTTAGAAGGTATCTATGCTTTATTCACTGTACATAGTCTTTGTGATCCACATCTTTTTGGTTGCAGACTTGTCCACAATCCTTATCTCCATTCATATGCTTCTTGTATCCGCACTTGAAATATTTTTTTTCATCTGCAGAGTAATCTTGTGTATATCTACATGAGGTTCAATGTTTATCCGCTCGTCTTCTTTTCTGAAAAAACAATCCCGCAAATTTTCCTAAAATTTTCGATAATTTCAGAGGAATCTGCACTCAAATTTCTTGCCTTTTGTCTGTAGGAACATGGGTATATATATAGGTAATAGGTCAATGTTTAGGCCTTCCTTTCTTTAGGCTTGTAGGTGGACTTTAAAAACATTATAATAACTTCTTTTTCCAGCATTTGACAGAGGTCCGTTTGTAGGGAATTCTTCCATAAAATCTTGGATGTGATATGAGGCTTATGAAAAGATCTAGAGCATATACTAATGACAGATTCCTTCATATATATACATGACACTTAACTATATTCTATGCCTAGAAGACTTAAACCTAGTAGACATCAAGAAGAAGTCTATCTACATAATAAAAATCTTGCTCATGAACCCCATGAAGAAAATACAAAAAAAATACATTTTATTATCTTTGTCATATTCTTCACATGTATTCATAAGGACATAGTCAACATGAAGACCGACCTAGTTACATTTTTCAACACTCTCTCTTAACTAGGGAGGTATTTAGACAGGTACATGGCTAATTTCAAACTGAAGAATCTCATAAGAAGAATTAGATTGGTAATCACATCTGTATAGCATCATATCAACCATAACTGTCCTAGTGCAAGGCCTTGAATAAAAGCCCTATCTCTCAATGAGACAATGGGCTACAATGCTGGCAAGACACATGACTTATAGACACCATCTTCATTGTCTCTCTAAGGTACATACTCCAGCTGGGTGTTCCCAGAATATGACCTTCTTGGACTATTCTTCTCTTGGGTGGCTAGCCGTCAAATAATATCTGTCCCTGACTACTCTTATCTTGAATTCCCTAATAAATTCTCAAAGAGTATCGAATTCCAAATGATTACCTAATCCTCCTAATGCCCTAATAAATTCTCCCTCTCAACCAGGTAGGACCTATTCCACAAGGGAATGTACTCATTCATATACAATGAATTTATCTAATCTCATTCTTAGGAACACTACAAGGAAAATACCCTCTAGCAGATGTTTTTGAGGAACAACAAAGAAAAAAAACCCATACATCCATTTCTAGCGGAGGTTACTAGAGGAGGTTGGCGGGCGGAGGGTTTTGCGGATGTTTTCCTATCAGTGCTCTTATCGTTAAAACTCGCCCCAGTTTTCTCAAAAAAATAAAGCACCGGTGCGGAAAAAATCATTGGCACATCAGACACTGTGCACTCTATACACATGTAATGATCCCTTTTGAGGAAATTCAACAAGGTGCTCAAGCGAAATGCTATATAAGTAAAAATGTTCAAAAATAACACAGATCAGGGCTTGGTTCCCCTCATTTATGTTGTATGAGACTTATATTGATCCAGGTGGATATTGGTGGTCACCCGCCTATTCCACTTGGGGCTCCACCATTGTCTATTTCAGTTTTTCAGTTTTGGCACAGTTTACTATTTTTAGCAGTTTTTCGGGTCCTAAACTTCCGGAGCCGTTTTGAGGCCCTAAATGACGTTTTTTGGGAAAACAAAGGGCAACATGGGTCCATGGACGGATGTTGCCTGTTCCAAATTTGTAGTCCTCGGATAGATCTTTCTAACGAGATATGGTACGCGTCAAACGGAGATCGTATGCCAAAGTTACGCCCCTGGGAAGTTGAAACACCAATTTACCCAAACGGGGCCCATAGTTTTGGCGCTTCATCTCCTAGGGTTAGGGTTTTGGCTGTTTAGGATTTCCCATTGTTTCTAAATGATAAATAGGCCCTCGACCCTCATTGTAACAAAGTTCAGAGGCCTGTAGCCGCCACATCTCTTCTCAGAGATAGCTACCAGCGCCCTAGCTAGTTTTATTTCCATTTTGTCTGTAAGCAAATTTCAGTTCTTTGATATTAATGAAACAATGTTATTTCCACTCGCATCTCTCGTATTTGTTTATATGTTTATATTCAGTTGTGTTCCCGCATAACCGATCGTTGCATCGTAGCGGTTCCCGCTTTTTCTCGATCCTTCTTTCGCATGCTAACACAGTGGCAACCGGTATAAGGAGCTAGGGCTCGATCTGGTGGAACCTTTGCAAGATCAGCGTCGCAAACCTCGACGGACGCCCATGGGGGATGAAAAGAAAGATGAGGGAGCAGGAGATCCTATCAAAATACTGCTCGAGGAGGCCCTCGAAAAACAAAGGAACGGATGATGGATAACTTTGCTCAGATCCTTCAACGGCTACCCACCGGCGGCGCATCTGCATCCAGCAGCCACTCTGGAGGTGCGACTCCTTTTAAGGTACAAGTAAATTTTGACATTCCCATATTTGAGGGTCAAATAGACGCAGATGCTGTAGATAAATGGTTGAATTTGTTAGAAGGATATTTCTCGGTTCATGACTTTTCAGACCGGGAGAAGATTATTTTTGCACTCCTCAAAGCTACCCCCCATGTTAAGGACTGGTGGGAAACCTACTGTGAGAACAAGGACCAGACAGAACCCTCTCTGTTCTCGGCCGTACCAACTTGGAATTCTTTTCGAGACGCCGTCAAGGAACAGTACTATCCTGTGGGGAGCTATGAGGACAAGTACATACAATGGACCACGCTGCGACAACAAAGGGATCAAGATGTGCATGAGCTGACGAATCTATTCCATACCCTGCGTACAAAGTTGGGTATCAAAGATAAGAAGAGGAAACATACGGTGTGGAGTAACTCCAGGCCAATACACTGAAATGCATTAGGAGGAAATGGAATTCCCTTGACATCTCTCGCTTGAGTACGACACTTGGGTATGCGCAAGATTGAACAAAAATTCAAGCGAGAAAGCGAGACTTTGGATACGCGGTCAAAAGCAAAGGAAAGACATGAAACATGAGAACAAGAGGCCAAGGCCAAGGCATGGCGGCTAAAGACAACTCGCCGAAGCCACAAGAAAAGACCAACACCGTAAAGCCAAAGAAGGACATGGGAAAGTGGTGTGAGTCCCATAAGAGCTCCACTCACAACACAAGTGAGTGTCGGGCCAAGCAGTCGCTAGTGGCCGAGATGAGGGCTTCTGAGTCAGATGCATGCTCTGACTCCGAATCAGAACCTGAAAAGGCGAATGAAAAAGGGAAGCAGATTATTGATGCGGAGCCCAACGCCACTGTTGCCACTGCAAAGATCCAAAAGGAGGAACCGGAAGATCCAGAGGAGGAGGAACGTCTCTTCCACTCCCGGATGTGGGTAAAGGGCTCCCCGGTACAGTTCATTGTCGACAATGGGAGCCAAAAGAACCTCATTTCAGCAGACGCCGTGAAGCGGTTGGGCTTGCCGACCACAGCTCACCCACATCCATACACCATCGGGTGGCTTCACCAAGGACGAGATCTCCGCGTCGGCCGGCAGTGTCGCCTTCCCTATAGCATCAAGCCCTTCACGGATGAGGTATTATGTGACGTTGCTCCTATTGATGTTTCTGATGTATTATTAGGACAACCATGCCCGGCAAACATCATGTTTGTGTGGAGTCTCGGCCTCGTACGGTATTGTTACTTTGAGAAAATAGAAATAGGATTGTACGGGATGCCGGAGAATGCACCTCCTATTTTGCTATCTCTTTAGTTGCGCAAAACAATGCGGTAAGCTCATTCCAAACTGGGAAATTTGTTTTACTCTAATCGAGGGCAAAGAAGGCGCGGCCAAAACCTCCGAGACGGGGCTCCTGTTTACAACAACAACCAAATGGATAAGGTTGTGGGAAGATGCAGGGACATATTCACCTCACCCACAGGGTTCCTGCACACTGTGAGATTGGCTTTGGGTCCAGTCGACCCCCGGTCTGCTTCGCTACTAATGGGCCAGGTCTATCGGTGCTACGTTACCGAAATGATGAAATCAAAGAGCGAGATTCGGCGAACATTGCGAAGGTCACATCGGGCCAAGTTCATCGCCTATGGGAGCCTCGCCCTATGGGAGCCCGATCGTGTTGGTACAGAAAAAGGATGGGACGTGGAGACTCTGTATTGACTATCGGGCGCTGAACAAGATCACTGTCCGGAATAGATACCCAATCCCACGGATTGATGACCTTCTGGACCAACTCCAAGGTGCAAAATATTTCAGTAAGATCGACCTGAAGTCTGGGTATCACCAGGTACCAATTGAACCCTCTGATGTGTGGAAGACTGCCTTCAAAGCTAAGGAAGGCCTTTTTGAATGGTTGGTCATGCCTTTCGGGTTGACGAATGCTTCCGCAACCTTCATGAGGATGATGGACGACATCTTGCGGCCATTCACCAACTCATTTGTAGTGGTGTACTTGGATGATATTCTGATCTTCAGCCAGACTTGGGAAGAGCACCTTCACCACATCAGACAAGTCCTCCAAACACTGCGGCAACACAAGTTGTGTGCCAATTTGGAGAAGTGCACTTTTGGCATGACCCAGGTTCAATATCTGGGATACATTATTGATGAAAGGGGGGTGCATGTGGATCCGACCAAGATCCAAGTCATTCGGGATTGGCCAGCCCCAACCACTATAACAGAGCTTCGCAACTTTCTGGGTCTTGCTAATTTCTATCGGAGGTTCGTGTTGGGATTCTCTCATATCACTTGGCCCTTGAGTCAAGTCACCAAGGGAGGAGCGAGAGCAAAATTTTTTTGGTCGAAACCTCAACAGAAGGCGTTCACAGAACTGAAAAACCGCCTCTGTTCTGCCCCAGTGCTCACTTTACCAGACTTGCAACAGCCATTTGAGATCGAGACAGATGCCTCTGACTATGCTATTGGGGCAGTTCTTACTCAACAGGGACATCCAGTGGCATTTCACAGTGAGACATTGTCTGACACAGTTCGCAAGTACCCCACGTATGACAAAGAAATGTACTCCATTGTGCAAGCTTGTCGACAATGGAAGCATTACATTTTGGGGAAGGAAACAATCATCCACACAGACCACAGGCCCCTGCAGTTCATACAGACACAAGGGAAGTTGCAGAATGATCACCATCAGAAGTGGTCTACATATATGCAACAGTTTCATTTGAACATCAAGTATAAGAAGGGTAGCACCAATCATGTTGCAGACTGCCTCAGCCGACCACCGATCGTGGCGCTCACCACTGTGCTCAACTCTTGTGGGCACGAGACTTCTGATTGGCCGCTTCTCTACGAGAGTGACCCAGAATTCGGCCAAACTTACAAGGCACTCTTGGGGGGTACGCAAGTTCCAAATTTTCACCTCCAAGATGCACTTTTATGTCACATGGGACACTTTTGTGTTCCTTCAAGCGAGCGTGCCAAGATGATATGGGAAGCACACTACAGTCGAGTCGCTGGGCATTTCGGGGTCGAGAAAACAGTAGCAATCCTGCAGAAGTATTTCTATTGGCCGAACCTTCGAAAGGATGGCGAGAAGCACATCAGATCCTGCACTGCTTGTGCCATTGCCAAACCGAAAATCAAGAAGCAAGGCCTATATACTCCTCTACCTACCCCTAGTCGACCTTGGGAATCCATCTCCATGGATTACATGTTGGGCCTACCTTCTACTAAGCAGGGAAATGACTGTGCTTTTGTGGTCGTCGACAGATTCTCGAAGATGGCCATTATGGCGGCCTGCAAGAAGAATATCACAGCAGAAGCCACTGCTAAACTCTTCTTTGAACGAGTGTGGGTGCACTTTGGGATCCCACAGTCTATCATATCAGATCGGGATAGCAGGTTCCTCAGCACATTTTGGTCCAGCCTCTCGTCGATGTTGGATACCAAGCTCACCAAGTCCACAGCTTTCCATCCCCAAACAGATGGCCAGACAGAGGTCGTCAACAGAATGATTGTACACATTCTGCGCATGTACAATTCAAAGCATCCTCACACATGGGACGAGAGCCTCCCTTATGTACAACATAGTTATAATCGAGCTCTCCATAGTTCAATCGGCCATAGCCCCTTTCAGGTGGGCTTGGGATTTCAGCCACTATGCCCCATTGACGTAGCCATGCCATTTGCAACTGCTCAGGCCAATTCAGCTCATGTCCAGTTTGAAGTTGACAAATCCAATAGCTTCATCGAGCGCATTCAACACATCCGCCAACAGGTTCATGATATATTGGACAGAGCCAATGCCAAGTACAAGCAACGCCATGATCAACACCGGGTGCCACACAACTTCCAGGTGGGTGACAAAGTATGGCTACATTTACAGAAGGAGCGCCTCACTAGACCCCACCGCAAGCTTCGCCCGCTTCGATACGGGCCGTACACCATCACCAAGGCTGTAGGGAACAATGCATTCGAGCTCAGTATTCCACCATTCCTTGGTCTGCACCCAGTCTTCAATGTGGATCGCCTTCGTCCCTACTTCCCACCTCTACTGGACACCTCGGACATTGCAGAACAACTCACACCAACTGAGTTAAATCCAGACTGCATGGAACAGGCCACCACAGATTGCATCATGGACATGCAAATCAAGAACACTCTCCAGCAGAAGATCCAACTATATCGGGTTGTCAAAGCTGGCCAACTCCTGCACCAAGGAAAGTGGTTCACCAGGGACCAAGTTCAGCAGAAATTTCCTCATCTCATGGAGGAACTTAACGCAATGGGGACCATTGCTTCCTAAGGGGGGAGGAATGATCCCGGTGGATATTGGTGGTCACCCGCCTATTCCACTTGGGGCTCCACCATTGTCTATTTCAGTTTTTCAGTTTCGGCACAGTTTACTATTTTTAGCAGTTTTTCGGGTCCTAAACTTCCGGAGCCGTTTTGAGGCCCTAAACGACGTTTTTTGGGAAAGCGGAGGGCAACATGGGCACATGGACCAATGTTTCCCGTTCCAAATTTGTAGTCCTCGGATAGATCTTTCTAACGAGGTATGGTATGCGTCAAACGGAGATCGTATGCCAAAGTTACGCCCCTGGGAAGTTGAAACACCAATTTACCCAAACGGGGCCCATAGTTTTGGCGCTTCATCTCCTAGGGTTAGGGTTTTGGCTGTTTAGGATTTCCCATTGTTTCTAAATGATAAATAGGCCCTCGAGCCTCATTTTAATACATTTCAGAGGCCTGCTTTCAACCACCCATCTTTCTTCTCGAGATATATTACCATTCCCTATTCAGTTTTATTCCATTACGTACATGCCGTCAAAAATTCAGTTCGTTGATATTAATGAAATGAAGTGTTATTTCCGCTGCATCTCTGTATTTATGTTTATATGTTTATTCTGTTACGTTCCTGCATAAATCCGGATCATATATCTGGAATTTCATAAAAAAAATATCAGTTTAGACTTATTAAACGGATCTCCCAAAAACCTGACCAGCTAAAAAGCAGCCAAAGAGGAAGGTTGCAGTCAAATGCAATCACTGCTTTAGAAATTGTGCAGTTTTAGTAGATGTTTAGAGGAGGTCAGAAAGGAGACTTATATTTCTTTCATATATCAGCAAATAAACATTATCATAAAACCCTTTCATTATACAGTAGAATGCATGAGTCAATACAGCAATAAATCTTCAGAAAAGAGAGCTGGAACACATGTATATTTGTAGAAATGCTTCAACAGCATTATTTTTTAGGAGATTCAACAGCTGGAAGTTACAACTCAGATCTAGGACAGATATGTGGATAAAACATCAGATCTATATCATATCTGGAAAGTATATAGTTTTCTCTTCAAGATCCACTTAGAATTCTGACAAAAGCATGAATGAATAAGAGTAGACATGAGAAACAAGTTGTAGATCTGGAAACTGCTGCAGTAAATTTCTGAATATAAAATTTCATTACAATGGATCAAATCTCAACAGAACATGGATCAGCAAGCTAATCCATGGATCACCAAGTGGAAGGAAAAGCCCAGCATAAGAGATCTATGATCTAAACTATGAGCAAGACACCATGAAAACCCTCATACAGAAATAACACAGTCTACTCATGGGAATAGTGATGTAGCTCAAATGTCACAGAGAACTACTATAAAATTACAGATTTGAAATACAAGAGGAAGAGACACTCTTTTAGGAGGTTAAAGAACACACTCCAAGAGAAAGAGGCTCCAGAAATACACTAGATCTCTACAGATCTAGACTACCACTTGCTGCAGCTCACAAGATAGCTCAACCCTCAAGATGAGCAGTGCTGTAATGTAAGATGGAGCTTGGCCTCAAGCCTGATAGTGGTTCAATTCAACAAACTTTCCTCCTTTAAGCCTCAAAGGGAGAGGTGAAATCCCTGCATAGGAATTCCAGATACAATCCTCCACTAAACAACAGAGAATGGTATTTGTCTAAGCAGACAAATACTTAGAAATATGATGAATCAACAACCTTCTCTTACTGCCCTCCTTTTACTTTTATAAGATTAGAAGGCTTTTGCAAACCTGAAACCATCTTGATGAGTTAGCCCTTTTAACATGAGAGGCTTCCTTCTAGAACTACGCTGTCCCTTTCAGAGATGCAATGAACCTAGACAACGTTGTTGATTTGGTCAAGGTTGAACCAGTCTTTAGCTCAAAACTCTTTCACACCTGCAAGTGATTGTTTACATGGCCCTGATTTGTCTTTTTTCACATAGGCATTGATTTATTCAGACTTTTTAGGATTTTTACATGTCCTCCTTTATTCATTGATTCATGAAACAGAAATTAAAAAAAAATTGAATGTTCCTCTTAGCTAAGGCTAAGTGGGAACATTACAGTCCTCCCCTCCAAAATATTTCTTTTCCTCAGGCAACTGATAGCGTAAGAGTTGTAGTTCTTCTCCTTCTCCATTGATGGCACCATGAAGGATGAATTTTTCATCATGGACCAAGTGCTCATCAAGCAAATACATCAAAATTTCTCCTCCAATGCTAACATTATAGGAGCATAGTCCATCCCTTCAGGAGTGTAAAACTCAATAGAAATAAACATGGGTGAAGAAATGTCACATCAAAAACATGTATCACGAAGTACAAGATGAAGTTCCATCCCATGTGGTACATATACACTGCCCACTTTTTTCCCATACAAACCCATAAACAATACCAATATATCATCTATGTATAGAAGCAAAATCACATATATGCAAACTAAAACTTGCACTTGAGGAGGTGGGTCACAATCCCACATAAGATACCAACGCAATGCACTCCTTGTCTTGAGTAGATATGAGTGTGGTAAGTGGTACTCCTACCACATATTTGCTACATGGGTCACTTTGGCATGGCTGAAAGTGATACCCAAGTTTGGTGCCTTTGGGAAGCACCCATCATGATAGAGAATGTCCCTTTGCATCTCAAGGGAGTGGCCAGATTTAGAATTTTTATTCGCCTCATACATGCCATGATTTCTGCATGTAATATCACTCCTTGTAGGAGCCGTGGCCTGCATACATATGGTAAGAGAATATGTCAAACCAGAAAAATAAACATGCTCCATAAGATCAAATTCTTTACCATTCAAGTCTCCCACACACATGGAGTTGGGCATGGGTATGTATCCTCTTCTAAGAGAAGGAAGAGATGGCTGAAATAACTTCTGCATAGAGCTGTTTTGCTGCCCCATCTCCTGATAACCATTGAAATCTTGTAAGTGTTGATGTAGTTCCTCCCAACCATAGTGCTGATGTAGTTCGTCCTTCATACCCTCCCAATCAAAACTCCTCATGATTAGGGTGTAGATCTTGGCTGACTGCATATAGCTGGAAAGGAACTCTTTCTGTGCTCTTTGTAGTATCTATTGATTAATCTTGGAGGCTTGATACAAGAATACTTTACTAAGATGATAGATGACCCCTTCATGGACCAAATAGCCTCCCTCTTGCTTCATGCCATCTAATATCATCCAAGTGTGTAGATCTTTGGAGTACTCCACAAGGAGTTGGGATCTCCAATATGGATCCACACAACTCAACAATGATAGTGCTTTTGATACATCTATGGTGGTGCTTTCCTTGTTGTTGATTGCCTCTTTGAGATTACTTATGCCAAAATTTCTTGTGGGAAGGCTGATCCTCCCCTTCACTTCCTCCCACAGCACTGCAGCTTGCTCTCCAATCCTTGCTTGATCTATTTTTGGAGCAAAACTTTGTGAGGCTTTCCCCAGAAGACTAGAATCTAATGAAATTCCAAGTGGATTTCCATGAGGTAGGAATGTTCCTCGCAGCATTCTCATAAACATGAGAGAAGGAACTATGAGATCCTTGCTTCCACTGCGCAAATCCATCTCTGTTGTTTGTGTGGAAACATTAGGTGTGGGATAAGTGTGAATGTCTTGAATGATTTGTGGTTTCCCACTCTTCAAGTCCACCCACTCCATTTTCAAGGCCTTCCAATCAGTGGTAACCTTTCCTAAGGTAATCAACCTCTGGACACCCAAGATGACATTGGTGTCTAGTATGTCCACTAAAAAGAAGTGATCCACCAAAGTGTAGGATCCCATAGTGACAGAAAGTGATGGGAAATATTGCATGCATTGCATATTTCTATCTCCTGGGACCAAAACATAGAACCCATCAAATGTATCAGTGGGGATCCCTCTCATTTGCACAAGGTGAGAATCAATAAAGTTGTGGGTTGCCCCACTGTCAATCGAAATAGACACTCTCTGGTTTATAACTGAACCTTGTACCCTTAGGGTCAAGTACTTGGGCACTCCTATCAAAGAAGCAAGAGTCCCACTTGTTGGAGCATGTTATCTAAAAATCAGACCCTAATAGGTTGTTGATCAAGAAGACCTTGAGAAACTATTTCAAACCAGACTTTTAGTTTAGGCTTAGCCTCCTCAACCTGAGAGTGCTCTCTCAATAGGTTTTATGATTTTCAAATAAGGATTAGATGGCTAACTCTATGATTGAAATGGATAAAATGGATAATTGGTTGTACTACTAATCAACAAACATATATTGGGCTTATGAAGTTAGATTTATTTTCACAAAACATGAGTATCAGTTTCAATTGGAAGTCAGTGCATTTCACAGTTTAGATGGATGAAAAGAACAATAAGACATAAAATAACACAGTTCATGAATATATGAAGGAAGTTTGAGCACCTTCAGTGAATTCTAAGTAACATACATTCATGCCACTACAAGTAATTGAAATATGAAAAGCATAAGAATATCAAACATCCATAACCCTTTTTGAATCCTAAGTGATGAAACCAATAACGCTGTATTAATATGAAAACACAGTTTCTTGCTACAACAAAACAGTATGCTTTCTTATGAAAATTTCCAACCCAATGCAACTAGACTTCCTGTCCTTCATAGAGACATCATTACATTCCTTGGATTCTCTCCAAACACTTGAAAGAATTCGAATTTGCTAGCTTGACACCTATTAGCTACTAAAACAAACTTTAATTACATCTGACAGTTTAAACTGTCGGTTCCAGAGTCCTAATATAACTAGGATTAAAATTCTCTATTACACCTTAACAACCTTATCCAAATAATAAATCTTCTATCTAACAACTGCTCCTCCTAAACTTCGACCTTGATTATGCCCATCTCCTTTCTGTTGAACTGTAATGATTTGCTTCTTACCTACCCTGAAAAATAGGAACATGCTCCTTGCAAAATGGGTGTACTACTTCATTTATGTTTCTTCACAACATCTGCTGACCAATTTGTGCTCAAAACATGTGGCAAAGTCATATTAAACTCTTGTGACTTCGTCCTCCCAACTGTGCCCGAAACAAAACTTTGAAGAAGTGCCAAAAACCATTAACATTACTGTGTTATGAAATTGTCTGTTGTTTTTGTAGTGCAGAACTTTACCTCTGAAAACTTCATTTGAAAGCCTCCACTTTCAATTTTTTGCCATTTTATCTTCTTTTGTGGTCTTTTACATCCTCCAATAGCATCATGGTTTAATAAACATACCAGTTTCCCCTTTGAAAACTTGCAAAATTGATAAAAATGTTGTGTCTTCTCTTTTCACAGCTTCTTTCCAAAAATTTGAGTTTCCCACCTTTACTACCATCCTTGAAGTTATATATAAGCCCTCAATAATCAACTTCAAACTGTTTTAAAAAATGAAACCTTTTAGAAAAATCCAAAAATGTATAAGGAGATGTCACTTACTGTTAACACAGATTTTTGTTCTGGTTGATCTTTAGGCTTTGCTAGCTGTATTTGAAGGTGTTCAACCTGCCTTTTAAGCTTTCTGTTAGTAGCTCTAAGTTTGGTGTTAACCATTCTTATAAATTTTTCTTCCTTTATTGCAGGGACAGTCCATATGAAAAATTGATCCTAAATACTAATTGATTCACTGTTTGAAACCTTTTCCATCTCCCACAAACCTTTCAACCTCTCAAAATTTGACCTTTCCACAACATGCATTCTCACTTTCTTCCTCAATTTATCAATCTCAATGTTTTCAAGTTTGATTTTGTCTTTAACCTCCTCATAGCTACTCCTTTCTCTCTGAGTATTAAATACTTTGTTTCTGTCTTCTTCAAATATTTGAGATGATGTATTAATGGGTTCTTCAAAAACACTTGCATCCGCACCTCCAATTTGGTCTATCTCCATGTATGGCGGCTGCATTTTCTTAGACTGCCTAGTCTGTGGTTTTATTGGCTTAAAAATAAATTCTGACACCTCATCCTCAAAGTCTAATTTTTTGGATGTTTTCAATTTCTTTGATTTTCCACATGTATCCAACTTTATGAACTTTTCTTGAACCAAGGGAGACTCCTCAATGTCAATAGCTTGTAATATATCATTCAAGTCACCTCTTAATTGTAATTTTTCATTTGTGACCACAGCCTTACCCTTCTCCTTTGACCTTTGACTCCTAGTCAACTTCTTCTGAGCTGTTTTACTAATTGATTGTTCTTGGATTGTCTTTTTGACCTTAGTTATCTTCTTCTATGTGGATTGAGGAGTCTTTTGGATATTCAGTGATGTCTTTATCATAGGTTCCCTAACCTATTTTTTGGGCTTAAGCTTGACAAACCTCACTGATTTTGTTTCTGCAAGTTTAGTAGTCTTTGATGAAGATGCTTCTTTGACTTGAGAGCTAACACCTGCTCCTTCAACCCCTATTCCACTCAAAAAGAGAAAAGAAAACCATTATATTTTCACCTTCTGAAGCTCATGCAAAACTATTAACTTGACTAGACCATGATGAAATAAAGAGGTTTCACATGCCTGAGTTTTCATATGAACTTTGTCTACCATCTTCGCCGGACTTCGGAATAGAAAGAAAGGTAAGTCTAGAGAGATTATTCCTGTGAAATGCAATAGGAGTTTAAAGTGATAACTGTACACCTTGTGATATCTCCCTTCACAGGTGAAGTATCTTTGAATATTGTAGAGCAGATTGGCAAATGCATCCTTGACATAATTTCTTGGCACAAATTTATTCAAGTCAGTGTCCATAAACTCTGGTTTCAAAAAGATTTTGCAGGGTTGCATTTCAAACCTAAAATTTTTAAACCATCTTTCCTCCCCTCTTGGGATTTCTGTGATTGCTGATATAACTTCAGGAGAAATTGGTAAATTTAGGAAACCAACCTTTGTGTTTGACCTTGTGAAGTTCGTAGAAAATTCTTTGGTGACCTGATTATGCCCTCCTCGAAGCTTTTCATAGAACCTCCAACAACCTACCTTCTTGAAGTCTTCTTCAACAAATTTATCCACGGTGAGATTTTCTAAACCTTCAGGTTTTGTCCTCAGACAGTGACCCAAACGGTGATTTCTTCTTTCTTCTGTGATCTTCTTCCTGGAGACCCTATGTCTTCAACAAAATTGTAATAAACTTCTTGTTCAATAAATTGGCTCGCTTGAGAATTTGTTTCAGCCTCGCTTGATGGAAGACTCTGCCTTGCTTGATTTAAAACCTTGTTTCAGTCAGCAACTATTTTCAAACTTACTGGATTTGCAATAGAAACTGCTTACATAATCACCAAATTGAAATCTACCTCGCTTGATTGAAAATTCTGGCTCGCTTGAAACCGAAATGAGAGCTCTGGTATCTTATCACGAGATTCTCTTTCAGCATTAGATAAGCATGCAGTGCATTCTTTGCATGAGATAAAAAGAATAATAACCAATTCCCTTTTCAAATTTGCAAAGGACCATTGACAAATGACTGCTAATGAATCTAATAATGATTTCATAACTACTTTGGATGGTTGCATGCGTGAGGGATGATTTGTGGATTGACACCATGATCATGGATTGACAATATAATCATGAAAATTTAACCCCAAGTTGATGGATGTGACAACTAAACCAAAAATTCCGAAACCCCGATTTTGTAACGATGGCAGTTTTATTTTGGGAATTTATGCTACGAAAATACCAGCGTTTTCGTAGCGTAGAATTATTTTTTTACACTGAGCGTGCTACGAAAACATGGTTTCGTGGCTTATTTGAAACTTTTTAAAAAAAGACTTAAAATATGGGTTTCAAAACATGACATGAGACTACTAAAGTGTAAAACAAAGTTTATGAACTTGGTTTGGTGATGAAATGAGACTCTAAAACTATGACCTAAACCCTATAAAACATAAAAATTACTCAAACACTATCTAATACCATGACTTAAGAACAAGTATAAACTGACTGAATTTAGAGGATTTTAATAGTGATAATAGTGCAAAGGCTACTTCTTCTTTCCTGGATGATGTTTGGCCTTCCTCCACATCTTCACCAGCACTGTGACCCCTCCTAGGTCCTTCACTCCCATCTTCCTCTTAAAAGTCTAAAAAAACCTCTATGTAGTGTGCCCTCCCAGCAGCACATCTATGTCCCGGTACCCATAGCTCTTGACAAGTGAAACACAATCCATTTTTCCTCAACTCCATCCGGAGATCAATGCCAAGAGGTTTGTTCAGTGATCTCTCCTTGGGTGGAGAAACTTTCCATTCTTTCCCCTTAGAAGAGTGAGGGGCTTTACTTTGGAAAATTTCCTTTGCTCTTGGCAAGGCATCTTGGAGATCTCTAGCTCTCTCAATGGAATCATGCAAGGTGATGGGCTTGGTAGACTTGACCAACCCATGCAAAGGTTCCTCTGTGCGATCAATGAACATGTATACCCTTCTTGCTACCGATAGATCAGGGACCATTACTGACAATCTCAAGAATTCAGAGATATAGGCCTTTGCATCTTTTGTCTCCTTCAGCTTTGCCAAGCTTATAAAAGGTGCCTTGGGATCTTTTCGATCAAATCTCTCCAATAGTCTTCTAGTTAACTCAGCATAGGTAGACACATTGTTGTGTCCCAATGTAGAGATTCCATGGAACCACCAGTTGTGGGCTTCACCCTCAAAGTGCAGCGCAACAATCTTGATGGCTTCTACTTCGGGGACTTTATTCAACTGGAAATAGATATCCATCTTCTCCACCCATGCTTTGGAAGAACAAGAGGATGATCCATTGAAATTGGGAAAAAATAACCTGTCCATACTGTGGTGTCTCCCATGAAAGAAACCACAATCTCTATACTGCTGCCATGGTCTCCTTTGGTCCTTGAGATGGAAAAATTCTTGGAAGCTCAAGTTATCCTTTAACCTTTGACTTTGTGAATCATATTCTACAAAGTAACCTTCCTGGGAGGTTGGATCTTGTAGTCCTTCATTCTCTACAGCCAAGAAGGTAGGCATAGTAGAGCATTGTGAGGCCTGTGGAGCTTGTGGCAAGCTCACAGGTTGACCAATCCCATAATGAGACATGTTAGAACTTTCTCCTTGGTGGAACCTCCCAAGGGATTCCCTCATTCTATCCACCTCATCTCTTTTATCTCCTTGGAAAGGTCTTGCATAGCCTCCAAGAGAGATTTTTCAAACTCCTCTGCTTCCTTATCCTTATCATTCACAGATTCAGGGGCTTTCCCCTTGTCTTGACCCTTGTCAAGATCAAGAATGGTGTAGTCATACTTACTATGACTTCTATTTTGGTACCTCCTTTCCCTCTCAGTGGGAGGATCATATTATTTGGAATGCAACATGATTGGTGCTCCATGGCAAGCACAGGATGTGCCAAGACTGGAGCTCCGATACCACTGTAATGATCCTTTTTTAGGAAATTGAACAAGGTGCTCAGGAGAAACACTGTATAAGTAAAAATGTGCAAAAATAATGTAGATAACGGCTTTTATCCCCTCATTTATCTTGTATGAGACTTATATATGGAATTTCATAAAAAAAAAATCAGTTTAGACTTATTAAATAGATCTCCCAAAAACTTGACTAGCTAAAAAGAACCCAAAGAGGAAGGCTGCAGTCAAATGTAAGCATTGCTTCAGGAATTGCACAGTTTTAGCAGATGTCCAGAGGAGGCTAGCAAGGAGAATTATATTTCATTCATATAGCATCAAATCAACATTATGATAAATCCCTTTCATTATACAGTAGAATGCATGAGTCAATACAGCAATAAATCTTCAAAAAGGAGAGCTGGAACACATTTATATTTGCATAAATGCTTCAACAATTTTATTTTTGAGGAGCTTTAGTAGCTGGAAGTTAAAACTCAGATCTAGGATAGATATGTGGATAAAACATCAAATCTATATCAGATTTGGAAACTAGATAGTTTTCTCTTCAAGATCCACTTGGAATTTTGACAAAAGCATGCATGAATAAGAGTAGATCTGAGAAACAAGTTGCAGATCTGGAAACTACTGCAGTAAATTTTTGAATATAAAATTTCATTACAATTGATCAGATCTAAATAGAACATGGATCAGCAAGATAATCCATGGATCACCAAGTGGAAGGCAAAGCCCAGCACAAGAGATCTCTGATCTAAACTATGAGGAAGACACCATGAAAACCCTCATACAAAAATAACGGAGTCTACTCATGGGAAAAACGTTGTAGCTCAAATTTCACAAAAAAATACTGTAAAATTGAAGATCTAAAATAAAAGAGAAACAGACACTCTTTCAAGAGGTTAAAGAACACACTCCAAGAGACAAAGGCTCCAAAAATACACTAGATCTCTGCAGATCTAGACTCACACTTGCCGCATCTCACAAGAAACCTCAACCCTCAAGATGAGCAGCGTTGTAATGTAATATGGAGCTTGGCCTGAAGCCTGATAGTGGTTCAATTCAGCAAACTTTCATCCTCAAATCCTCAAAGGGAGAGGTGAAATCCCTGCATATGAATTCCAGATACAACCCTCCACTAAATAGCAGAGAATGGTATTTGTCTAAGCAGACAAATACTCAGAAATATGATCAATCAACAACCTTCTCTTGCTACCCTCCTTTTCCTTTTATAAGATGAAAAAGCTTTTGCAAAACCTAAACCATCTTAATGAGTTAGCCCTTTTCACATGATAGGCTTCCTTCTAGAACTGGTGTCCCTTTTGGAGATGCAATGAACCTAAACAATGTTGTGGCTTTGGTCAAGGTTGACCCAGTCTTTAGCTCAAACCACTTTCACACCTGCAAGTGATTGTTTACATGGCCCTGAGTTGTCTTTGTTCACATAGGCATTGATTTAGTCAGACTTTTTAAGAGTTTTACATGTCCTCCTTTATTCATTTATTCATGAAACAGAAAGTAAAACAAAATTGAATGTTCCTCTTAGCTAAGGCTAAGTGGGAACATAACAACACACCCGCCCGGTGCATCATAATATAATAGAGCACTGGTGCCTCAGAACTCGTTCACACCGGTGCACTATAAAACATAATGCCAACATCGAAACCACCCAATGCGATAGACAGAAACTGCACCTGTGCATCATAAAAAACACGCCAAAACAAAAACTGGCCGATGAATTTGTAGAAAAAAGTACCGGTGTGCCTATAAACAATGCACACCGGTAAAGGGTTAAATTAAAAAAATATTTACGACAAAAAAACCTGGATTTTTCAGTTTTCCAGTGCTCCTGAGCTATCAATTACCGGTACGCACGATACCATAGAATGCATCGATGCACACCGAACATTGGCACACTGGACAACGTGCACAAATTACACACACTGTCGGGGCGTCCAATTACTGTAATGCACCGGGGCTTCAATACCGTTCCACGTCGGTGAATCATAAAACACCATGCCAAAACAGAAACAAGTCGGTGCGTTCTTCTCTAAGAGCATCGGTGCACCAGAAATCGTGCGCACTGGAATAGAGTTATATATAAAAAATAATTAAGGCCGAAAAACTGGTGCTTTGCGACTATTACGCACCAGTGCTTTACCATTGCGCCACCCCGGTGCATCATCAAATTTTCGCGCCGAAACTGAAACATCCCTTTGCGCAGTTAGGGAAACGCCCCGGAGCGTTATAAACAATGCGCCAAAATTGATACCACCTGGTGCTGGTTTATTTAACTGCACTAGTGCACTTATAAAACCCAGTGCACTGAAACAAGGTTAATTAAAAAAAAAATTACGGCCAAAAAACTTCATTATTCACTTTCGTCAGTGCTCCAGAGCTCTCAAGCCTCGGTGTTATTTCCTTATTTTTGAGCCGCCCTGACGTCAGTGCTCTTATTGCACCCATTGCACACGCTGCTACTCTGCATTGGCCACCAATATCCAGCTTGCATTTTGAAAAATTGTGGGAAAATTTTATTTTCCAAATTTTACAGCCAATACGCCTCCTCGACGGCGAAATGTACAGGTATTTTTCTATTTTTTCTATAATTAAGCCTTTTAGCAGATTAGAAATTGAAATAAACTTAAAAATAACCATTAAAAAAAGAAAAAAAATTGTGGCATAGTGGGCTCAAGCTATTCGAATCGCATTGGATAGCAGTGCTACCTATAAAATTTACAGGTAGCACTGCTACCGATGATAAGGGTAACTACACTGTTTTCAAGGTGGTGCCGGAAGGCGCATGGAATAATTTTAAACTAAAAGTAAAAAAGAGAAAAGGAAGTGCGCTCATTTATCTAGGTGCACCGTTGACCTCGACAATCACAGTATGGTGCGTTGACTTCATTTATCGCCTCGGTTTATGTCTGCGCACCGCATCTTGCATTTCGAAAGGGTCAACGGTGCAGCCGGGTAAAAGATTGCACTGTCAATGTTAGTATGTATTCTTCGTCGAAGTGTACGAAAAAGAACCACTTTAGCTACGCATAACTAATAGCCCTAACAACAATAGAGGCTACCAAACATCTTCAGATCTGCGATTAGTAGTTAAAATGCTGCAACAAACAGATCTATAAATGGAAAGACATTAAGCAGTAAAGTAAAGAGTTTGCTCCATGCATCCAACAGACAAGACAAGAACACGATTTTTGAATGAATTTTTATATTACAGGGCACCTGGGAGGAAAACAAGAAGGTGTATCTAGATCTCCTCAGTGGGATGGGTTCTTTGTAGTCCTCAGCACTTCAGATCTAAGCTTTCTCTCTCTTGTAGATGTAGAAAACCCAATGCAGAAAATAGAGCTCAATGGGAGCAAATGATAGAAATGAGACCAAGTGTATAGATCCAGAGTGATCTAGTAGACAACAAAAGGTGAAGAATGATGGGGAAAACCCTCCTATTTATAACAAAATATTGGGTCATTCTAGATCTTGGTGCATGATTAAAATAATGTTAACCAAATCTAGATCCACCTTTTATGGAATATTTTGTTATATTTGTTGGAGGGAAAAAGTATTTGACTTGGGTCAAATCCCTTTATTTGTCAATAATAAATAAATAAATGATTTATTTATCTTTTTAAGGAAGTGGTTGTAGGATAATCAAATAAATAATGATTTATTTAATTATTTGTGGGTGATTTGGTCATATTTAACAAGGAATATTATCTAAATAAGATTTAAATAATTATTCCTAGAAAATAACAAGATAAATAAAGGTTTATCTAATTAATTTCTTTGTTTTGGGTTAAACATGATTAGGAATAATAATTAAATTATGGTTTAATTAATTATTCCATGAGGAAAATCAAACAAATATAGGTTTGTTTAATATTTCCTTTTTGGGGTTTCCTGTTTTAACATAGTGAAGGCAATTTTACTTAGGGTAAAATTGGTCTTACATGGTGTACTTGGGTCCATCTAATGATAATAGGTTAGATGACCAAAAAATGGTGTAACAGATTGCCCCCCAGCGTGCGAGTGTCAGGAGAAAATCGTATGACCGAAGTACGTTGTAAGAACACAATCACTAGACAACAAAAAGGGATGTCAGAGAGAGAAATGTGAGGTAGATAGTGTGCTGAAGGACTAAACCCTGAGGAGACGAGACTCGCAGGTGCAACAAGTCTCTTTTTATGAGAGGGTACCTGTGCTGAAGGCGGCGGGGGAGGCATACCTATGCCCGCCGAGACAAAGTACAAAAGAATAGCGTGTCCAGTAAACAAGGGACCGAACTATAAGATACAGCTGGCATAATCATGAGCCAGATAAAAATACAATAAGGAATCCCACATACATGCTGTGCCTGGGATAACAGCCAGGACTGGTACAATAATATCTGAGTACATGAGATACAAATACAACCCCAAATGCCCCCTGTGAATGGGGAAGGGCTCACAAAATCTGACTGATACATGCAAATCGAAAGAGGCGCTGCAAGTGGCGACGGCCAACATCATCAAATATCTGGAGCGGCATCAAAGGCTGCAAGGAGGAGGTCATCCGGGCATGTGGGGGGCTACCTGCAGGACCACCCCCTCATGAGGGCTGAGACATCTCACACACACCCGAGAATCATCAAGAGTTGCGGCTGGATCACTAAACCATCAAGTATACGGATCTCTATCATGCTTAAAGGAGCTGGAGAAACAATCAAGTCAAAGGGGAAGAAGAGATCCCTTTGCCTGATCCGAGGCATCGAACAATAGTGGAAGCTGGAACCAAGGTACACCGCCCTCTAGACCTGGCTTCTGGAATGAATGAGCTGATGTCGATAGAAGGAGGTCCGCCATAGGTGAGGCAATGAGAGATCCTCAACTAAGGCACGAGAGAAAATAGTAGAGCGACGGACAGACTGACACTAATGATGATGGCGGACTGGAAAGGATGGGGTGGCGAATGGACGACTTCCCTTGTTAGAGCATAAAGGGCATGAATGACATGGCAGCGACTGACACAATATCAGAAGGGATAGGGGACAGTGAGGCTGAAGGTCATGATATGCGACACAAGAGAGGAACCAAGCAATAACGGAAGGAGGGTTATGGTGGGGTACAAAGGTATGCAGGATAGACTCCATGAATGCGATGATGACTCAACTTGGATGCTCTAAACAAGGGCGACACGATAGTGCTGCCACACAGTAAAGGCCCCAATGTGGGACCAAGGAAACATGAGTACAAGGTGGGCACTCATGACGAAAATCGTCACGAACATGGACAAGTGAGGGGGCATTATGGTGCCCCAAGTACAAGTGTCGTAAGTGAGGAAATTCGATTTTAAGGAGCGGTAAAGTGACCCTTCTTGGACAAAATGTGTCCAGGTGAAGTATCAAATCACCAAAAACTAATAGAAACCCATTTGAGAGCTCGGTGAGATCCTTCTAGCGGTGTTGACGGTTCGTCGAACGGGGCTACGGTGTGGTCGCAGCAGTCGAAAGAAGAAACAGGGGTTCTCTTTTAATAAGGCAGTTTTCCCTCCAAAATCATTCATTTGCTATTGTTGCTGTGGTGAATGTGGAGAGGAGGGAAGGCCCTAAATCTTGCGGCGAACATAGCGGACAAACCGACCGTTGGAATCGAGATCTTCCAGTTGGAGGTAAGAGGCCTAACCTTGCTCTTGCATTTTGATGGATTACATTTGCAGTTTAGGGCCCAGAATCCCAGAAACAGCCCCTCCTTCACCTCTACGGTCGGGTCGCACTTTTTGGGGCAAAAAGTGCGACCCAAGACGCAGGTATCAGGGCAAAAAGTGCGACCTGGTCCAGAAAATGGCAGAAAACTGCGACCTGGGAGATGAGGGAGTTTTGGTGCTGTTTTATGGCTGGAAGCTGGGTTTTGGTGTTTGGTTATGGTTTGCCCGATCTGAACGCTGACAAATGTGATGTGTTTGTGCGGGTATGGCAGATTTACGGGTCAACTGGAGAGAGAGAGATCTGGGGACACTTCGGGCAGAGATCCAGGCGGATCAGGGCGTCCGTCGTGTGTTGGCCAGATTTGGGGTTCTTAAGTTTGTGGAGAACCCATTGATGAGAGCAGGGGAACCATTACTGGCCCGGATTATCAGTTATTGGGATCCAGATCAGGAGATCTTTGTAGTGCAAGGGCACAGGATCGAACTGACGGTCCAGGATGTGTACTTCCTGACCGGCCTCCCACCATTGGGGATAGTGGGAGACACGCAGCCAGTGTTGCCGCGGGGGCGGCATATCATGGAGTTTGTGGAACGCCATTGTCGACCGGGTTTCCAAGTCAAGGGACTCGGATATCGATCGGGGATCTAGAGAGGCTAGAAACCCGTGCAGTGGCCGCAGCTGTGCTGCGAATCCTGGGCACCCAGGCGTTCCATCACATCACCGGTGGGCAGATGATGATAGTGGAGAGTGTGTTGGGTGGGACCTACTTTGGGTGGGCCCAAATGATGTTGGTGTCGCTAAAGCGACAGTTGTCGCTATGTAGGCGGCAGGTGAATCATGATTGCTCATATGGGACTTTATTGTGCGCCTTCTTCTTTCAGAAGATCCCGACCTTGAGGCCTCGTGTGCAGCTTCCAGATGGGGGCCCGAGAGAGCCCAGGATGCGCCGTTGGGGACGACTACTCTGCAGGGGAGGAGGAGGGGCGGTCGGGCGAGTGTTTTGACCGGAGTTTTTTGCCCATTGGGATCAGATGCCGTTGTACATAGACGACTACCCTTATAGTGGGATGAGCTACTGTGGGGATCCGGATCTGCCACTTCCGCCTGGTCGAGTCTGGGGGCCCGATGGTAAGTGAAAAATTGCTATTCTTGTGTGGGCATGTTAAAGTTTTTGAATAGTAACTGATGATACTGATTCATGTACTTTTGGTATGCAGATATAGCACCGGTAAAACCGGCCGGGTATATGGGACGACCGGCAGCGTCTGGAGCTACAGGTCCGAGTGGGTCGAGAGCAGCGCAGAATGAGGATGCAGCCGCCCTGCTAGAGGACATCCGTCGTAGATGTGAGCAGTTGTTGACCGGGGTATCAGAGCGCGGGTGGCAGGATTTAGACGACCAGTACATAGAGCCATGTGTTGGTCTCCCCTCGGAGTGGCGAGGTATCATGCGGCGCATGGCGATGGTCGGTCAGGCTATGCGTGATCTACATGCTGCAGGGGCAGAGCCATTGGCCCGGGAGCCTCCAGATAGTGATTAGGGGTAGGGGCATGTGGTGCCCCCTTTGATGTATGTAGGGGCAGGTGGTGCCCCCTATGATGTATGTAGGGGCAAGTGGTGCCCCCAATTTTTGGCTTTTTGCTTGTAACATGCTATGGGCATGTCGTATGTATCAGAGTATATGCACTCTAAATGTATGCTTTGCGACACATATTATGGATATGTATCGTATTTTGATGGTTGATTTAATGTTATTGTCTTGTATGAAATGTGTGTGATAAATGCCAATCTAGAACATGGTTTGCAATACTATCTACATAGTGATTCTGGTCTCGGGGTACATGGTTGAAAGTTATTGTTTCAAACGCACGTATTAAGACTTTCACTCGTAAATAGCGTCTAAATAGCACAGGGTTATGCACACGATAAACACCATTTAGTTGCATTACAAGAAGCAGGGAATCCAAACGAACGTGCAGATGGAGGATGCGATGAAAGAGGGCATCAGCTAATAGGCCACGCACTGCATCATATTCGGCCTGATTGTTGGTGGTAGAACCAATGCATACCCCGTTAGAAAGAACAAGGTCATGCAAGGGGGTGAAGATGGCCCAACCTGCCGAGGCGAGATTCCTGGAGTAGCGACTTGCACCATCGGCGTAACCGATAAAGGGTGTGGATGGGGGGTCCTGTAGAATGGTGTAGAAGAGGATTGCTTAAAGGAAGTCAAGAGCTCCGTGCCAGTGTCGTATCGGAGAGGGAGCTGGAAGTATGACAAAAAGGCTTGGGCAAGAGTCTCGAACGTTGTATGGGAAGAGGTGGCTTGTTCGACATACCATTTAGAAGCTTCGCCGGTAAGCGTGCTTTGGAACAAACGAAGACGAATGGAGTCATCGGTAATGGAATTGGAGGAACACCACATGTGGAAAGACCGGACGTGATTGGTTGGATCTTCTCCATTAAGGCCTTTGAACTTAGGGATATCAGAGGGCAGCTTGGTGGGCATAGCGGGCCAGGTAGCATTGTGGTGAATGGGGTCATTAATCAACTGATGGAAATCGGGGAGGCTGAGGCCTGCAATGTATGGCAGCACAGGGGTGGCCGGGGTAGTGGTTGTGGTGGTTCCGCTAGAAGTAGGACCGGCATTGGGGCCGAGAGAACCGCTAGCGTTAGGCCCTGGACCAGACATAGTGAAGGTAACAGGGGGAGAACCAGAAGGAGAAGGGGGACCCGATGAATCAGGAGAGGAGTTGGAGTGCAGACTCGAAGGTGGACTGGCTCGATGACGGCGGTACGGAGCAGGTCGATCAACCGGAAACTGAGGGTGAAGGCCACGAAGTCTCCGGGAAAGGCGCCTTGGGGGCGCAATGATGACAGGAAGAAGGAAACCGACAAGGGCAGAAAGGGACAGAATCAAGAAAGGTCAAGGGCAGATAAGGTGTAGTGACAATTGATTTTAGAGTCTTTGCCAGGCGGTGTTAACCAGGCGCTTCTTCACTTAGGGTCAGTGTGTGGTGTACGTTAATTTTAATTTTTAAACCCTTTCCGTTGTTGAGAGCAAGAAAAAGTGTGGTGCGTAGCTGAAAATAAACCTACAGAGAACAGAATATAATGCTGAAATAACAGAAAAATAACAGCTACGTATGCATCTATCTAGCACAAGAAGGTGGGTCTCTCACAACTATGCTGAAAAGAAAGGGAAAAACTATGTAAAACACACATAAAGGGAGCTCAACAGATCTAGGGTCAGAAGGGACAGAGATCTGGAGGATAAAGCTGCAGGCAAGAGGTGCAGATCACAGCCAAGAGACAGAGGCAAGGTGGCTGGAAAAAGGGAAGGAAATCAGCAAAAAAATGGAGGGGCAAGGCGGAGGCCTTCAGAGGAGGTCCAAACAAAACGAAAAGAGGTGATTTGAAAGGAAAAGAGGTTGATTTCAATGGATCTGAAAAGGAGGTAACAGATCTGGAAAAGAGGCGGCTGAAGCTCTGAAACCGACGGCTGAAACAGCTAAAACTCTTCCACAAAAAGTGGAGGGTACTAAAGCCCTAAGGGGCTAGGTTCCCACTTAGATGAGTAAAAACAGATCAGATCTTGGTCAAGGCGGGCTGAGACAGAGGCTGGAAAACCCTGGCAGAAGCTGCAGCAGAACCCAGAAAAATGGCAGAAAAATCATTGAAAAACTGGCAGGTCGCAGTTTCTGACCTGTTTTCAGTGCAGGTCGCAGAAAATGGGCAGAAAAGTGCGACCTGGAGCTCCAGGTCGCAGGTTATGGGCCAAAAAGTGCGACCCCCCGTTCCGGTTGTCTCGGCGGCAGATTTTCAGAAAAGTTGCCGTCTCAGTTGCGGCTGGTGTCGCTTATCTGCGTAATAGGGCTAGAAACACACGGAAGTTAGAAATTTTAAAATTTTAGGGTTTTAGGTGAGAAAAATGACATAAAAAGAGGAAAAATAAGCAGCTGAAAAGAAGCCCTAGGGCCTGAAGTAGCTGGATATGCAGGAATAGGAAAAACGACAGCGGTCGTAATTTAAAACCCGTGTGGAGTCGCCATTTGTTAGTATGTATTCTTCGTCAAAGTGTACGATAAAGAACCACTTTAGCTATGCATAACTAATAGCCCTAACAACAGTAGAGGCTGCCAAACATCTTCAGATCTGCGATTAGTAGTTAAAATGCTGCAGCAAACAGATCTATAAATGGAAAGACATTAAGCAGTAAAGTAGAGAGTTTGCTCCATGCATCCAACAGACAAGACAAGAACACGATTTTTGAATGAATTTTTATATTACAGGGCACCTGGGAGGAAAACAAGAAGGTGTATCCAGATCTCCTCAATGGGATGGGTTCTTTGTAGTCCTCAGCACTTCAGATCTAAGCTTTCTCTCTCTTGTAGATGTAGAAAACCCAATGCAGAAAGTAGAGCTCAATGGGAGAAAAATGGTAGAAATGAGACCAAGTGTATAGATCCAGAGTGATCTAATAGGCAACAAAAGGTGAAGAATGGTGGGGAAAACCCTCCTATTTATAACAAAATATTGGGTCATTCTAGATCTTGGTGCATGATTAAAATAATGTTAACCAAATCTAGATCCACCTTTTATGGAATATTTTATTATATTTGTTGGAGTGAAAAAGTATTTGACTTGGGTCAAATCCCTTTATTTGTTAATAATAAATAAATAAATGATTTATTTATCTTTTTAAGGAAGTGGTTGAAGGATAATTAAATAAATAATGATTTATTTAATTATTTGTGGGTGATTTGGTCATATTTAACAAGGAGTATTATCTAAATAAGATTTAAATAATTATTCCTAGAAAATAATAAGATAAATAAAGGTTTATCTAATTAATTTCTTTGTTTTGGGTTAAACATGATTAGGAATAATAATTAAATTATGGCTTAATTAATTATTCCATGAGGAAAATCAAACAAATATAGGTTTGTTTAATATTTCCTTTTGGGGTTTCCTGTTTTAACATAGTGAAAGCAAACTTTTACTTTGTGGGTAAAACTGGTCTTACATGGTACTTGGGTCCATGTACTTGGGTCCATTCAATGATAAAAGGTTAGATGACCGAAAAATGGTGTAACAACTATGTCATTGTCATGAAGTCGGTGCACTGACACGAATATATGCGTCGGGGCATATATTTCAGTTAGTGCACCGTTATTCTAAATAATACACAGTCCGCGGTGCTTGAAAAATAGACATCGGCACCGAAGCCAGTGCAGTCATTTTCTTTAGCAGCCCCGAGGATGGTGCGCTAAAATATTTTAACACACCGGCACCAGTGCGTGACTGTTTATATGGAGCACTGACTTGTATGTATGTTTTTTTTTCAAAAAAATTTATATATGTATATTTATAAATACATTTCTATTTTAATAAAAAAAATTATTTAATATGGAAATGATTCAGAGTGAACAGGAGCAACAACAGCAACAACAAGCAGAACAGTATGACATGATTCGCCAATGGGAGACGAGAGAGAGGGAGAGAGATGGATGTCATCGCCCTATTACTGTAGATACCCAGGAGATACTTATGTAGGTAGGCCTCCTCAACTTCTATGAGGAGGTTATTTCTGGCCTAAAGGCCCATAGTGTGCTTTTGAGACATCTTATCAGTAGGTGGAATGCCCAGCGACATGCTTTTCAAGATGATCCTCACTAGTGGTACACACCCACTGAGGAGGACATTTATTTTATTACAGGACTATCAAGGAGAGGGGTGGATTTTCCCTCATTCCCAGACATGCCAGCTATTTGTGTAGCAGGGATTTAGTTAGTTTACTCCCAGAGATACATTGGAGCACATGTACTGTCTCCTTTAGAGTTTTAGGTACCTAGAGGTTAGTTATGTATAAGTGCTTTTGTTAGACATGATGTGCAGTGCCTCTCTATTATCTCTTTGATCATTTCACACAACACCAGTGACGGGCAACACATTAGTTGCTCACTTTTATATTATGTTTATTCTTTAGTACATCAGCCATGACTTTTCAGGTGGTCTGCCATTTTTTTGCGACATTTTTGTACGGCCTTAGATAGATGTTGTGCTCATGCACAAGGGAGGGTCAACTTCCCTTTTCTTCAGAGTTGTTTTGTTTATTTTTTAGAGGTTTCCAGAGATGAGACCTATTTTTGTTCGACAGCCTCGTAGGCCGATGTTCAAGGCCCACATGTGCATGTGGGGGCAGATGATGCCCAAGAGGGGAGACACTATGTTTCCAGCGAGGATATCACATGATTCGCTGGACTTACTAGCCAGTGTTGGCAGGCTGCATCCCTTGATTATGGTCCCATGTCCTTATGCTGGACTATATTGGCAAGGGTGTCCCAACATCCTCTTCACTCCTGATGAGCCGCAAGATGATAGAGGTAATATTACTATTTTATTTATATTTATTCTAACATGTTCTTTAACTTTTTTTATTAAATTGTGTAACAAAATTGTCTAATTATTGTTTTGTACTTGTATATATTTTGCAGACATTGGCTATTTTGATGGTGATGAGATGCCAGATCCACCACATGATCCAGGTGTCGATCCTGATGATTACGATCAGGAGATGGCTGATGCACCTGAGGATGAGGCCAATGGCGCAGCAGAGAGATGTGCTGATCCTACGCCTCATGGTGCACCGGTACTGCCTTTTGTTAGGCGTGGTTGACCTGAGACGAGATACCAAATGGAGCTGGGCATCGAACTCTGTGGATTGATTTCAAATGCGGGCATCAGTCCCTCTCATTACAGAGAGATACAGGGCGATGATAGACTATTAAGGATGTAGAGAGGCATGCCGCGTGACATGTATGACCTGATGCACCATATCGTAGGAGATACGATAGACGATACGCGATTGAGGAGGATTGTTCGTAGCTATAGGTGTAGTCAAGTTGTGGCACGTGATGGACAGTCCGCCAGTAGTGACTCAGATGCATCTCGTGATTGTTCACCTCATGGCATGCCTGATGATCAACATGAGGCTCCACTAGTAGCATCTAACACTAGTCATCATGGAGATGAGGCTAGACCATAGGCCACGTCCAGTCAACAGCTTGTAGCATCCATCGTGATTACTAGTCACGATCATCATGAGCAGGCTGGACCATCGACCACCGAGGCTGCAATACTATTGACTAACAAGGCCTCCACTACTACTGCACCTCATATTGATCATGTTTTACTACCACGAGCAGATGCATCCATCAGTACTAGTGATCATCATGATCATCAACAGGCTAATCGACCATCAACTATCGAGGCTACACCCAGCTTTACTGAGCAGATCGCATCCACTTGTACTAGTGTTATTGATGTTGTTATACTACCACCAGCACCTGATCCATGACATTTATATTACAGTTGTATATTTTTAACATTATTCAGTTATATCTATATATATATATATATATATATATATATGTATGTATGTATGTATGTATGTATGTATGTATGTATGTATGTATGTATGTATGTATGTATGGTCCATGTATTTTATGTTCATGTTGAAGTTGTACTTAATTTTCATGTTGATGATAATCATGATGTGGCGCATATTGTTAGTCATGTTAGATATGTTCATTTAATGTTTAGCTTGTAGATAGATGTGTATGTGTGATAGGCGCATAAGTTATCTGACATTATATTAAGATGTATATTTGATGTTTGTGTTGTGATTATGTTAATATATAATGCTAATTTGATGTTAATTGAATGTGTTTATTAGTCTAATATGATCTTTGTATGATGTTATCATGATCGTGATGATGTTTATTAATTAATTTAATATTATTATCTGACCATGATATTTATTAAATATTATGCCGTGAATGTAATTGTAATTTAAGTTTTAATTCTATGTAAAATTGTAAATTTGTATTTGTATTTGCACTAATTATAATTTTAAGTGTAATTGTATGTAAAATATTTATTAATGTAAAATTTTAATTGTAATTGTAATATTTAATTTATTGATTGTAATTGTATATATGAAAAATTGTAAAATTGCAATTATATTTGTAATTGTAATTTTAATTGAATTGTATGTAAAATATTTGTAAAATTGTAATTGTAAATGTAAATGTAACTCTATGTAAAATTGTAAATGTAATTGTATTTGTAACTATAATTTTAATTGAATTGTCTGTAAAATATTTGTAAAATTGTATTTGTAATTGTAAATGTAATTGTCTGTAAAATTAAAATTCTAATTCTAATTCTAATCGTAATTCATGTATGTGAAATTAATGTAAAATTGTAATTGTAATTTTAATTCTAATTCTAATTGTAATTTTAATTAATGTAATTGTATGTAAAATATTAATTTGTAAAATTTTAATTCTATTAATGTGAAAATTTTAATTGTATTAATGTGAAATGATTTTATTAAAATATTTAAATTTGTAAATTTGAAAATAATTGTAAAATAACAAATCTATAATAATACGAATTTTTGTAACATAAAGTTTAGAAAATAATGAAAATAAATTCATGTACTTTATAATTATCATTATTTTATTATGATCTTACATATATAAAGTTTAGTAAATAATGAAAATAAATTCATGTACTTTATAATTATCATTATTTTATTATGATCTTACATTAAAAAAAAAAAGAAGAGTCCAGTGCGCTTATCATCCTAACAAGCCCCGGTGCGTCGTATTAATACAACGCATTGGTGAGTCACATTTCCGCGTACCGGAAATGAATAAACGCAAATAAAAAAAAAGCAACTCTATTTTGTTTAAGTTTAAAAAAAAGGCAATTTGAAAAATGGATGGCAAAATATTTTCGAAAATCTAATTTGATAAAATAATTCTTTAAATACTAAACACCTTTCATTATTTCACTATTTTTGCTAAAAATTTTCAGTCATATTTTTGCAGGAGACAGACCTAGAGCAAGAGAGCACGAGGGCACTGTGGATGGCGAAATACGTTCGAATAGAAGTATTCAGACAATCAGAAACCAAAACTCTGGTGATTCAAACCCTTTATCATAGAATTTCAAACCATTTCGTGATTAAATTTATTTATTTTTTTACTTTTTTTCTGCAATTTTTATTTTTTCCTGCAGTTTTATCCATTTTTACCCTGAACCCTTCATTTTTTTGTTTTTTCCCTTTCTTTTCCTTGTTTCTGTAATTTTAGAATTAGGGTTTTTCATTTTAGATTGACGTCCAACCCACAGGATGACTTTCATAGTCGGATCCCAATCCATTCGGCCATTGCGTGAATTTTTGAAAAAAATGGATTTTTCTTTATCGGTGCGCCTTGCGTACGCCACCGCACCGGTGCGCCCTGTGTACGCCACCGCACCACTGCTCTGTATTATTACAGTGCGCCGCGCAAGTTCTGTGTCATAAAAAATTGAAAACATTTTTTAAAATCCGTGCGCCAAATCTGAAATAGGGCACCGGTGCTCTCTTTAACTAGGAAAGCACCATATGGTGTATTACACCATTTTCGTAGTGCATTTATAATACTCCACGCACCGTTAGGTCTATTACACTGTTTGTGTGGTGCGTTTATAATACCGAATGCACCGTACGGTATATTATACTATTTTGTGGTGCGTTGTTAATATATCCACACACCGACGACAGTGTGGATTTCATGAAAGGCGCACCGGTGTCTCGAGATTTATTTTCTACCTGAAAAGTTGAGAATTTATTTATAAATATATTAATGAATGATATGCTACAGGTTTCAGATTGATAAAGAAATGACTGACAAGATATCAAGTAACAAAAATACTGTTAACACATCAAGAAAAGAAAAAAAGGCAAGTTCTTTGTAAATTCTTTATAAAAAATATTATTTTTGAACTATATGTAACTTTAACTAATATGTATTGTTTACTGTGTATCATGCAGAGCCACAAAATGATGAAGCTCGATATGATTATTTCTGATCTACGACTAGAAGAGCGTAAAATTTTAATGGAAAAATTGCAAAAAGATGAATCAAGTGAATGAAACAAGACTATCGATCCAATATGAGTTTCTTTTTTTAATTATCATTAATAATATACTTAAAATTATCAGATAACATGTGTCAAACAGTCTACTAATTCACATCTGTTTAATGTTCTACAGGGACCAACAACTCAGAAAAGGAATGTTGTTCTAAGAAAAGAAAAAAATAGAACATGCAAATGAAAATGAATTGCTCCTTGGCTCATCTAGAGTGGTGTTGGAAGTTAACGAAAGGGGGAAAAATTTTACAAAAGTTTGAGGGATCTAGTGGAACGAATACAACAACGTGCTTCAAATGTAATATGTAATCATTGAATTTTTTGATCATTAGGTAAATAAACAATTTAGCATTAAATATTAATTTTCAAGAATTTTCTTGTAGAAAAGAAAAGAAAATGTAACCCATTTAGCACATAAAACAGGATGAGAAGGAAGAAAATGGTTGATCTCTAAGTTTGTGAGTAATTGTTACTTCCTTATAACAACTTAACTAGACTTCATTTTTGTATTTTTTAAGTTGTTTTACAAAAATCATCATTGAATGTCTTCAAATAGGTGCTAACATACAAAGAAGAACCATCAGACGAATTGGTTGAAATTGGGTTAAATATGGGTTGTGAGTATATGTTAGCATATCAGAATTTAATTGTGGAATTTGTAAGCATCTATCGATCTTGTTTTAATTAGCTCCATCTATAATTAATAGAACAAAAACATCTTTTATATTAAATATATGATTTGTTATGGGGTATAAAACTTGCAGGAAACAAAGTATGGAACTGCGCCAACAGATGGAATTTTGAAAGATGGCATGGTACATGGTTTTGAAAGAATGTGTATAGTTTATGAGTCAATTGTTGCTATGGTACGTCATTTTTCTTTTCGATTTACATTGATGTATATTATTTAATATTGGAATTTTCATTATTCTCACCAATGTATATACACTCATTTCAGTTTATTTGTATGTTTGTAGATGGAAAGTGAAGAAGAAGAAAACAATCAACGTCATGAACACAACATTGCTGAAAATAACCCAAGTCATGGAAGTAGCTCTAGTAGTGACAACAGTTCAAGCGAAGAATGATGATCACTATGTAATTTGGATAGCAATGCAAGGCGCTTTATTTTTTGAAATATGTCTGTGAAATCAAACATTTTGTTTAATGTAATGGACATAGTGTCCCAATTGAAAGACAAAGGGATACGAATAATTGTCCCATTTTGTATGATAAAGACTGTCTTATATATATATATATATAATCATAAAATATGTTTTAATTTATTCTATTGCGTTCTCCATTGTCATTCTCAAATGCACTAATAAAAAATTAATTCATATGAATATTGTTATAAGATTATATATATGTGTCAACTTTTGATGAATAATGAATTTAAAATAATCACAATAATTGTACTGTCAGAGATGGATGCTTCTAAAAAAAACAAAATGAAAATCGGTGCGTTTATGTGTCTATACGCCCTGGTGCGTTTATGATTCTATGGGCGTCGTACTAATACCGATTCCAGTCATAAATATCGGTGTGTTTGTGTGATACTGCGCACTGGGGCGTTTATGTATCTATAAGCATAGGTGCATTTGTAGATCCCATGTGCACCACATGAATATCGATACCAATTATAAATCTTGGATCCTTTCTCTGATACGGAGCACCGGTGCCTCATAAAGATACACGCACCAATGCGCTTATACAACCTATGGGCACCACTCAAATCCAGAGACCAATTAGAATAGTCTTTTTCATTGTCTCACCAACATTAGGCCTAGTGCTATTGTTTTCCTTAATGGCCCGGTGCATTCTCCTTAGACTGCCCCGGTGCACTGTGTACCGATACACACCAGTGCATTAAAACCTGATAAGAGCACTGATGAAAAAACATTCATAATAACCTCCGGCAACCCATTTTTTTTAGTTGTGTTGAATTTCCATTAAAAGCTCCGCCAAAAACTCTGTTACCAGAAACGGATGTGGTAGCATATGTTTTTTTGACAATTTTAGCCAATTTTATAACACTAAAAACCTCCTTTATAACCTCCACTAGAGGGTCTTTTCCTTGTAGTGGAATTACCAAGTTTCTTCCAAGTAAGAAAATTACCATCATGCTCCCTCTTAACCAGGGACCTCCAGCAGCAATGGTGAGACACCTAGTTGCTCATGAATAATTCCTCTCCTTGATTTCATGGATTTCGATATTGAGGAATCTTCAACTTTTTAGCTTCATAGGGCACATATCATCCATCACTTTCATCCTGAGTCATGTTAGTTGTTAGAAAGTGATTTATCATAATTTCTTATCTAGTCCACTATTATGCCATGTTGATTTCCTTCGAATCATACATCCTTTCTCATGATTAGAAGCCATGCACAAATTCATTCAAATAAACATATATATATGAAATTTTAAAACGAAAGTTACCTCAATGATGATATTTAACCATGACATCTTCATGTAGGCATCGACATCCTTCATACAGACTGAAACATCTCCTAATGATATGTTTTTCCAATGGTTTTCTTCTTTACCAGACTTTCTTCAGAGTCTACATATATTTCCAGGAGATCTCCTAGTCACATCTTCTTGGCTTCTAGATGATAACTACCTCTTGACATGGTTGCATTTCATGATCTCTGCCCTTCTGCACATTGTCCATTCCCAGGAACTTAAAACCTTTCTATTTTATTGTTCATATACAACCACCTCATATTCCATGAGGAAATATTATGTTCATTTAATTTGTCAGTGCACTGAGAGATACTCCTTCATAGATCATACTTCTAAATACAGAATTTTATTACCTGCAACCATATGACATGATTTCACAACATCCGATGTTAGAATATAAATATATACATGCCTCATAACCTTTTTCCCTAAAGTCATCTTGTAGCAATTTCTCAAGAATGAAGAGCTTCATTCTCTTGGCATGCTCCATCAATATCCCATAATTCTATTTCCATTATGACCCTTGCTCTTGATGGATACTTTCCAATAGTAATGTTATCAGAGAGGTTTTCCAGGAGCTGATTCACTCGGAGCTCCTACCATGCTTTCATCAGGATGTTACATTTTTTTCTATCGTATAACCAACATAAATCATTTAAAGGAGAAGATGATCTCAATAGTAGTGGAGATCCCTTGTTTCTTCTTTCTTATCAGGTTCTTTCCTCATTTCAGAGACATGGGCTTCTTTTCTATTTCTTTTGTCCTTTTTCAGATTAAGGAAAATTTCTATTCTAATGCCCAAGTTCAAGTTCATCCAATCCAAGGCATCGTGCTTCGTCCACATTTATTCTTTTATTTTGAGGACCAAAACTTATAGAATCTTCCTTTCTTCCTAGACATGGCTACAAAGGCTTGATTCCCTCACTTGATCCTGTAACAGTTTTGGCTTCCAAACTTGTTTTCTCTATTTACATAGAGACCCTAAATCATGGAATGGTATGATTTCTATCTTCCCATATAATTGTGAAGTGAAATTTTCCCCATTATTATCATATATATTTTAGCACCACTGTAGTCTTTTCCTAGTTCCTGCAGTTGATCATAGAGATTACTTCTCTTGCAGTACTCACATAGAATAGCTTCAGTAATTTCTTATATACTCTTTTTTATGATTTTAGATTTTTCACATCGAAGATGATAAAGTCTTTTATGGATTCTATAATAATTCTTTGGATTCTTATATCTCCCTTCATGAATTTGGCATGACTTGATTGCCCTTGTGTTTTCTGGAAAGTTTGAAACCCCAAACAATTTGTTTCCTTTCTTTTTAAAGGATACATTTTAATAGATTCATATAAAGTCATAGATATAATTACTTGAGTAGATGCTTTTCTTATATTATCTTTATTACCTTGAATATGGTTGAGCCTTCCCTTGAATGGTGATTTATGAGGATATTTTGCTGCTTCCTTGAAAGATCAAGGATGATAGGTAAGTTGCCTTGAAGCTTTTGATGGAATACTTTGAGATAGAAATAATCTACTGGCACATTTAAGATGGTTCCATAATGGTGACTTATCTCTTTCACTATGGAAGACTGGCCTTTCTTATAATCAAATCCTTGCTTTGATACCCTCCATGAAATCTAATCCTTGAGTGTCTCTATGCCATTTCTAGCACCTTAGCTCTGAAAGCATGTTGAGAATTTGGAGGGCTGTAGGTTAATACAAATTCCCTTCTTGATAATTACTTGTGAGCTTACTTATGTATTCTATTCTTTAGCTTAGTCAATATTTCATCAAGTCATTTATCAAAGTACATGAGACACAAATTAGGCTCCTAGATCCAGTGAAAAACCTCTCCATGTTGGAGAGAAAAACCCGCAAATAATTCTTCTTATAGAGTTTCAATTGAAGAATTATTTGCGGGTATATATACTTTGAAAACCTTGTCACTGCTTTCTTCTTGACTTCCTTTTCTTCATCCTCCCTTCAGCAATGCTCTCAACCAACAATAAGAATCTCGGTTCTTAGTGACTTCCTTTAGTCCTAGTAGAGATTCTTCAACACCTTGTAGTATATTCTTCTAGTCTCGGTCTTCTAGATATACTTGAGTACTTTGATCACACTGTCTTATCTTACGACCTTATTTTATGCACTAATTTTCACTATAGAGAAACTCGTTCTCTCTTTAGCAACACATAACCTCGTTATTTATTCGTTCAAAATTATTCCTTTTCTCATTCTATAATACTCCTTTTGAAATTATATTTGCACTTTCATCGAGTAGTACCAGCCCTGTTTTACCCTTGCACCAAGTAGCATTAGTCCTGAGAAACTATTCTCGTACTCCTCTGTAATTACAGGAAACGTATCACAGATATTTATTTCAGAAATGCAGTGGGCTGACCTCGCATTACTTAGAAGCTACCTGTACTTTATTCCCTATACTCAATACTTGTGATCGACACCCTTTTAGTTGGAGACTTGTCTACAATCCTTATCTGTATTCATATGCTTCCTATCTCCACACTTGAAATCTTCCTTTTCATGTGTAGACTAATCTTCTGTATATCCGCATGAGGTTCAGTGTTTATCCGCTCGTCTTCGTTCTTAAAAAAAATAATCCACAAGATGTCCTAAATTTTTCGGTAATTTCAAAGGAATCCACTCTAAAATTTCCTTCTTTTTGTCTGCAAGAACAGGGGTATATATATATATATATGTAATAGCTCATCGTTTAGGCTGGCCTGTCTTTAGGCTTGTAGGCCGACTTCAAAAACTTTATAATAACTTCTTTTTCCAGCATTTGGTAGAGGTTGGTTTGTAGGAAATTCTTCCATAGACTCTTGGATGTGATATGAGGCTTATGACAAGATCTGAAGCATATACTAATGACAGATTCCTTCATATAGATACATGACACTTAACTATATTCTATGCCTATAAGACTTAAACCTAGTAGACATCAAGAAGAAGTATATCTACATAATAAAAATCATTCTCATGAAACCCATGAAGCAAGTACACCAAGAATACATTTTATTATATTTGATATCTTCTTTACATGTATTCATAATTACATAGTCAACATGAAGACCGACCTAGTTACACTTTTCAACACTAGAGGGTAAAGTTGTCTTTTAATTGCAGCAATAAAATTAGACCAAGAGAGTGATATATTATCATGTTTTTAATCTCATCTTGTGTCTTGGATTCCCACAATACTAGCATTGCACCCTCCAGTCTCAAGGAAGCTAGCTTAATATTTGAATCATCATTGAAGGTTTTGAATTCTGCAATATACCTCCAACTGACAAACCCAATTGTCAATCTTCTCTGCATTCACTTCACCATTATACATAGGCAGCTAAAATTTAATATCAACTTTTAACAAGGGTTGTTTACCAATTCCTTTTGAGGTAGATTTTTGAGTATGACTAAGGGTTGTATTATTGGAAGAGGATGAAGACAAAGGTGAATATGGTGGTGAGGATGATGGTGGAGTAGATGGTGACTTATCACAATTTCCATTACCTCTTCCTTCTAAAGAACCCTCTCCTATTGGAGCCCTAAATCTTTCACCCTTCAACCTTCTGATCCTCTCTTCATAGAGGACCTTGACCATCTCTGTCATGTCAAAGAAAGCCTTCCTAAAATCCTTCTCATCCTATGACATGTTATCAATTCCTCCTTTTTGAGAAAGCTTACTGAGGATTCTACTACAAATAGAGGTGAATCTTATGGTGTAAATTGTAGAAATTGTGCCCTCCTTCTCCTTGTTCCAACTAGAGAACATGCTCACACAAGCTTGCCTTCTCCTCTCTTGAGCTTCAACCTTGTAAGAATTTAAACTCTTGCAAAACAAATTAATCCTCCTTGCACAATTAAACCTAGTGCTCTGATACCAACTTCATCTAAATGGGAATATTATTTTTGTTGTGCTAATATCCAATTAATAATAATAAGAAAGTGCTTGAGGATTGAGAGGTTAATTTCAAGTTCAATATGATTTTTTTTGTTTTTATGTCAATTTAATGTGAAAATTAACATAAATAAAACACTGAACAACAACATCTAACAAACATGAACATCACCATAAACGGTAACACAATAGCACATGATGAAAGAGCTCACCACACCTGGGCTATGTCTCCTTGGCCTAGCTTCCAAAGGCTTGGACCTCTCCTATTATGGTCAAACATTTGATTACATGTGATTACATGTGTTTACATTGCTCAAATAGCTCTAAAACTTGTTCCATCAGCTCCAAAATTAAAAAAAAATCTTATGTAGCCTCTTTGTGCATCAAATTTGGCCAAAAAATAATCAAGTTATGATTTCCCCTAGTTTCTCCAACATTTGTTCCACATTTCCCCAAAATACGACACTTAACCCACAATTGTGCCCCAAAAATGGCTATCAAAGCGCCAATTCTGCCTAAAATAGGGAGAAATTGTTTGGGCATTAATTTTCCCTCTAACACATAAAAATCCGATTTAAAACCATATGGTTTATGGTTAATAATTTATGTATATATAAATCTGAATGGTTAACTTAACCATCAGAATTAGCATAGCCATGGTCACATGTGGCAGAGGATGTTATGGTTAACACTTAGCGGGTGGCTAACAGACCATGATCCTAATTGTCGCGGGGGTGGTCATCACATGCGGGGTCAAAATTCTCTGAATGGTTAAATTAACCATCGAGCTTGGCATAGCCATGGTCACATGTGGCATAGGATGTTATGGTTAAGGCTTAGTGGGTCGTTAGCAGATAATGATCCTAATTTTATCGACGGTGGTCATCACATGCAAGGTTAACATTCGTTACCGACAATTTTCAATTAGGGACAAGGGCATGGGTCAAGACTCCCACTCATGTTTCAGCCTCCGGCTGTGACCAGGGCTCCAGCTAGACTCTAACCCCCTCCCTGCAATGTGCCAAACATATGAGAAAAAACCCATAGGGAATACATATTATGTTAGGACTCATGGCGCAGGGCGCAGTGATAACACATTTGGCTTTGTGATCGGTGGTCGTTGGTTTGGCCCCCACTACTGTTGCTTAGACTTGACGTAATATTTTGGTGGCCATTGGGTTGCTATGTGGCAGCCCCTAGCTAGGCCACGTGGAAACCTTTGGTTGGCCAACAATCCACCAATAAAATATCATCATTTCGAACCAGTAACCAAGTGCCACTTGGCACCAAATCATTCGCTCATGGAGACCATTGACCAAGTCAAAATTTTACAGTCACCCTGCCACATAGGCATGCCAAGTCAGTTGTACCAACTATTTACGGGGGTCTCCTATATTTAAAAAAATATATATATATCCTATTTACAAAGTGGGGAAAACATGTTTCTGGGACCATACAGTGTCGATTTTTCATGAAATGAGTTGTGCCTGATTCATAATGACAAGATCTATGTGTTAGCTCAAGTTCAACACTGATCCAAAAACTTTTATTTTTGAGGATAATTTTGAGCACCTGATCATGGAAGGTGAAGTTAGAAATATACATCAGCATATCTTTAGGTGGAGGATGTATTCCCATTTCACTGAATGAGAGGTGGCGGCTAGTAAGAAGAGGCGGGGTTCAATATCTATATTTTTCTACCATAGGCTCGATATCCATCACCTACTTATCATCCTCATATTCTTCTTCTGCATCCTAGGCCTACAGATCTTCCTCCAATTTTCTTGAAAATTCTTCATCGTGTTTCCTTCTATTTTCTTCCTATGCTAGTAACTTTTGTTGTTCTTCTTCTTCATTTTGCTTCTCTGAGTGCTTATTCTTGTTTCTTATTTCTTGCTTCCTATTATCTTTTCTTATTCAATTATTCCTCCTTCTTCTACAGTTATTCCTAATTCTTCTTTTCATATTCTTCTTTCTATTTTTGTTATCCTCCATATTATGCTCTTCCTCTTCTTTCTTCTCTTCTTCATGCTTCCTTTTCCATGTTTCTTCCCATTATTTTCTATTCCTCTCCTCCTAAATTTTTCCCTTGGTATTAGAATATGCTTTGAATTTATTTCTTCTTTCCTCATCTAAATCGTGCATTATTTCCCTCTTTGTTTCAACATTAGCTTAACCGAAAAATTACTATTTTTCCTCTTCTATATCACTATCTGGTATGTGAGATGTATGAGAAGGTCCTGCCTCATCACCTAGTTTAAATTATTCAGAAGAATTATAAAAAAATTTAATATTCTCCTCATAAGCTCAATAGCCTAAAACATATGGCTAGGAGAAGCACAACTTTGCATAGTGTCACTTGGACACTCGTCTGGGTTCATAGTGATGAAAGTTCATTTCTTTAAATTTGAGGTGAGTAAGTTATTCAAGCTCTGCTTTTTCTTCCTTTAATATTTAGTTCATAAGAACCCTCTTGGAGAGGGAATGTTTACCAAGGTGTCTTCTTCTTCTTCTCCAATAGTTTCGAAAATCCTAAATAAAGAGGGTAACCAATCTCATGCATGACCACCTTGTCAGTCACATACTTAGACAAATGGTGTGGTGAATTTTGGGATTTGAAGACTCTAATATAGGTTCCTTTGGAAAAAGAAAACCAATTTGCAACTTCATGAGCATCTTCTTTGGCTTTATCAGTCATGCATGGTGCATCAACTTCAAATATCATCTGGTAGAGTATGATAAAGAAGTGCTCAGATAATTTTTCATAAAATCCCCTATAACTAACTTCTAAAAGTAGCTTATAATAGATTTTTACAGTGAATTTTTGTCGATTCTACCTCCACTCTATACCAAGAAACACATTTCTAGTGCATGTTTCGTCAAGGATGTATGCATACATATATAATCGAGGTTGCTTGCTTTGTGCATAATCTTTCACCTTTGACACATTTACCTATAGTTGTTGGGATAATATATATGAACAGTTGAGGATATTTCCTTCTGAAACAACCATCTAAAGCATGTAAAACCATCCTTCTTGTTGTATCTTAGAGATTTCCCACCCATACAGTCTGCAACACATAGCCACGAGGTACTGGTAGAATTTCCTTAATGATTTTGTCCTATAGATTCCCTCTAGCTTCTGGAGAAATTTAGTTGGCTCCTACAACCATGATTTCATCACATCATTTGTATTCAAATGAGACCAAACTGCATAATACTTTGAATTCAAATACACTTCAGGTTTCGACAGTTTGCAATACGATTTAAGATCATGTGGCTGAAATGTGGTGATCTCTTGCCCTCTCACACGTCTGTTGAGAATAATGATATTAGAGTCTATTCCATAAAGTATCCAACCTATTGATTTTTTACATGGGAGCACCATATATCTGCAAGAAATTTGTAGAACTTAGATCTCTTGATATTAATATAAAATTATCCATCTTCCAAAACTTCAGGGAACACTTTCTGTAATATTCCAAAACTGGAATTTTCTACACAAATAAGAATACCCTAAGGTATTACAAATTTGGAGAGTAGAAATTAATCAAATAATATAGTGTGTTTAAATGCATATCTTCCATAGAACAATCACAAAAACAAACTATGAATTTTTACAATGTCACCAAGCGGGGAAAAGTAGCATATTTGCCCACAAAAATGTTATTCTCTGAATATTGAGTTATAAAAATGAAAAATAAAGGTTGTGTTCCTTATAATAGAAAATATATTACATGCATGCAAACTATTTTCAGAAACAAATGCCTTTAGCCTAGTTAAAAAGGTCTCCCATGCTCAAAACAACTTAAAATGAACAAAACCCGAAGACTGCAAAATACTGGAGTTGCTGCATAAGAGACTACGTAGTAAAATAGAGGTTAAACTTATAAAATAGACAAATATGTGTGATATTCCTATTATATTACTTAATGAGGCATAAGAACAGAGATCTAATCTCTTTTATATAGATCCAAGAAGACCCGGCAAGGGTTTCTTGATAGAAAAGATATACAAGTGAAAGTTGCTGCAAATATATGGCTGAATCATGTTGTATGGATGAAGCTTTGCATAAATATGGCTGAAAATGAAAATAAATGGATATAGATGCTTCCTCTATCTTTCCCAAAGAAAGGTTGATCCTCCTCTTGGGAAACTAGCTCCTCAAAATGGGGATTTCACCCCTCCCACTGCACACCTTAATAAATAATGCAGTTTTCTGAAGGGACTACGTTTTTAATGAAGGTAAGTTCTTGGACCAACACTAGGTAGTGAAAAATTTATATCATAAGTCTCCTCTTAGATTTATCCAACAATATCCCTAAGAAAGAGTAGGGAATCCCCACCTGGGAAAACCCTTGCACTAAGTAGTGCAACAACTTAGCTAAAAAGCCAAGTATGCAAGAATTCTAAGTAGACCACATAAAAATATAATCTCCAATATGTACATATTATTTCCATCTCCTTCATTATATAATTGATGAGGTCTGTCACCAAGGGTCCCACCCACTATGAGGTTTCTTCCATGCAAAGGCTCCTCCACAAAAACTGCACTGTCGATCAAGGTGGTTCAATGTATCTAGACAGCTTTGTTGACTTATTCAACCTTAACTAAATCTTCATGCCCTGTCCCTTTTCACACTCAAGGCGCCTTCATTTTGTCTAGCTGGATTGATCTCTATTCACATTGAACGGGCTTTATTTAGGATCCACTTCTTTGAGAATGAATCATGTTGACTTGGTCAAAATTGACCTTTTCCACATAGTTTAGACCTTGTTCACACATGTGGATGCTTGAACTCATTATTTCATGATCCCTTTTCACACTAGGAAGGATTTTTATTCATACTTGAACAAATGATGAGCCTCCTTGCTCAATTATTCATGCATCTAGATTTCGAAAGAAAAATTAATATTCCTACTAGCTGCAAGCTAATTTAGGAATATTATAGTCACCCCCTCCCAAATTTTTCTTGTCCTCAAGCAACTGCAAGGCTTCTGCAAAATCTCTGCTCCTTCTATTGTGGCCTCCTCATCCAATAGTCTCCATCATTGCTCTGAATTTTCTGCAATAGTTTTGTCCTCGAATGGTCCTTCTTTAAAGTGCAAGTTGGCCTTTGGTGAGTAGACCCAATGGCTCTCATCATGAAAGGATGGAAGGTTGTTATGGAAACCTTCTTGCTGATCCATGGACTCCTCAAGATGGAAGTGATGGCATTCATGGGGATTTTCATGATTCATGAAAGACTCCCATCTCCATGCTATCATCCAAATGAAGTGGATCACCTTCTATCTTGGCAATCCATAGAAAAAATCCTCCCAATTGCTCATGAGAGGTATAACCCAAGTGCTCCAACCAAACATATGGCTCACATCATAAAGAAACAAGTGGTATGCAATGGTGGCCATATAGTCTCTCATGAAGCCCATCAGCAAAAGTGCTCCCTTTTGGAGCCAAAACCTGCACATGATTGTTAAGAAAATTCAAGTATATAATAAATACATCATGAGGTTCAAGAATACAATGTTTATCATACACTTGTCTAAAATCAGCAAGGTAGCTCATGAATAAGCTCCCTCTCACACTCAATGAATAAGGAGGTGATAATGATAACTCTTCCCCAGAGCTATGTTCCTCCTCAACCAACAAATCATCCATGCACTTAGTCATATGAGAGTGCATCTCCTATTTTAAATTTTCCCAAATCAATCCATCTAAGATAGTATGATCAGTTCTAATGAAACTAGTGGGATTCAAAATAAAGACCTCATATGTTGTGTTAAGTAGTTCTTTCTTGAGCTTGGAATATTTAGTTAAGTGGATCTGATCATGAACATAAATGATTCCATTAACTACTTTATACCTTCCATCCATTGCTTTCCTATCAAGAACCTTACATGTGAATAGGTCCATAGAATATTCCATCAAGATTTGGGACTCCCAATAAGGGTCTAGGCTCCCTAACATTGACAGTGCTGTAGAAGTATGAAATGATGCATTTGTCAAATGATGGTTCTCCTCCTTGACATGCTTGATGTCAAAGTCACATTTTGGATTATTCCAAACTTTATTTTGCTACCTTTCTTGCAACTGATCTTTCTCAAGACAATATTGAAGTCTAGGAGAGTCACCCTCCTTTTCAAAGGTTCTCTTCCCCCAAAACATCCACAATTTTTCTCCTGCATACAAAAATAAAAATATATTTTTGTTATGTTCATAAATTTTCATTATATATTGGAGTATCCTTTACTACTCCAAATCTATGGAGTAGCCTTTTTATACTATGCTCATATCAAGACAAATTTCTAAATCTATTCCCTCCAACGCAAATAAATGAATGGAAGAAAGCAAGGTCAATTTCAGAAATTTCCCAAGCCTTCAATCAATGATTCTCAGAATTGTAGTGGCTCCTTCCAAGGTTCCTTCTTTAGACAAATAGGTTGTTCCTGCATATGTTTGAGAGAACACTTTAGTTTCCCTCCAATCAAGAGGTATTCTTGCTGAAATGCCTCCTTGCAAAGAGGCATCAAGGCATAGAGTAGGATGTGAATGTAGGTGGACAGATTTGCCCCTACCTTTATTGCATAGGTCCTCTTGCCTTCTTTGTTCCTTCAAAGCTTTAAATAGAGAAGGGTACATGCTCTTCATCTTATGATTCCCTTCCTCCTCTTTTCCTCCTTCTATCCTAAAGATCCCATCATTTGACAATGATGGTACATGCTGCTCATGTATTATGCCAAGAGCTATATTTGTGAGACCTTTTGGAACTCCTTGCACGAGCGCAAGAGTTCCTTTTATTGGAGCAAGTGCTCCATACTCTTCTCCATGAGGTGCTTGAGGTTCCCTTTTCATGACTGTGTTATCCTCTCATGCCTTCCCTTTCTCCTCTTCAATAGTTTAGGTTGTCTTATCCTCAACAAGAGATCTTAGATCTTGGTTTTCTTTTGAAGAAGGAACCTTCATGTCTTTGTTTTGAGAATAAAGTCCTTCATCCCAAGGAGATATTTACCTTGTCAAAGTATAAAACAAGCTCACCTCCTCTTCAGTGGTTTTTAGAAATGGATTTGGATATATAGACCCTCCTAAGCCATGTAAAAGGTTTGTTTGATGTGGTTTGATAGTTCCAATTGAAGATGTTTCACATGAAATATCATCAAACCTCTCTACTAATATTTTAATGAACCTTGCATAAGTATATGTATTTGAATTTTTTAATGAAAATGATTCAAACAGCCACCAAGCATAGGTCTTACCCTCAAACTGTAGTGCTGCTACTTTGATGGCTTCAATTTCTGAAACATGATGTTGTTGCACAAAGGTGTCTAGCTCCTTCACCCAAGCCCTAGCTGGACATAGAGGTGATCCATAAAAAATGGATAAAAAGAATATACCCTCACCCTGCTCCTTGCTCCTTGTTCTCTTTTCCTCCTTCATTTGGAAAACCCCTTGGAAATTCAAGTGATCTTTGAATTCCTTCGATTGAGCTTCATATTCCTGCAAATAATCACCAAGAGTATCTTTATTTGGCACATCTCCTTTCTTCCTCTTCATGAAGAAATTGTTGATAGAAATTTGTAGATCTGATGATATGGCTGAGTGCTCATATCCAAAATATGAGGACTTAGAATCTTCCTCTTGTGTAGATTTTGTTGAGGGATCTCGATGTGCTTCCCTCCTCATTTCTCTGATGCCCTTGATTTTGCCCTGCAGATTTGTCAAGAGAAGTTTTGAGATCCTCATTTCTCTAGAAAACAAGCATTTTTTCTTATTTCTTTTGCAAATCTCCTCCTCCCCATGAGAAGACTCCATAATTCTTGAGCTCACAGGCTGAGCCAAGATTGTTGCTCTGATATCACTGTAATATTCCAAATCTAGAATTTTCTACAACAATAAGAATACCCTAAGGTATTCCAAATTTTTAGAGCAGCAAGTAATAAACTCATATAGTGTTTTTAAACACATATCTTCCATAGAACAATCACAACAACAAACTATTCCTTTTTACAATGTCACCAAGCAGGGAAAAGTAGCATATTTGGCCCCAAAAATGTTATTCTCTTAATATTGAGTTATAACAGTGAAAAATAATGGTTGTGTCCCTTATAATAGAAAATATAGGACATGCATGAAAAATATTTTCAGAAACAAATGCCTTTAGCCTAGTTAAACAGGTCTCCCATGCTCAAAACAGCTTAAAATGGACAAAACCCCAAGACTGCAAAATATCAGAGTTGCTGCATAAGAGAATGCACAGTAAAATAGAGTTTAAACTCAAAAAATATATAAATGTGTCTGATATTCTTATTATATTACCCAATTAGTCATAAAAACATAGATCTAATCTCTTTTATACAAATCCAAGGAAACCCGACAAGGGTTTCTTGACAAAAAAGATATACAAATGAAAGCTATTGAAAATACGTGGCTGAATCACACTGTATGGATGAAGCTATGCATAAATATGGCTGAAAATGTAAATAATTTTATGTAGATGCTTCCTCTAGCTTTCCCAAATAAAGGTTGATCCTCCTCTTGGGAAACTAGCTCCTCGAAAGGGGATTTCACCCCTCCCACTACACACCTTAAGAAATAACACATTTTTCTAAAGGGAATTCATTTTTTCAGAAGGTAATTGCTTGGCCCAACACCAAGTAGTGGAAATTCAGATCAGAAGTCTCCTCTTAGATTTATCCAGCAAGATTTGCAAGAAAGATTAGGGAATCCCCACCCAGGAAAACCCTTGCACTAAGCAGTGCAACAACTTAGCTAAACATCCAAGTATGCAGGAAGTCTAAGTATACCACATAAAAATATAATCTCCAATATGTCCATATGCTTGCCATCTCCTTCATTATATAATTGATGGTCTCTCTCACCAAGGGTCCCACCCACTATGAGGTTGCTTCCATGCGAAGGCTCCTCCACAAAAAATACATTGTCCATCAAGGTGGTTCAATGTATCTAGAAAAATTTGTTGACTTAGTCAACCTTGACTAAATCTTCATGCCCTGTCCCTTTTCACAGTCAAGGTGCCTTCATTTTTTCTAGCTGGATTGATCTCTATTCACATTGATCTGGCTTTATTTAGGATCCAGTTATTTGATAATGAATCATGTTGACCTGGTCAAAATTGACCTTGACCACATAGTTTAGACCTTTTTCACACATGTAGATGCTTGAACTAGTTATTTCATGATCCCCTTTCACACCAGGAGGGAATTTTATTCATACTTAAGCAAATGATGAGCCTCCTTGCTCAATTATTCATGCATCTAGATTTCAAAAGAAAAATTAATATTCCTATTATCTGCAAGCTAGTTCGGGAATATTACACTTTCTCAACAAAAGCCTTGTTTATCTTTTTTCACGTGATGGTGCTGGATTTTTCAATGAAACACTTGGTATAAGACATAATAGGTACTATCAGTCTAGAAATCTCCACGAAAACTTTGACACGAATCTTTGTGGCGTCCCTAGTTGGTGCTTTTATTATGATAGAAGGAATCGTGACAGTGGAGGATGAGAGACTAATAATCTCTAGATTAAAAACACTTCCAAGTGGAAATTTTCTCATGGAAAAATACAATCAACTCCAAAAATAATTTTTCTATCAATGCAAAAGGAGGTCACTATGAGGGAGGATTGTATAATTTTTTAACACATGCATGCAATTTTAACGAAATGTGGCTCTACTGGCCATCGGATGTGTGCCTTGTGCAATGGAAAGGGAGAGAGGCTTGTGATTTGCGCATGTCGAATCAGCAAGAGTTAAAGCCTTGAGCCTTAGGCCTTAGAACTTCAAAATTCATAGTTGAGGAAAGGACAGATCCTCTTATTGCACAAGTAACATCAACAATTGATAGGGGGTTCAATGCTACTAAATGGGAGTGTGCAGTGCATAATAGAGAGCCAAGTTGGGATAGTGGGAAAGTACAGTCAACTAGGAGCTCAACATTGCTGACTAAGAATACACAATTGATAGTTGAAGAAAGGGAGTCTCTATGAAGTGTGCATGTCTGATCAGTAGTGATAAATAAGTGATGATTTCTACTTCGAAGAGATCAATGTGCAACTGGAAGAATCGAGGATTAGATTAGCTTGAAAATGAATACGTGTTAGATGAGAAGAAAGAAAATAATCATGCATGCATTCATATATACAAATTAAATCATAACAGTGATGCAAAAGGTCATGGAATGTGAATAGACATCATAAATGACACATGCGAGAGATAAAATAAGTAAAATTGACACTTTCAATGGAAAACGCCGACAAAAATGACACATGAAAAAACAAAAGCAACATATTTGAAGGTTAAAGAAAAAAGACGATAGTTTGGAAACTCGCCCAAAATAATTTCACTTGAGACCTATAAATCTCCTTGTGCTTTAGGAATTCACAAAGCTAAATAAAAATGGTGAATGTGAGAATGAGCTCTGGACTAGACTCCTTATATAGAGAGAGCACATCAAATAAGGGTTAGTGTTCTTGAGTGGACTTTTTCATCGCGCAAAAATCAAGGAAGATAACTGCCACTCGTGAGTATGAAAGCACTAATTTTGTGGATTGCTCTTTAGCTATATTTAGCAAGTGCGCAATCACTACTTCTAGGGGCTGCATTCACAGTATCACTAGGAATTTCACAGTAAGAGTTGTTAAGAAATGCACAATCATTCTTACTAGGGGTTGCAGAATCACTTAGTGATGAAGATTCCAGAATCATTGTTGCTAGAGACCGTGCAATCATCAAGGCATGTGTTAGATTATTCTCACAAATTGTGCATTCCATGTTGGCAGGAAGTGTTCAACTATTTTCGGTATGAAGCTCGCTTCACTATCACTAAGAAGTTCACAATGCTTACCGTGAAAAGTGTTCATGTGAAGGGAACACCACTTGGACTTGTGAATGCATGGGAGAAGACTCCTAGTATTTCCAAAAGAACACTTTAACAATTAGAAATGTAAGATAGTGGATGCCTTTATTGAATTAATATGACAACTCAAATGATTAATAGGAGGCTCTATAAATTGAACACACGAAAAATTTGGGCGGGGTTGTAGTAGCTACAAAACTTGGAAATTCACAAGAAGAACCCCAAATTCTCTGTTCAGGTATAACCTTATGCACATGGTATAGATTTCATGAATTATTTTCTCAGTGTATAGATGACCATTTCCTCCTTAGTTATCTTGGTTATATATGTAGCCTCTTCCATTCCTCTTATGTGCTTAACAATTTCACTAAACTAGTTGAACATGAGTTGTTTTGATTTGGGATTAGGAGTATATAAATATGTGAGTAAAATATATTTAGAGTGTAAATGTCATATTTGGGTTTGTTCCACTACCAGTAGGCCCGTTCAGTGCCCCAACAAAGTCACTTCAAGGAATCAAAATCATTGCTTCACTATCAGCGAGCCTGTTCACTACCTGTAAGAAGTTGCATGCTTCACCTCTCTGCACATGAAGAATTTATCTTCTTTCACCCTTTATTTATTTTATTACTCTATTATCATTGGAATTTTATCAACATTTTTATCACCACGACCAAATGAGGGATACCAAATTATTTTATGAGAAATAGAAGTTGTTCTTGTTTTAAAGAGAGTCTTATATGTGTACCTATGGAATTCATTCAATCACTTAAGTTTCCTCCTTTTCGTATTCTACTTGACTGAGTCAACACATTAAAACTAATCAATTTTAAAAGGACATTTCAAGGAAATAAGATCCTAGGATGGATATGAGCCACAGAGATATGCTAATGTTTTCACTAGGAACGGGTCATATTTTCCACCTAAGAATCAGTGAATCTTGAAGATATAAAGGCCCAAACAAGGAAGGGGAGGGAAAGTTAACACAATTCTCTCTTTAGGATTTTCTACATTCCATCGAAGCTAAATAAGAGAACATTCACACCAAATATTATTTATATACAAAATTGGAAAGATGATGTGAATGATAAAACTCAAATGAAAATCAAAGAAAACAAAAAACTAATACAATGCAAGAAATAAAAATAAACTAAATATACACCTAAAATAACATATGAAATTTCAGGCCAATTGGGGTGTGGTTCAACAGTGAAGAGTGGGATGTTAAGAAACCAGCGTGCTAAAAGGTCACTTGCTTGAATCCCCCTGAAGGCACAAAAAATCCATCCTTGATAAGGGTTGGTGTGGCTGAGGCTAGTTGTGATCCCCGAGTGATTTTGATGGCTTAAATTCCCCTCGGTCCTGGTTTCTCAGACCAAAGGTTTGGAGTGATGCCATGTTAGGACCACATAACCAAACAGATGAAAAAAATCATATGAAAGTTTAAGACAATCTAAAATCAAATTTGCAGTGTAGACACAAATGCAGCCCTTGATCTGTAGGCACAAGGGTAGGATCAATTTCTACCATAGTTAGAACATGTGCGTAAACGAAAGGAGTTGCATGGAAGGTACACACATGAGATTGGAGGTCTGACCTATATGTAGATAAATATGCCATGAATTATTCCTTTAACCAATTTCTAATTCTACCATGATGATAATCATACAATCATGAATATTCATCGATGCTCTCAACTTAGAAAAAGTCAATAAATATCGAAGTTTATTTTGGGAAATAAAGCTTTCCAAGTAGGATTATTTAAGTAATTTGGTGATCATATCAAGATATTCAAAACAACTTATTTGACGATCTCAAAATTAAGGATAGGGTAATGTTTAAATCAACATATTTCAAATTATAAAAATATTATTACAAAATAAATTTAATATGATATTGTTTAGAATCCTTGCCAAGATTGCAAATACTTGACATAACCATTAGCACAGGCTAAAGTGACATGACTCCTTAACAACTTTCTAAATTCTCAAATGATGACTCATCAAGTTTGGGTGGCTTAGAAATATTGACCTTTAGATGTCCACAACCATCATTAGATGAAACACAGGTTCATGGAAGTATTCAAAAAGAGAACATCTTTGTGTCTATCATTCCTAGTTGCAAGCATAATTTCATCAATGTTAATATGGTTAAAAATTTTCAAGTACAAACAAAACATATTGAAAGCACACAGGATGATAATAAAGATGTCCAAATTTATAAATATTTTAATATTTCTATCGATAAGTATGTGTTGCATTCTGATTTTTATACTTTTTTGGATGTTTTTTTGGGATACCCTTGGATGGAATCTATGAGTACTTTTAATAATAATGTACAAAATAAATTCCTAAAGCTCTGCTATAAAAAGAATAAAATTATATTAGAGGATATTTCTATTAGAAACCAAGCAAAGAATGGGGACGCAGAAGCAAAAATATCTAACGACACTGACACATCATATGATGAGCTTTTGATCATTGACAATCACACACAGGCATCAAACCAGGTACCAGAAAAATCAGTAGGCACCAATCAGATACCAATAGCAGAGGTACCAGAAAAAGCACCAGACACCACTCAAGCACCAATAGTAGAGGAATTAATGAAAGATCCTTCATCAGTTCAATATTTAGCATATCACCACCTACATTACTCGAGAAGACAACAACCAAAAAGATGGAAAAGAATTAGCAACAAGGACAACAACCGATGACCCACCTACAACCCATCAATGCAAAGGAACCAGTGTCCATCTCAAGTGAGAGAGGCACCGAATAGATTGAGTGTTCACCTTTTTCTAGGATGGATCGATGAATGTGCATGGTACCAATGGACTACTCTTTTGAGTAGATATTATTATTTTTGTTCTTCTCATGTTTTGGGAATAAAACATGCTTAATGGGGGTGGAATGTAGTATACTTAGAGGGGATAATATGGGGTATTCCTAAGGGGGATCATATGGGGTACAAAGGAAGGTACAGAAGGAAATAATTCAATGTAACGATAATAAATACATTGGCCATAATTAATAAATAAAGTGGTTAACCCACATTATGCAAGAGACCACAAGTAGTTAGGAAATAATGTGATAAGCCCATGGGATTAGATCTATGACCCATGGTAATTACCCATGGTATTGTATGTATGAAGCCTATATAGAGGCTAGAGACTCTGCATTGAGGATGTCAAGGATTATTGTATTGAAAATCATATGGCTTGTGGAGTGATATCCTTCCTTAAGGAGTAGTTGTATGGTGTTAACCTGTAGGGTTTCTATATTAATAAAGATCTAAAGCTTTTATAATCTGTTCTTGAATTTATTGGGCATATTTTCTATTTTATTGCGCTAAAAGTTGTTATACAACCCGGTATAGGGTACATGTGTAGATGTAATGTGAGAAATGTAATGTAAACATTTGACATGTTGGAGTATAAGGCACATGTGTAGATGTAATGTGAGAAATTTACGATAATAAATGTAATGTAAGTAAACAACACATGTGTAGATGTAATGTGAGAAATTTAAGGTAAGAAATGTAATGTAAGTAAACATTTCCAATGTCAGAGTATATTTAGGAACATTCAAAAAAGAGTTATGGTAAATAAATAAAACCTCTTTTTATACTTACTCTAGAGGCATCGTAAATCAATAAAAATATAAATAAACTAGAGGTATGGTAAATAAATAAAACATCCTTTTATATTTACATCATAAACCTTTTTACTTACTCTAGAGGCATGGTAAATCAATAAAAATATAAATAAACTAGAGGTATGGTAAATATATAAAACCTCCTTTTATATTTACATCATAAGCCTTTTTATATTTAATAAAACTAAAAAATGAGGTTTTATTTATGTGAAGCCTATGGGTCAAATACCATGGAAAAAATTATTATTAATACCATGGGCTAAATACTATGAGCCAAATACTATATTTATAAAACAGTACAGAAATAAACGTAAAAGAGGCATACATAAGTATGGTTAATATATAAAAATATATCAAATATTTTTAAAAAACAACATCTATGTATATACCAAGCCTATGGGACAAATACCATGGTAAATAAAAGATGTATGGTTAATAAATATAAATATAAATATACCATGGTAAATAAAAGAGATATGGTTAATAAATATAAATAAACAAAGGTATAGTAAAAAATAAAACCTTTTTTTATATTTACTCCATACTCCTCTTTATATAATATGTTTTATTTAGGTGAAGCCTAATTAATACTAATATTATTATTAATTATAATATTCATATTAATATTTTATAATATTAGTATTATCAAATTTAATAAATTTGGATTCGGGAGGTATGTATTTGAGTACACTACATGCATTGACTATCTGAGGTAAACATGTAAACATAAATGTAAATGTAAAAGTAATTCTTAACATTCAATATTTAAAATTTAATCTAATTAATCTAATGTCGGCCCTAATGAAAAATCACTTCTCTCCCTAAATATATAAATTTAACACAAAGTGTCGAATAATATTTGTGAGAAAGATCTCTGTGACAGTGGGAAGAGTGAAATAATATTTGTGAGAAAGGATTTCGGAAGCTCTGCCAAGTGGAAAATAATATTTGTGGGAAAGGAATTCATAGTAAGAACTATGATATATTATTAGGTTTGATTTAGTTTTCTCCTGCATTTTAATTTTTTCTACATTTTTGTTTTTACCTTTTCATCTACTTGGACTCCATGGATGCCATCATGTGTAATGAATCAATCTTGCCATCAAATTAGAATGATTTAATTTCTTCCTTGGGCGAAACACCACTCAATTAGAATGATTTAATTGCTGCCTTGCGTTAAACCTTGCCCGGATTTGAAGAAAAGTGATTTCAAGAACCTATTTCTAAATGTGTGAAAAAATAACCTAGATCCATCTTAACTTTGGATCTATCAGGGCCCGAGAGGGATAAAATATTTCGTGCTGCAAACCTTTCCTCAAATTTTGCACTCAAAAAAGAGGTTTTCACCTCTATATATTTGATCCCTCTTGGCGCTAGATAAATCCAAAGTTAAGATGGATATAGGTTGGTTATATTTTCACGTCACATCTATTAGAATGTACATACTAACTGCGTGAGGCTTAACCCTAAAATGCAACGGTGGAAGACATACATATGAACCCAGACTCAGAATATTGTGGAAAGAGGGTAAACCATAAAAAGGGAAATGTGTAAAGGACCACTTACCTCTTATGCACAGAGAAGGGCCAAAGAAATTCCTAACTAAACTTATATAATTGTTGTGAAAACATTGTAAGAGAAGAGAGAGAGATATTTACCCAAATGTCTACACTGGGGAGATAGAGGGTTCCTCCCTCCAAAGATAAACAAACCCACAACAAGTGGGAATTTTAAAAATAATGAAATTCAACACAATAATGCAAGGGAAAATATAAAACAAATGTTACATGTGGTTAAATTCGAGTCTGGCCACGCTATGGGTTACGTAGACACAAAAAAAATGAAATAAGAACACAATCATAAAGATTAAAACCCAACTCAGCTATACCATCGTGCTAATAATAAAATTTAGTATAAATACAGTGAAACCCCCTTACCTTTGAGCTCATGGCAAAGTAGAACCAAATTATTTCCACATCCAGCACGCTAGCAGTGGAGGTTCAATTTTCAAAGAGGAATCGAGCCACAATGGCTCTAAAAAGTAGAGTTTCAAGTAGAGCTATGGAGGCATAGCTCCCTCAGGCCAGACAACCAAAAATCACACAGAGAAATTCCAAAATGAGTCAGAGTAAGGTAGGTTAAACCCTTAGGGTTTTCAAAAAGCCTCAGATCCATAGTTATATCCTCATGTAATCTCCATCATCCATCTGTGGCCTCGAAAATGGTGAAGTTCATGTGAGGGCACATGATCTCTGCAACTTGGAGACTGTTGAGCAAGACAAGTCATCAGGTATGGTCAACATATTAAATTTGAAATGCAACTATGGGATGAGTGTTAAAATATTCATTACCAACCATAGAATAACCATCCATATAATTAATATGGGCGCCAAATCCTTCGTAGAACCTATCTATGTTTAATATAGGAATAAGGGTATAGAAGTGTTAATACAATGGGACCATAGGTAATTACATTATTGAGGTTTGGATAGAGTATACATTATATAATAAAACTGGTCAATATATATAAATATAGATAAGGGTATGTAAAGATATGACAAGGATAATGTATAGAGTAATGGATGCATAGATAGGTTAGTAAGATTGACCTATGGAATATGAAAATAAAGAGTTAAATGATTAGGACTCTTTCAATAACACATGATAACACAAATAAGAGTTAGAAGGGGTAATGACAAGAGATTCATAACACATGTGGTTTAAAGGAGGGATGACACTAAGTAAACTATAAAAATACATGATAAAAAAATAAAATTTGAGGACGTGACAAGTTGTATTAGATCCCAAGTTAAAACATTGGGCTTCTGGACCCCAACACTGGAAATTCTAATGTTTGGAAGTTTTAATTGTATGGTTAAACTTTGTTTTACAAAAAAATGTTCAGTTGCATATTATGGTTATGAATGCTAATGGTTTCATATGCATCAGATATAAGGTGCAGAAAAAATTATAGTTGTAGCCATGTCTAACAAAGAAGAGTTGTATGTGGAACAAGGGGAGGAGTATGTACCACCATATTCCAACACCTAGATATTAGAAATTATCAAAAAAATGTAGGAGGAAATGGTTCAGCTAAGGACTAAAAATGAATTTCTATTGCAAGCTAGCAATGAACAAGAGATGTTTATAAGAGAATTGAACTCTAAATCCAATCATAAAGAGGGATAAACTAAAAATATAAAAAGAAAAGAAACATAAACCAACTCAGAAAAGTCTGAGACTAGGGAGGAGTCTGCGAAAGAAGACTCTAAGTCTAAAAGGAGAAAGGAGTTGCAGGGGGAATTCCACAAGATAAAGCATCCAACCATTTATGGAGATAAGGAAGAGGATGAAGAAGCCTAGCTCCTCAATATGGTAAAATAATTTCAAGTATATGAGTACAGAATTAATCTGAAAGAAAGGCTGGTAGTTTACCAATTGCAAGCTAAAGCTACAATTTTGTGGGAAGAGACCAAAATCATACACTTTCTAGATGGAAATACCATCTCATGGGAAGAATTTCGAGAGAAGTTTCAATCCTGATACCTTGATGAGAGGTATTATAATGACAGAGTGAAGGAATTTCATGAGGTAAGGCTGGGGAAACTCACCATTAAAGAATTTTTTATGAAGTTCACAGACTTACTTTGCTATGTACAATACATAAGAGAAGAAAAAGTGAAGGTAAAAATAATTTAAAATTTTTTACCCACAATATACAAAGAGAGAATTGAGTTTGACAACTTGAGGACTATGGATGAAGCTTTTAGGAAAGCCTGATTGTGCTATCATTAATTTAAATGATGGAATGAAAAATTGGTAGAATAAGGTGAAACCGGTGTAAAATTCAACATTGAAGAACATATCCAAGATGTTCTATCACAACATTTCTGATATTTGGAATTGTAGAAAAAATTACAACAAGCTGAAATTCCACGATACACCATGAATCGGAAAGGATTAATAATATATAAACAGAGGTTGTATATTCCTAACATGCCTACCTTGAAGTAGGTGATTTTGGATGAATACCATAAGAGACCTTATTGAGGTCATCCAGGTTACCAAAAGATGGTAACAACATTGAATTTTTTTTTTTTGGCCTGGAATGAAGAAGGAAATATTTGATTACTTGCCAATATGTTTGGAGTGCCAACAGGTCAAAGTAGAGCATAAACATCCTGCAGGGTTTCTAAACCCCCTTCCGATTCCACAATGGAAGTGGGAAGTGATGTTCATGGATTTCATCACAGCACAACCTCAGACTAAGTATCAACTTGACTCCATTATGGTAGTGGTAGACACACTAACCAACATTGCACATTTTATCCCAGTGAAATCCACTTTTTGGGTAGCACAAGTGGCCAATGTGTTTATGAAGGAAATTACTAAACATCATGGAATACCAAAGATAATAATCTCTGCTAGGGATGCAAATTTCACATCCACATTCTTGAATACATTGTTTGGGGGAATGGGAACAAAGCTAAACTTCAACACAGTTTATCATCCCTAGATAAACGAGCAGACATAAAGGACAAATGAAATACTAGAGGACATGCTTCGCATCTATGTAATGGACATACCCACCTAGTGGGAGGATTTTCAACATTTGGCATACTTTTCTAACAACAACAACTATCAAACATCTATTAATATGAGTCCATTTGAGGCTTTATATGGCAAGAAATTCCATACTCCATTTAGCTAGAGTCAACTAGAGGAAAAAATGGTACTTCGACCTGAGCCATTACATGAAATGGAACATACAATAACGCAAATTCAATAGAACATCGAAGCAGCTCAAGACCGCCAAAAGAGTTGTGCAGATAAGAAAATAATAGGCAAAGAATTTAATGTTCGAGATTGTTGGGTATGTGTTATATTATTTCCACGACTAAGCACGCACAGGAGGGTAAGAGGGGGGGCGATAGCCCCCCCTTTGCGCTGGGTGCAACGCGGGGGTCACAGGGGGGGCGGTAGCCCCCCTGTCGGGGTCTGGGGCAGCGCCTCGGCAAAAATTTTTGGTCCTTAATTTCCGGCGGGTAGTCCACGTCCATGGTTTTGTGCATGGTTTTGCACATGGTATTGGGGTACGATGGTTTTCGGCCCCTGGTATTTTTGTAGATCCGGTCAAAGGAACTACGGTTATGTTCTAATCAAAGGTTTATGGATTGGGGTTTATGTATGCTTCGGCATGTATATATATGTGTGTTGTAACACTAAAATGAATGTAATGAAAAATCAAGCTGGTCGTCCCGATTTGGGATCCAGGGGAAAATCTCTATGTTGATCTGTTTTATGTTTTATGCTCTCGCTATTGTTTATTTTCTGTTATAAGATTCATGTGTAGATAATTGTTGTTCAGGTTTAAAACCTACATTTGGTATCAGAGGTGTTTCGGCTTCAAGGGGACGCCTTTGTTGCTGAGGGTTTTTAGTTAGGGCCTGAGGTAGACCCTGTTCAGTGGGAGATCCGCGGGATCGATTCTTGCGGTGAGAGAAGATGGCGAGCGGCGGAAAGATAGATATTGAGAAATTTAATGGTCAGAGTTTTGAGTTGTGGAAGCTCAAGATGGAGGATATGCTGGTGGATAAAGATCAGTGGATCGCGGTAGATCCAGGTACTAAGCCAACAGGAATGTCAGATGAAGACTGGAAGAAATTGGATCGGAAGGCTAAAAGCACAATACGGTTGTGTGTCTCAGATTCAGTATTGTTGAATGTATATGGGGAAGCTACGGCGAAGACCTTGTGGGAAAATCTAGGGACTTTGTACCAATCTAAGTCTCTGGTGAATAAGTTGTTCCTGTGGAAAAAGCTGTATAACCTGAGGATGAAGGATGGAGATTCGGTGACAGAGCATCTGAACGCCTTCAATACTGTGGTAAGTCAGCTGTCATCTATTGATATTAAAATCTCAGATGAAGATAAGTGCATCAGTTTGTTGTGTTCTCTACCAGACTCGTGGGACAGTCTAGTTATTGCAATAGGTAGCAATACAACTACCTTGAACTTTGATGACATTGTCTCAGCCTTGCTGTCGGAGGAAATGAGACGGAGAAATATGGAGGGTCAGAGTGGAGATGCCTTATATGTACGAGGAAGGTCCCAGAACAGAAACAAGAATAAGGTTTCGAGTGGGAGATCCAAATCTAGAGGGAGATCTAAATCTCCTGGAAAGTTTGTAAAGGTGTGCTGGAAATGCGGAAAGGAAGGGCACTCCAAAAAGGACTGCAGATCTAAAGCTCCTGAGAAAGGAAAGGGATCTTAGGATGCTCCTTATGCAAAGGCAAAAACCACCTCGGATGAAGGTGGGGATGTGTATTTGGCTTCTTCTTCAAATACACATGTAGATCATGAGTCATGGTTGATTGACTCAGGTGCATCCTTTCACTTCACTCTCCATAGGGAGTGGTTCTGCGAGTATGAGAAATATGATGGTGGTGATGTCTTCCTAGGGGATGATAGGAAGGCCAAAATCGTCGGACGTGGAAAAGTCAAGCTGAAGCTGCAAGGTGGAAGGATTAGAACACTTCCTGGTGTTCTGCATATTCCTGCATTGGCCAGAAATCTGATTTCTGTAAGCAAGATGGATGATGCAGGTGTAAAAACAATGTTAGAGAAAGATGCCTACAAGATGGTTCGGGGAGCACTGGTATTAATGCGGGGAGTTCGGACTGGAACTCTATACAAGCTACAAGGTAGCATAGTTATTGATGGGTGTAACAATTCTGTGGTTCCTGAAAGTGGGACGGAAAGCCTAGCTGTGTCTGGAGAAAAGACCATGCTATGGCATCAAAGGCTTGGACATATTGGAGAGAAGGGCCTTTGGATACTGCATAGAAATGGTATGGTAGAAGGTATGTCTAATTGCTCTCTAGATTTCGATTTCTGTGAACATTTTGTATATGGGAAGCAGAATCGGGTGAGTTTTCCCTCTGGTGATAAGAGGGCGAACAAGATATTAGAACTTGTGCACAATGATGTGTTTGGGCCTGTGTCAGTTCCGTCACTGGGAAAGTTTGTGTACTATGTTTCATTTATAGATGACTTCTCAAGGAATACATGGATATATTTCTTGAGGAAGAAATCTAAATTCTTTGACAAATTTAAGGAATTTAAGGCTCTAGTGGAAAACCAGACAGAGAAGAAGATAAAGGTGCTAAGGATAGATAATGGTGGGGAGTTCTGCAAGAAGGAATTTGAAGAGTTATGTAAGAAGTGTGGTATAGCACAACAAAATACTACTCCATACACATCGTAGCAAAATGGAGTTGCAGAAAGAATGAACAAAACACTGATGGAAAAGGCAAGAAGCATGCTCAGTGGTGCCGGGTTAGGACAATAATTCTGGGCAGAGGTAGTGGAGACTGCATGCTATCTGGTTAACATATCACCTTCATCAGTGTTGGAGGATAAGACCCCACATGAGGTATGGACTGGTAAGAAACCTTCTCTTTCACATATAAGGGTATTTGGATGTGATGCATATGTACATGTTCCAAAGGAGAAAAGGACCAAGTTGGATAATAAATCTGAAAGGTGCATCTTTATTGGGTATAAGGATGGTTTAAACGGTTACAAGCTTTGGAACCCAGAAACAAGGAAGGTTGTGTACAGCCGAGATGTGGTGTTTAGAGAAGTGAAAGATGTTGTTAAACATGAAGTCCTACCAAAGGAACCCGAGAAGATAGAGTTTGAGCTAAAGGAGGATGAATCAGACTCTACAACAGAAGAAGACTCAGAAGATGAAGAGCCACAAACTCCAGCTTTGAGAAGATCAGTTCGGGAAAGAAGGAAACCATAAAGGTATAGTCCATCTGCTTTCTGTTCAGGTTTTGCCTTAACTATAACTGATGATGAACCCAGAACTGTCAGGGAGGCAGTAGATTCAGAGGATGGAAAACTATTGAAGGAGGCCATGGTTGATGAAATGGCATCCTTGCACAAAAATGATGCATGGGATTTGGTGGAGTTGCCGGCTGGAAGGAAGCCCATTGGGAGAAAATGGGTGTTTAAGAAGAAGATGAATGTAGAAGGCAAGGTGGAGAAATACAAAGCTCGGTTGGTAGCGAAAGGTTATTCCCAAGTGCCAGGAATTGATTTTGGTGATATTTTTTCTCCTGTTGCCAAGGTTACTTCTATTAGATTACTTTTATCTGTTGCTGTTGCATTTGATTTTGAGATAGAACAGATGGATGTGAAGACGGATTTTCTTCACGGGGATCTAGAAGAGGAGATCTACATGAAGCAACCTGAAGGATTTATGGTGAAGGGTAAGAAAGAACTTGTATGCAGGTTGAAGAAGTCTCTGTATGGGTTAAAACAGTCACCAAGGATGTGGTATCGGAAATTTGATACCTATATACGGGGACTTGGCTTCACCAGAAGCAAGGAAGATCATTGTGTTTATTTTAAATTAATTGGTGATCGTGTTATATATCTAGTCTTGTATGTGTATGATATGTTGTTGATTGGAAATGACAAAGAAATTATCCAAGATTTGAAGACCCAATTGTTCTCCAAATTCGACATGAAGGATCTGGGTGCTGCGAACTATATTTTGGGCATGGAAATTAAGAGAGATCAGGCAAAGAGGAAGCTCTGGTTAAACCAGAGGAAGTATGTCGAGACTATATTGTAGAGGTTCAATATGTAGGATAGTAAACCGGTGAATGTTCCTATTCCTATAGGTGTAAAGCTGTCTGCTGAACAGTGTCCCAAGACACAAGAAGAAGAGGAGTATATGTCCCGTGTTCCATATGCAAGTGCAGTGGGTAGCCTGATGTATGCAATGGTCTGTACTAGACCAGACATTGCACATGCAGTGGGAGTATTGAGCAGGTTTATGTCAAACCCAGGGAAGGAGCATTGGACATTAGTGAAGCGGGTTTTCAGATATTTACGTGGCACTAGTGATTATGGCTTGTGCTACCAGGGAAGACCAGGATTGGAAAGAATGTTGGACATTCGTGGTTTTGTTGATGCAGACTGGGCTGGAGATCCGGACCAAAGAAGATCTACAAGTGGGTATGTGTTTAGCCTATTTGGAGGTGCAGTCAGTTGGATGAGTAAAAGACAGTCTGTAGTGGCGCTTTCAACTACAGAGGCAGAATACATAGCAGCCACTCATGCAAGCAAGGAAGCAGTTTGGTTGAAGAGATTGTGTTCAAGTATGGGGTTGGTACAACAAGCTATAAGGATAGACTGTGATAGCCAAAGTGCAATTTTCTTGGCTAAGAACCCTGCTTTTCATTCAAAGACAAAGCACATTGATGTTCAATATCACTTTGTTAGAGATATGGTTGAGGCTAAAAGGGTGTTGCTGGTAAAGGTGGACACTTTGAAGAATGTTGTAGATGCATTGACAAAGTCTGTGAGCACTCAGAAGTTCTCTTGGTGTAGAGAAACAATGGGTGTTGAAGAATTGGCCAAATGACTAAGCTCTCCTGTGGCCCCCTGTGGAAAGAAAACAAGTGGGAGAATTTTGCAAGTATATTCTTTCCACAACTACATGTGAGGGGGGGCGAGCAGCTCCCCCTTGCGCCGGGCGCAACGGTGGGTCACAGTGGGGCGTGCAGCTCCCCTCGCCGAGGTCGTGCGTTGCCCCGGCGAAAATTTTTTGGTCCTTAATTTCCGGCGGTAGTCCGCGTCCATGGTTTTGTGCATGGTTTTGCACATGGTATTGGGGTACGATGGTTTTCGGCCCCTGGTATTTTTGTAGATCCGGTCAAGGGAACTACGGTTATGTTCTAATCCAGGGTTTATGGATTGGGGTTTATGTATGCTTCGGCATGTATATATATGTGTGTTGTAACACTAAAAGGAATATAATGAAAATCAAGCTGGTCGTCCCGATTTGGGATCCAGGGGAAAATCTCTGTGTTTATCTGTTTTATGTTTTATGCTCTCGCTATTGTTTATTTTCTGTTATAAGATTCGTGTGTAGATAATTGTTGTTCAGGGTTAAAACCTACAGAGATAATGTGTACTTGAGGATGAAACCTCGCAAGAGTACCCTACACACTGGTAGTTGTGCTAATTTAGAATCACGATATTGTGGGCCCTTTGGGGTTTTGTAATGAGTGGGCCCATATCTTATAAATTTGCTCTACCTAGTCATGTTAGAGTTCATAACATTTTTCATGTGTCATTATTGAAAAAGTATGATAGTTTTCCTTCTCACATGATTGACTGGACTTTGATACTGGTGGAAACAAAAGGGTACTTTCTTCCAAAACAACTTCGTATATTGGGATGGGAAGAAACCGTGCTCTAGAATAAGAAAGTAGCTTGGGTGAAAGTGTTGTGGAAACACTTTAAACCTGAAGAAGCTACATGGGAGCGGGAATAAAGCATGAAATAAGTGTTTCAAGAATTTTTCAAAGAATAAAAAAAGTTATCTGCTAACACTGAGGATAATGTTTTTTTTTTTTAGGGGGGGAATATGTAATAACCCTGATGTACAACTTTTACGATTATGTAAATAATACCAAGGTCTCGATGGACCTATGGAACAATTATGTTGTTGGTGGAAATATTTTAGTTAATAATTCTTTATGAAAATTATGTCAATTTTGTAAAGAGAGATTAATTGAGATCTGGAAATTCTTATCCATGAGGATAGGATAGAATATCATGCTTACCTGAAATTATCCAAAAAAATCCTTTGGAGAAAAATAAAAATATTAAATTAGATGGGATAAAAATGTCTAACAAAATCTCTAGTAAAGAGGAAATTTATTGGGAAGTGTTAAGAGAAACAGTATTGAGGAAAAGCGAGTTTTAAAGAAAAATTTTGTAGAAAAAACAAAAGTAAAGTCTAGGCTATGGCAAACAATAGCCCATAATAACATGACGTCGTTATGGAAACATGTTGTAGAAAGTGCGCTTAAAAGTGCCATCACTAGTGTGATAGGAGGTTGTCAACAATAGGGAATATTGATCTTTTCTTGGAGGAGAGCTCTGAGGAGAAGCTTTTGTTTGGGAGAAAAATATTTCTTTAAAAATTTGTATGCAGTATGGAAAATTTTTATATATTTTCTTATGTTTTAGCAATGGCTAGAAGCATCAGTTTGTCTAAACTAATAGACAAAATTCTACCTTATAATTAAGGGATTAATGTTAGGTTAAAACAAGTTGGAAAGCACGGTACAAGCTAGTCGCCTATGCCTTGTTAGTATTACATACAATATCAATATTGTGTGCTATAATTGTTGTATAGACTAGTTGCATGCACTTGGTTAATAATATATACAGTGTAGTAATGTGTATTGTATAATGCCAATACTAAGTATTGTACAATGCCAATATTGTGTTAAACTCATTATCGATATTGTGTTCTATAAAAAAACTAAGGTACTCTATGTGGATACAATTACAGTATGTTTAATTATAGACCCCAAAGGGTTATGATCATATAGTAAATATTGTGTACTTATTAATATATGTGCAAAAGTAAGATAAATAATATAAAACTTTCAAATTATAGCTATCGAATCAAAGTAAAATGAAATGAATACATGGAACAATGTAGAAGTAACTACAAATACATATTTTATATAAATTACAGACACATGTAACAATTTCTATAGCTAACCCAGTAAACCATTATTAAATAAGAGAATTCTGGAAGCACATAACATAGGATTGGATTCAGAAACAGATGAATTGATTAAAAAATCTGAAAGTCTGATATAGGTACATATATATCCATTATGGATATGATGAGGAAATAGTAATCCATAATTCCAATTATAAAAATAGATAAAATGTATAATAAAATAATCCTTGTACATATTTAAGGATTACACACTCATATGTAAATGACTAAATTAAAAGAGAGGCACTATTACATCAACTCATTAATTGTGAAAGGCCTAGTATGGCTCTAACATCTAAACTGCAACAACACATGTCTAAGCTATGTGCTAGAAGGAGAGCCATGGTGGAAAAACATACTACCAACCTGAGGAAGAATACAGTCGGTAAGTGTGGGAAGTGAGGGAAACTAGACCAAAAAAAACTCAGAAATATTACCTGGAAGAGAAGAGGAATGCGATAATTAGAGAGATTAAAATCGTCTAATAAATAAAAGTCATTATTGGCTAAAGGAAAAATTGATGCCTTACTTGAGCATTCTTTCATGCCATTGATTTCCCCACCTGTGTATGCAAATTTTGAGAATGTTGTGAGTGATGGGATCCTCTATCTTATACGCATGAAAAGAAAAAATGATGGATCCAATAATTACATAAATTATTGAATATACCTGAAGGTGGAATGATGTGAGGCTAGTCTAACATCCTCATATTCTTCAAAAAAATTTGTGATCTGAGTAGAAGAGTAAAATGGTTGGAAACAACCCACATATTAAACTCATATTATAAAGTGAAATCTTACGAACGAAGAAAAAATTATAAGAAAAATTAAACTTACAGCATTAACAAAAATGAGAGATATAATTGGGAACAAAAGGGGCTATGCCAAACCTCAAATGAGAACTAAATTTTTTGTTGAGAGACTACGTGAAAAACTTAAGGGGCAGAACCCTCATAAAGGTTACGCATTCCCCCTGAGCATCATGAAGGGTAAAGAAACCCATAAATTTCTTACGCAAAATCCATAAATAATACAAAGAGAAAAAATCCCACTTACAATGCAATTTTATGAACAAATAAAAACATAAGATACTCAGTAGAAATTGGAGCCATGGGTGAAGCTTATACTACGTAATAATACATGTATTATACCCAGAATGATATGTGTACACAGTAAGTAACCAACGCTCTAAGGATTACCCTCAGATCCAATCTAGAATTATGAACAAGACTTAAAGGATAAACCTAGCTCTCGTGAATGTCTCAAGTTAAATCCCAACTCTGAATAGAATATAAATCTAAACTATAAAACTCAAAATGTAATTACACAAAGGGAATGTAATTCCCTTTAATTCACAAGAAAAAGGTCCAGTACATGAATTGGCTTCGAGTGGGTGAATATCAAATACCACATAGAATCAAAATAAATACATAAATCAAAGGTACTCATATTTAAAAAAACAATAGGGTCGTAATCCTTTTGTATTCACAATCAATTGGATTATCACAACATCATGTACAAAGCATGCTACTAAATATAATGAAAGATTTAATATACAGAACCCAGAAAACTAAATGGTGCATCCAAAACTTAATGGAGCCAAGGTTAGTAAGTACGTTGGCCAAACATGTTCCATTCACCAAGAATTTTAACCCATAAATTAAATAAAGAGAGGATTTTCCTATGCTTTGAAAACAAGAAATCAAACTTATAATGTAGGGGTAGAGGTTTCCAAACGCAAGAAAAAACATTTAAAATGAAAAACACAATTATAACCCAACTTTTTATTAATCGGTTGTGTTCTAGACTATGCAAATTGGAAATAAAAACAAAGGATTTAATGCCTCGGTCAACATATCAAATATACAGAAATTGAGTCAAAATTTAAACTAGGGATATGGACTCTTTAATTGAGTATGTACATACCGACTGCATGAGGCTAAACCCCACACTGTAAGGGTGGAAGACATATATATGAACCATGAATCATAATATTGTGCAAACAGGGTAAACCCTGAAATGGGAAATGTGTAAAGAACCACTTACCTCTTGTGAGCAAAGAAGGGCTGAATGACTTCCTAACTAAACCAAAATAATTGTTGGGAAAATGTTGTAAGATAATAGAGAGATATATCTACCCAAATTTCTACGTGGGGGAAACAGAGGGTTCCTCTCTGCAAATATAAATAATCCCACAATAGGGTGGGTACTTTAAAAATTATGAAATTCAATACAATAATACAAGGGAAAATACAAAACAGAAGTTACATGTCGTTAAAGACGAGTCTGGCCACGCTATGGGTTACGTGCACACAAAAAAAAGTAAAATTACAACTCAATCATAAAGATTAAAAACCAACACATCTATACCATTGTGCTAATGAGAAAACACAGTATAAAAATGGTGAAACCCATTACCTTTGAGATCATGGCGATGTAGAACAAAATTATGTGCACATCCAACATTGCTAACAGTGGAGGTTCAATTTGCAAAGAGGAATCAAGCCACATTAGCTTTGAAAATTTAAGTTACAAGTCGATTTATGGATGCATATCTCCCTTAGGCTAGACGACTGCAAATCACACAGAGAAATGTCGAAATGAGGAAAATTATGGTAGGTTAAACCCTTAGGGTTTGCAAAAAGCCTCAGAGCCATAGATGTCTCCTCAGGTGATCTCCATCGTCCATATGTGACCTCGAAACGGGTGAAGGCCACGTGAGGGAAAATGATCTCTGCCACTCAGAGACTCCTAAGAAGGACAAGTCATCAAGTAGGGCCAAAATATTATATTCGTAATGGAAGTATGGGTTGAGGGTTAAAATATTCATAACCAACCATAGAAGTACCAGTCATATAATTAATATGGGTGTCAAAGCCTTTGTAGACCCTATTTATGTTTAATATAGGAATAAGGGTATAGAAGGGTTAATACAATTGGACCATAGGTAATGAAATTATTAAGGTTAGGATAGAGTGTAGGTTATGTTATCACTCCCCCAACTTCTGAAGGCTGAGAGTGGGATTGAAGGAAGGTAACCATAGACCAAGCTTTAGGTCAGGTAGCTAACCCTACTAGAACCAGAGAGGGCTCTCTCAATATCACTTTGCAGTCAATTAAATGATTGAATATTTAATGATATTAGGCTAGGTGTGCAAGCTCAGTAAACAGGGTTTTTGTTTGATGTTTGTGTGGTGGATAGGAATGACAGTAAGGAGACTAGGTCCATGGTTTATGGTCTAAAGTCAGGATCAATTTGTAGAGAATATGGATGAGTTTAGGTAGGTAGATTGAAATAATGTTCATTTTGTCATTGTGTATGGGATGAAATGATAGAATGTTTGAATGAGCACTCAGGTGAATTCATTCATTTAGAAGAAAATAAACAAATATTGTAAATATTTTTCTAAAGAGCTTCCCGGATTATCCACAGTATCACGAAACATTTGTGGACATTTCGAATCCCAACGGGGATCAATCATCAAGAAAATTGTAAATTTTGTTAAGATAGAGCATGAATAGGTTTGGTTTATTTTTATAAATTGACAAGATAGAAACATAGAAGCACATATGTGAAAGAGGAAAACATATCATTCAACGTGATAAGATAAACATACAGAGAAAGAACAAATGTTCCAAGGCATTACACACGATTTTCTACACAATTTATGCAACACTTCTTTGATTTCATTCCAAAAGGCTTGTACAATAGCTTCACTAAAGAAAAAAACTATCCAACTCAACTATCCAACCGAACTATCTAGCCCAAAAAAAGACTAAACATGCTATACTTATAGAAAATATGCACAGCGACACCTCATAAGGTCGAAATACCATCCACAATGCATTATAAATACATGAAATGAGTCACTTCCTAGAATCTAGGGAGGTTAGAAACTATTCCCTCAAATTCAACTATAGACTACTGATCCAGGAGGACCTTGCATCAGTACAGATTGAAAGTGAGGTCTAGTTCAGTCTTCAATTTTTCAATTTCTCCAGTTTTTTGGATGAAAGAATATTCGATTCGTTCAAGTTTGAAGTGTGGTAAAAGTGATGTCATGTGATGGTAAATTGTATTATCATGGTGTAATTGTGAAAGTGGTGGTGTGTAAGCCTAAGGGTGTAACCTATGTAATGTCATGATGCTAAGTCCTACCTAAGTTCTAAAACTAATACTTAAAGGACCTAGAACTATCCTACGACTAAAGACCTAGTGCAAACTGTGGTGTTAAACCTTATGCAATGTATTAAAACCATGATAAAAGTTGTTTCAGACTTTGCAATACAAACCATATATTAAAACCCACAATCTAACCATGTGGGGAGCCTAACCGCAGCAGAAGACCTCCGGGCAGAGGCAATACATGTGATCAGGTTTTTTTCAACATTTCTTACTGAATAGTTTCAGAATGACATAGTTTAGAGGAAGACCGTCATCAGTTGACATCTGAATAGACCACAAGAAGCTGACCATAGCAGAACCATCAGCTGAAGCCAATGGAACTCACCACCAAGGTGGCAATGAGTGATTAGACCACCGTGAGACACATGCAGTTGGTATATCGGCTCTACCATTTAGCTAGATTTCCATGGTTATTTATAGCCTAAATTATTATTTTGGGTTTTTCGTTATGCGCTCAGTTGTAAAGTTGTTCACCATGCACCTAATACCTTAGGTGTTTAACCTCTATTGAACCAAGAGATTCCATCCTCCTCATCACATTAATCATAAAACAAATTTTCTAGTTTTGGTTTGATAATGAAATATTTAGCGTTAGCAAATTCACCATGATGTGGAGGGAGTGATTTCAAAGACTCGTATTCAGATTTTGAGCGAGAGAGGAATTTTTTGCTTTTAGTGTTTATTGGTCGTCTGGAGGCAGAATTGGGAGTTTAGATATGCATTGGAAAGCTGGGAGAGAGAGATTTTTGTTTATAGTGACTAGACTTTCCTGTGAGCACATTCAGTCTAGTGTTTATTTGTGTGAATACTTCCAGTGAAGGTTAACCAGGCCCAAGTTGCGACATAGAGAAGGAATGTTTGAGGAGATAGACTCAGAAGTTGGAAATCGGAAAGTCTCTCATCAATCAACAATTGGAGGAATCGATACAAGTTAAAATTCTAAAGTGAAGGTCATGGGTGAGGAATAGATTCAAAAAATATTCTTGAACATGCAACGTATTTTGGGAGAACTCTATGAAGATAAGAAGGTGAGAGATGTAGTTTCTCCCTCAAAGGAATCGAAAAAGGACAGGGGAAATGTAAAAGCTGATAAACCTCATTCTTCTCCATCATCTTCATCATCATCATCTTATTCTTCTTCTAGTCCATATTTTGTAACATAAAAGAAACCTTAGAAATCTCTTTTTAAACTTGATGTAAAATTTGAACTACCTATTTATGCTAGTGAAATGAAACCTGAGAAACTAGATAACTAGATCAAACAGTTAGAAGTGTATTGTACAATTCAAAAAATTTCTGATGAAAGAAAAAAAATTCAGTTAGATATACTTAGAATGGGGGGAACAACTTTAATCTAGTGGGGAAGTAAAACTCAAACAGATTTAAAGCGAAAAGGTAAAGTCATCTCTTCATGGTCTAAGTTTTTAAAATCTCTCAAAAAACAATTCTATCCTTTGGGATACATGCAACAAGTTGATATTATTGGCAGCATTTGAGGCAAGGTAAAGGGAAAAATGTTTAGGAAGAAAGCTTTGGTGCTTGGTATTCTATTGGATACACGTGAAACTTTATTAAATTACATTGTCATTTTACATTAATATTTACAAAATACGTTATTGATGTTTAAGCCTGATGACTTTGATGAAGTGTGTTTTCAAGCCATACATATTGAATTAGGTGGCAGACCATTCAATTTTTCTTAGAAAGCATCCAAACAACAGTTGGAAATCAAGGATTCCAAAGACAACAAGAGAAAGAGAATTTCAAAGGGAAATATTACAATGACAACTCAGAAGGAAAGTGAAAGAGCTACTTGTATTCAATGCCAAAGGATCGGACATGATGAAGCCAGATGTTGGAAACTTCACCAAGAACATAGATCAGGGAAGTTACAGAAGAAGAAAGGTGAAAATAAGGCTAATACAACAATCCAACAGGATTTGGTCTCTAATTCAGGTGATGAAAGGAAAATAACCGCAATGGTTTCGAAAGGTAAAATTTCTGACACTAGTTCAAGTTCTAATACTTCTACATCTTCTTCAAACACAAATCATCTCGATGAGGATAAAAGAGTTGAATTATCTCACACAAGGGTAAATTATAAGCACCCAAAAACAAACACTTTGTTTGACAGTGGATCATATGCAAATTTAATATCTAAAGAATTAGTTAAGAAATTGGGTTTGGAGACAGAATCATCTAAGACCATGACCATTAGGTTGGCTAAAAGAAAAGAATCAGATTAATGTCACAGAGAAGCGTCGTTTAAAATTTACCATCATAGATAATTACATTGATGAAGTGGATTTAGATGTAATTCCATTAGAAATATGTGTAATAGAGCTAGGAAGTACTTATCTCTATGATCGTGATCTAATGTTTCATAGGAAAGAGCATAAATATCACCTTAAGAAAGATGGAATTGAATACATTGTCAGGGAAAATAAAATCGAAACACACTTGGATTTAGTTACTATTAATCATATGAAGCGACTAATAATTTCAAGTAAGATATATGTACTCATGGTTGTAAAAGAACAAAATAAGGATCAACATGATGCTTTTTTAGGTTGTGAATCTCATTTTAAATATACTTTGGTTAAAGTAATATATTTTTTTCAAAGTCTATTTAAAGAACCAAAACACCTGCCTCCTAAAAAGGAAATACAACATGAGACACAATTGATGTTTGATGCCCCTCTTCGTCAATGACAGGAGGCATTTCCATCCCGTTAAGAATAGCGGTCCAATGCAGCAATACATCTAAATAAATAAGATAATTAGGCTCCACACCCAACAAGAAACGCACTGATAGATGCATAAAAAAGGTGCCAGATATGTAACAAAGCCTGCAGATGAGCCATGCGTCAGAATGAAAGTGGAGGGGAGCACGCGGGAATGGAACAGTAGTTGGGAATTAGATCAAGCGGGAGGAGATGTGTGGCAGTAGGGGAGTGGAGGGTGGTACGCGGAAAAAATGGTGAGAAAGGAGGGTAGTTTCGACAGATTTTGGAGGGGGTTCAAGATGGTTTACGGTATTGATAGGGGGGTGAGAAATGAGAGGGTAACACGTCGATGTGGGACCAACAGGAGGAAACCACCTTTTCGGACCCCCACCCCTACTGTAAAGGTCGGATCAATACGGGGGTGTGAAAAGTGTTGTGGGTCATCGATTTGATGGAGTGATTGATCAGAGGGTTGGTTGATGCACGAGAAATAACCACTAGTGACAAACTTATTTCGTTGTTTTTGACCCTTATGACATATGTGGGGAACTTTGGCTGAAATGCATCATAACTCGAACTTTGGATAAAAAAAATAAAATCAATAATTTGGGCTAAAGGAGCATATTTTCACAATTTTTTATGACCTATTATAAAGACATAGGATGTATAATTTACCCTATTTTATTCTTTTCACCCCTTTTGGAACAATTTGACAATGAAAAAAGTTTTGAAATCAGACAAAGTGTCTTATTTTATTCCTTAGACCATTGTAACTCACTTTAAAAGACTAGTTTTATGAAAATGAAGCCTTGTTCACCCTCTTTGGTGACATTTTTGGACTTTTCAATGGAAAAACAAGGATACTTAAACAATCGACCTAGATGGGAGATGGAGTGACTAATCAAATACTCCAATTGACAATGAGTGACATGACCTCCGAGATGATGATGGCCATGGATGAAATGAGGGGAGAAACATTTCTTACCTAGACCATATGCAGTGACCAAAATTTATTTGAAAACTTATTTGAAAAGACAAAATTTCGACCTAGGACTACTAAGAAGTAACATTGGCTCCAACTGGGGATGGCAACTCCTTCAGGAGGTGTCAAGAACACCATAGATTAGGTATCCTTATCCATTGGGTGATGGAGTCACTACAACTACAATATTGAAACTGACTCAAATCAAGCTAAAGGTTGAATTGTACAACATCAACTGCAAAATATACTGGAAACTAACACTGAAAAATATGATCATAATGTTGAGCTTATTCATTATAGCTTACCTAGTCTAACTCATCCATAAATCACTTGATCAAGTGAATTCAAATATCCAATGTAATCGTTCAAGTAAATGAATACCTGAGTGATGCTTGTATTTATCTCCACCAGGCATGAAGAAAGATTGAGTAAATGGAAACTCAAAATGAAAATTGAGCCCAAAACCTGTGTTGGTGGAAAAAAAAAAACTCTACCTTTTATGATGCTTGCAAAAGACTGTCGAAGGGATCTTCAAAATCATGAAACATTACCTCTTGTTGATCCTCAAAAATAATGTATATTCTTTCAGATATAAAGATAAATGTAGCAATTTTTTCTTGCATATCATCCATATCAGAGATAATATTTTATGTTCTCACATATCTTCAATTCAGGTAGCCAAATAAAAATCAACACAAATATCTAAAAGTGGATTTTCATGTATATGAAAAATAGAATTCTCTTGGCTCTAAAAAATTATATATCTTGATCATTTGGACGCTGCTGAACATGTTCATCAAACTCAAGACAACAAAACTATTGTACACTTTTTTTGACCTCAATGGATAAATCATGACTCTCTAGAGTTTCTATACAAGCAAACTCAAAATTATGATCTACACATATTTCTTCTTGAATTAAAAATTCAGAAGAGGAAAGGGATGAAGGGTATATGGAAATAAAATATTCATATATATCTTGGTCACTTGAAGATTGGAAAGAATGCTGAAAATTATCATCAACTTTGAAATATGGAAGATCAATGTAATCCTTTGAACAATTCTCCTCAAGTTCGTTGTCATCTAGGGTAGAATTCATGATCTTATCCTGCCGATGAAAAGGGTTTTCATTCACAACATCCAAGAGTTCATCATCCATAAAATATTCATTTCCATAAGCACTTTCTAGCTCTTCAATAAAATTCTCAAAGTGATCACAATAATCCTCAATCAAAAGCAAATAAGGATAGGTTTCTCTATACTTGTCAAAAAATACTAAGTGAAAATCCTTGAGAGAATCAATACAAGAAGGAGGCAAGCTTTCATACCAAAACCATGCTTATTCTTCTAATGTGATTATTAAAATATTCATTAAACAATCTTCATGAAAATTATTCTTCATCTTATGCACATTCATATGAAATCTTATTAAATGAAGTGTAGCATCATCACCTTTTCCATCTATCAATTTTTGCAAGTATGTTTGCCAATCTACCTGAGGCATAGGATTTGGAAAGCGAGGGATATGAGACTGATCCATTGGATCATAACTAGCACTCCTTCTTGCAATTGAATCCATCTTGAAAACGGTGAGCTCACCAATATTTATTGAAGCTTATAATTTTTGAAGAGTGGAGTCGCCATGAAAAATCTGAACTTTTGGATTGTTTGGCACTAGAGATGCTACGTGAAATATCCATAGCCTTTCTTGTCCCTAACCACTATTCACCATCAGCAATCAGAGATAATTTTGTAGTTCTTTCTGGGGAAAGATTTAACCTTCACTCCCTAGCAACAACCAATAATGTTATCACTCCCCCCAACTTCCGAAGGATGAGAGTGGGATTGAAGGACCGTAACAACATACCAAGCTTTAGGTCAGGTAGCTAGCCCTACCAGGACCATAGAGGGATCTCTCAATGTCACTTTGAAGTCAATTAAATGACTGAATATTTAATGATCTTAGGGTAGGTATGTAAGCTCAGTAAATAGGGTTTTTGTTTGATTTTTGTGTGCTAGATAGGAATGATAGTAAGGAGACTAGGTCTAGGGTTTAAGGTATAAATTCAAAATCAATTTGAAGAGAATATTGATGAGGGGAGGTAGGTAGCTTGAAAGAATGTTTATTTTGTTGTTGTGTATAGGATCAAATGATATAAATTCTGAACGATGTGATCTAAAATTGATTGATAGTTAATGCTATGCTAATATCAGTTTCAGAATTAACATGAAAGTGCTTTTGGTTTCTTATCATACAAGGGTTTATACATGTGTTTATGAGTGACAATTCACTAAAATTTATAATATTAATTATATTTCATGAACTTAAAAGGATGGAAGCTCAATGTTGAAAAAAAACATAATAAAATACAACAAGCACAAATAACAGAGACAAATACACAAGTTTTTGGTGAAGGATTTTTCCCCTCCTTGGCCACATCTCCTTGGTACAACTTCATAATGTGGCCCTTTGTATTAGCTTCAATTGTGAAAAAAAATTGTTCACAGTATCTTGTTGCCTCTACAACCTACTCCAATGGCTTCAAAACATAAAAATCTACCAAGAATGACCCTTTTTAAGCCAAAATTGGTCACAAATTGCCTCATTTATGGCAAAACCAACTTTCCTAGTTTTTCTCCACTAAAGCTAGAAGTCTGCAAATTAACTCCACTAAATGTGGAGCTGCTCCACATTTGGAAGGTCCTCTAAGCCTTCTGCCAACCTAATCCACACTTAATTAGTGGGTAAGTATCAGTTTAATGTGATAAGAAGGCTTGTTTAGTGCTAAACTACACTGAGCGCAAATGACGAATTAACATCATATAACCATCGATTAACATATAATATGGTTTTAATTTCATTTAAATCTTCCTGCCGAACAGTCTTAGCTCCAAGTCTTGGGCACATGGACATGTGGGAGGGGGCTAGCCTACGAGTTTGTACCCCTCTAGACCCCATATATGGCACCGAAAATCTTGAAATAGAGGTGAAGTCCTATACGGTTAATAGCTTCAGTGGATGGCATAGTGGTAAGGTGGTGTGTCGTAGGATGATGGTCATAGGTTTGACCCTCACCCGGCCATAAAAATTTTGTTGAACTTGTCATATTGTTTGGACCATAGTCTCAAACTTTGGTTATAATGTTTGTTGTTGATATATATATATATATATATATATATATATATATATATATATATATATATATATCTGTTGTGCCCCTCCTTTGACTATAGTTTTGACCTTTGATAAATATGTATAATGTGCCTAATCTTAACATTGCATAAAAATTAACATGCCAACCACCTTTCCGGGAGGGGAGGGCATGTGCTACGCTCTGGCTGCGCCACGTGGCCCTTCCCCATTTTCCTAAAAATTCCACCATAATAAAAATAATCCACCATAGATTAATTCCAAAATTAGGAATAGGAGAAAAACTCAACTTCCCCAAGAAACATTGCCGAATCTGGTGATGTCACTTGTCATAGTGTCACTGGATGAAAATTGGAGAATATTCCTTGAAGACTCCTAAGGTGTTGACTAGACTGCCAAGTCATCAATCTGTTATTGTTTTGCACAAGTTTTTACCTTTTTGGGAAAATGAACATCATACCATAACTTATGCATACGAAAACAGATTTTGACGAAACAAGTTGCGTTAGAATTTTGGTGACGAGATCTATCCGGTCGTTTTGGTCTGAAGCATTTATGAGAACTTTAAAGTTTTAGCTAAATACTGAGCTCATGATCATTCCTCCCCACTAGAAGCCTTTTGGACCCAAAAAGAAACTATCAATTTTTCAGCAGGTGAGGGTATAACTCCCTCACCCTTTTACTCTCCATCCATTTGGCCTTGGAAGGATTTTGTCCCTTGAGTCCCACTCTAAGGTATTCAACATTCCCTCTTCTTGAAGTTATGATTCTTCTGTCAAGTATGAGATATTACTGAATTTCATCAAGATATTCTGGCAAGAAATCATCTATTGATGGCAGATGACCATGCTCTCATTGATCATCCATCAAAGGAGGCTCAAACAATATCAAATTCTCAACATTAATGATGAAATATATTTGCATATAATCAGGCAGATCTATCTTAAGTGCATTAGTACCAATCTTTTCCGGAATTTTAAATGGACCATAATGGATTGGATTGTGATTTTTACCTTCCCCTTGAAATATTTCTTTCGATGATATATAACCAAACTTCATCTCCAACCTAGAATTTGTAATCAACACAGTGTTTTTCATGCCTTGCCTTGTAGCTTCTTTGACTCTTTTCAAGTTGCTCTTGCACTGTTTGATGTATCAACTTAATTTGTTCAATGAACTCCCTTGCCTTATATATGTCACTATGACCATCTATAGTGACATATTTCTCTAAGATGAAGTCCAAAGGTGGTCTTGGCAAGTAACCATAACATGCCTCAAATGGTGATGTGTTTGTGGAAGAATGCTTTGCCCTGTTGTATGCATGATGAATGTAATGCAACTGTTCATCCCATAACTTGGGATGCTTGCTGCAACAACCTCTAAGAAGATGAATAACTGTCCTATTTTCCACCCTCGGCCTGACCATATGTTTTCGGATGAAATTTTGTACTCTTCTTCAACTTTGTGTCCATCATGTCCCATAATTTTGACCAAAATTTCCCAACAAACTGGGAATCCCGATCACTTACAATAGAAGTAGGAAGAGAAAAATGAACCCATACATTTTGAAAGAAAATATTAGTGGTTTGGTTAGCTGTAATTTTTTTTTTTACATGGCATCAAAAGAGATATTTTTCTGAACATATATACCACAACATACAAATAATCATGACCTTTACTTGACATAGGAACACCACCTATAAAATCCATTGAGATTCTCTCATAAGGATGTGATGGAACTGGAAGTGGAGTGTACAATCCAAGTTTCCTATTACTATGCTTACTTGTTGCACATAAAGAACATCCTCTAATAAAACAAGATACAGTATCAATCATGCGTGGCCAATAACAATACCTTTGGAGATTCATGATTGTCTTTCCTACACTGAAATGTCAAACAATCAATGAAGTGTGAGCCTCCCTTATGGTACTATTTATTTCTCCCTGTGGTATACATAACTTGCCCAACCGATACAAAAAAATGTTATGCACATGATAATCTAACTCTTTATTTTGGTTTCCTTGACTCAAGCTTTCATACACATCTTGAAAATCACTATCATATGCATATTCTTCAATGTAACGTTCATGCATAATTGAACTTTGCTTGAGTATAATAGATGAATTTACAATAGGCCTAGAGAGCATATTATCTACCATATTGTAGATTCCCTTTTTGTACCTAATAACCAAATAAAATTGTTCTATAAATCCCATCCATATGAAATGTCTTTATTGTTGCAACTTTGACTGTGATTGTAAGTACTGCAATGGCTGATGTCCAGTATGTATAATGGTCTCTTTCCCTATCACATAGCACTTCAATTTATTTAAAATTAGTACCAACTCATATAAAAATTTATCATAGGTGGGATAATTAGTCACAAATCCATTAAAAATTTCAGAATGAAATGAAATAGGCTTACCATGCTGCATGAGAAATGCTCCCATAGAATAATCACTTGCATCTATTTGGATCTCAAATGATTTTCTAAGATTCAAAAGTGCTAACACCGATGTTGAGCTAATGTTTTTCTTTAAATAATTGAATTCTTTTCATTGCATATCTCCCCAATGGAATACTTTCTTAAGGCGTGTCAATGCATGTAGCAGAGCTAAAATGGAAGAAAAATTAGCAATGAATTTCCTCCAATGCTGTGCTACCCGAAGAAAGCTTCTTATCTCTGTAACTGTATTGGGCTTGTGCCAATTAAGAATTACCTCTACTTTGGAAGGGTAGATATTCATCTCACCTCCTATAAAAATGTGTCCCAATAAATACATTAAATAATTCTTGCCAAACTCGCACTTCGACATCTTTAAAAATATTTTTTCCTTTTTCAAGACATCAAGTACCTTGTTCACATGCATGACATGTTCTTCTATTGATTTGTTGAATATAAGTATGTCATCTAGGTAAAAAATGACGAATTCATCTAGAAATGGTATAATTACATCATTCATGATTCTCATGGAAGTCGCTGGAGCATTTTTTAGACCAAATGGGATAACTAACCACTCAAACAATCCTTGTCTAGTTTTGAAAGCAGTTTTCCAAATGTCCTCTTTAACTATTCTAACTTGATGATAACCACTTCACAAGTCTAACTTAGTGAAATATCTTACATACTTTAACTGATCTAGAAAATCATCAATGTGTGGGAGTAGGTAGCGATTACTTACCATGATTTTATTCAATTCACAGAAATCTATGCACATATGCCAAGTGTCGTCCTTCTTTGGTACCGAAACAATTGGTGAACCACGTGGTGAAGTAGATGGTCGTATGATACCTTTTTAAAAAATTCTTGAATTTTCTTCTTGAATGCCAAACTCTCCATAATTAACATGAGATACATACCAATATTTGGAAGTGGAACATCCTGTTGCAGCTAAATCTCATGCTGAATTCCCCTCTTAAGAGGTAACCCATTTGATTCTTGAAACATCTTGCCATGATTACATACGACATCAAAAAAATAAGATTTCAATTTGTCATCACATCCTTCAAAATATTCATAGTCAACATCATCCTTTTTCTTGATCATGAGAAGCACAATTTTTTTACTTGCATTAACTAGCCTCTTCATTTTCCCCGCATTAACTAAAGAAATATTCAAATTCTTGCAATGAGCTCTCACAATATACTCCACCCCATCCTTCAGAAAATCATATTTGTTCTCATGGCGATAAAACAACGCTTTCCTATCATACAAATATGGAATTCCCATGATAATCACTACGAGGAAAAGACCCTATAGCGGATATTTCTGAGGAACCCCTCATAAAAATAGCCTATATATCCATCTGTAGTTGAGGTTTCTAGAGGAGGTTGGTAGGTGGAGGATTTTGTAGATGTTTTTTAGCTGGTGCACTTCTTATCATACACTCCACAAGTGCGTTCAAATAGAAAAATATCGGTGCGTACTACAGATTGGCACACCGAGACACCATGCTCTCCGTACAAACCCTCCCGGTTCATCTCATTACTATACCACACCTATGCGCTACACATATTCAGGTCTGGTGCGTCATAAAAACCCATGCTAAACTGAAACTGTAATATTCCGACATGGAATTCAGCAGATTTTTCTCCATTTAAGTGTTCCTTTGTCAGAAATATGAACAAGGCTATTTCAGAGATGTAATGAGTGGTAATTTACTGGATATGTCACCTCTAAAAAAGAGGATGATATATAGAGGCTAGCTTCCCCCTTCTAAGGCTCTGTCTATAGCTATGTAAATATTCCTCCTTGGCAAAACTGAGGAAGCGAGAAGCAAAAACGCATTTCCAGTAATTCATGCAATAAAAAACTGAAATGAACTCTTGGATCCTATATATACAAAAATCAAAAATCTAAATCCAAGAATAGAGAAGAAACAAATCAAACTAGGTGGGCTAAACAGATCTCCCACACTAGTGTAGTCAAAACTAGTGAAAAACCCCAAGACTGCAAAATGCCGGAGTAGCTGCTGAAGGGACTACGCCATATAAGAGAGGTTTTAAACATAAAATTATTAGAGAACAATATATATACTCATATATTAATCATAAATTCTCAAGGAATGAGATCTAGTCTCCTTATACAAAAAGAAAGACAACCGGACAAGGGTTTCTTGTCGAACACTCTAAATACAAAATGTAAAATTCAGAAATATCTCAATACTCACTGCAACATGAAGCATGAGATTTTAAGAGGCTTATATAAATCTTATTTGTTGCAGATCCTTCAAAGGCTTCCTCCCATGAGAGAAGGAACCTCTCAATCACAAGGAAAAACCACAAAGAAGCCACCAAACCTTGCAATGAAATCTGCCTCCCAAAATGATGCAGTTCCTAGCTACAACTGCACTAGAAACTATGAGAATTGTGTCGTATGATAGCACTGATATAAAATCTTCTCAAATACCCTCTGAACAGATCTCTGGATGAAAGGAAATCTCCCTCCAACAAAGATTAGCTCAGAAAGTGGGATATCAATCCCTTCCACTGCTGCACCCAGCTACACTGCACAATATCTACTGCAGAAAATACGTTGATGAAGATGGATGAAGCTTGGCCTAAAAAACTGATGTGGAATGATGAATGCAAGCTCTCCCAATGATTTTCCTCAAAGGAAGAGGTGGGATTCCCGCTCGGAAACACCCAAGTGCTAAACAACACTGCTACTCTGCTGAACAACAAGAGTAAGAAAATGTCTATAGAGACATGAACAATGATATAAATGATGAATAAAAATGCTCCCATCCTCTTCCTCATATATAATATGAGTTTTATTCTCCTTGGGCCCACCCAATTAGGTCTCCTTTATCCAAAGATGCTCTTCCCTCCAAAATTGAGTTATTCTTCGTAGGGTTTCTTCTCCTCCATGACTTCACAGTTGACCAAGTCAAAGAAGCTGCATTTTATCCTTGTTCACACATAGAGGTGTTTTATTGAGCTTGAAATAATGTCTCCTTTCACACTTGGAGTGTTTTTATCCTCCTTAGGAGACTTATGGGCTTTTCTACCCATTTATTTGCCGATTATAGTTGCTGCTAACTCTAATGTTCCATTTAGCTTGGAAGCTAAAAATTTGGAACATTACAGTCCTCCCCTCCAAAATATTTTCTTGTACTCAAGAAAATGCATAAGGAGAGAAAAATATCTCCCCTCCTCCTCATGTGGCCTCCATCAATAGCCTCCATTACTGCATCAAGAGAATCTACAAATAAACTGTCATCCAATGCTTCCTCCCAAGGGTGAAAACCCAATGTGTCTACATCAATCAAGGGTGGAAAGTGTGAATGGAAACATGATAGCTGTCTCATGGCCTCCACAAAGTAGGATTGATGATCAACATGGTGAATGAGTGCCTCCCTCATCCATGAAATCATCCAGATGAAGTGAGTCACCCTCCAACACGGTAACTCATGAAAAGTCTCTTCCACCTTGTGCTCCTGAAATGAAGGTGCGCTGAATAAGTGAACATGATAGGCAAGAGGGAATATCCCATGTTGTACTCCTCTCCACTCATGATAAGTCTAGAGGGTATGCTGATATTGGGTTGAAACAGATTTCCCTCTAATGGCAAGAAGAAGATTGAGCCTCCAAATACTCTTCCTCCAAGATCATCTGTCATGCCAACCCAAACCATTCCATTCAAGATGAATGGCACATCATCACCACATGGCTTCCAAATCAGAAAATGGCTGAAGTTTATGTACAATTTTGGATGATAGGTATGGTCTCTCTGGTGGATACTGCACAATTCTCCCAACTGCTGCTTGAGAATGTCATATGGAAAGTGTTCCTGCAACAAGTTAGAAATTGAATATGTGTGTTCTCCCAACATGTGGAAGTAAGCATAAATGTATATCAGCTATACATATAGAAAATAGCAATACACCTGCCCAGTTTCATGTATATATGGGCTACTATCATCATAAAAATTGGCCCTAAAGTGACCATGAAACCCAAAAATACTCCTGCTCCTTTTGGGAGCAATGCACTATACAAACATGGTGAGAAAGTACAAATACTTAATAGAGTAATGAACAAGTAAAAAAATGCATTCTCTACCATACATAGTGAGTGGAATGAAATTGAGATCCTCCAATAAGTCCTCCCATGAGAATATACTCATAAAAATCTACAAGAAGAACGGATACATCCTCCCTTTCGAATATCTCATCCATAAGAACATGCTCCTATGTGACAACGCTGTAGGCCTTTGTAATAAGGCTCCACGACTTCTCCCTTTGAAATTAAACTTGCCAAATACATCCACCATAATTCTCCTATGTGAGATTATCATCTTCCGATATGGAAGTCTCTCATGATCCTCCAATGCTGAAGGGTAGCCTCCTTGCACCATGAATGTGCCTTCCTTCTCTTCAGAAATATCATGAAAAGTATGGGAAGAATTTTTCCCATACTCTCCCAAGTGCAACCATAGCAAGAAATTTTTTTGTTGTTGCCTCATCTCTCCCTCATACAAGCTTCCTCTGAAAAAGAACAAATCAGCAATACATGGAAGCAAGATACAATAAAAACAAGTTTCCAATTGACAACCGGAGAGTGAATCTTGGTCCCTCTCATGGAACCAGCACAGTGCACCCTTGGCTTGCATCAAAATAAGAATCAACAAGTGCTTTACCAGCCACTTTTTTGCTCTCATAGTCATATGATGAGATGGAAACATGAAGTTACAATATGGTGTCATTACCGCACACCAAGAGACATATGGATTCCCCCAAATCTCATCAAAAAGATAGCCAAAATCAATGCTACAAGTAGCTGCAAGTACATCATCATATAATATAAAAGAAGAAGAAACTCTTCCTGATACATCATGCTTCTCAAATAATTAAAATAAGTATAATACAAAATGTGAAATTATACCTCCTCCATCATGTACTTGAGGTCTTGAGCTGAAATGGCTCAACTGAAAATCCTCCCTCACTCTCAATGAGTAGGAAGGTGGTCGTGACATCCTCTCTATCACCATCCAGGCTATGCATCTCTCCATATGATAATATATGTCATGCTGGATGCCCACCCAAATGAACTCCTCCATCAACTGGATATATGCATCAAGGTGCATAGAAGAGAAGTCCTCATGTGTTACATGTAACAGCTTCTCCTTGAGACTAGAAGATCTAGTGAAGAAGATCCTGCCATAGGAATAGATGAACACATCATCCACCATGTATCTGTCATCTCCATCTGGGTCATAAAGAACCATGCATGCACCAAGATCCTTGGAGTACTCTACAAAAATCTGAGACCTCCAATAAGGATCAATCCTCCTCAGTGACAGCACTGGTGATCTGGCATGTGAAGCTCCACTCATGCTGATGCCTACTACTTTGACATCCCCCATGACAAAGTTCTCCTAAAAAATCTTCACCTCTCCAAAATCCAAGAGTGGTGAACCCAAAGACAAGACATCTCTCATCAACTAAAGATCCGGTGACCTCCCAGGTGGAATGCCTCCATATAGTGAGACATCAATGTCAAGAGTAGACTGTATAGGTGATTGGGAAACCTTGCCCTTACCCTCACTGCGTAAATCAACCTACCTCTTCCTTGCATTAGATTTCTAAAATAGAGAAGGGTGTATGCCTCTCATCAAATGATGTTTCTCTTCCTCCTTTCCTCCTCCTTCCAGCTGTAATGCTGCACAATCATGTTGTTCACTGATTGTGATCGGAGCCCTATGTATGAGATCCTGGGGAAATTATTGCAAAGGCACAAGAATCCCTCTTGTGGGAGAATGTGATCCTCGCTCCTCTACATGAGGCACTAGATGTTCTCTAGATATGACAGTGTTGTTTCCCTCTCCTTTAGTAATGTGTGTGGGAAACCTTCCAACAACTTGATCCCTTTCTGAAAAGGAGACCCCCATGTCCTCTTGTTCAAGAGTATGAACTGAAGATCTTGCCTCCAGCAATGCGAAATGCAAGATTTCAGCTCCATTCCTTCATCTCAAGATAGATCTGGGCCCTTGACTACGCTGTGCACTATGGTGTGCAGCTGCATGCTTCTCCTCACCATGTACAAATCTAGATTCTGCTCTAGATTCATCCTCTTTTGGAGATCCCATCTCCAATCTTGTGTTCTTCAGCTCTCCCTAAAAGCTCTATATAAATTGTGGAAGAAGCTTTTTCAGCTTATCTTCCCTTCCTTCTACACATACTGAACCTTTTTGGTTTCTGTCCACTTCTTCTTTCTCTGAAATGCAATGGCTTGAGATCTCATTGCAACATCTTCTTCTTTGAGATCCCTTTGGAATCTCAATGCATCTTTCCTCTTTTTCTTGAGATCTGAAGATGGATGAGAGTAAAATCATCTTCTTCATCCTTGAGCCCTCTGCTTCTGAATTTCAAACTTCACAGGCTCAGCCAAGTTTGAAGCTCCGATACCACTGTAATATTCCAAAATGGAATTCAGCAGATTTCTCTCCACTGAAGTGTTCCTTTGTCGGAAATATGAACAAGGCTATTTCAGAGATGGAATGAGTGGGAATTTACCAGATGTGTCACCTCTAAAAATTAGGATGAGATCTGGAGGCTAGCTGGCCCCTTCTCAGGCTCTGTCTATAGCTATGTAAATATTCCTCCTTGGGAAAACTCAAGAAGCGAGAAGCAAAAACGCATTTCCAGCCATGCATGCAATAAAACACTGAAATTAAGTCTTGGATCCTATATATACAGCAATAAAAAACCTCAATCCAACAATAGAGCTGAAACAAATCAAACTAGGTGGGCTAAACAGATCTCCCACACTAGTGTAGTCAAAACTAGTGAAAAACCCCAAGACTGCAAAATGTCGGAGTAGCTGCTGAAGGGACTGCGCAGTCTAAGAGAGGGTTTACACATTAAATTATTAGAGAAAAATATATCTAATCATATATTAATCAGAATTTCTCAAGGAATGAGATATAGTCTCCTTATACAAAAAGCAAGACAACCCGGCAATGGTTTCTTGTCGAACACTCTAAATACAAAATGTAATATTCAGAAATCTATGAATACTCACTGTAACATGAAGCATGAGATTTTAAGAGGCTGATATAAATATGATCTGATGCAGATACTTCAAAGGCTTCCTCCCATGAGATAATGAACCTCTCAATCGCAAGGAAAAACCACAAAGAAGCCACCAAACCCTACAATGAAATCTGCCTCCAAAAATGATGCAGTTCCCAGCTACAACTGTGCTGGAAACTCTGAGAAGTGTGTGGTATGATACCGCTGATCTGAAATCTACTTGAAGACCCTCCAAATAGATCTTTGGATGAAATGAAATCTCCCTCCAACAAAGATTAGCTCAGAAAGTGGGACATAAATCCCTTCCAATGCTGCACCCAACTACACTGTACAATATCTGCTACAAAAACTGCGCTGATGAAGATGGATGAAGCTTGGCCTAAAAACTTGATGTGGAATGATGAATGCAACCTCTCCCAATGAGGCTCCTCAAAGGAAGAGGTGGGATTCCCACTCGGGAACACCCAAGTGCTAAACAACACTGCTACTCTGCTGAATAGAAAGAGTAAGAAAATGTCTATAGAGACATGAATACTGATCTAAAGCATGAAGAAAAATGCTCCCATCTTCTTCCTCATATATAATATGAGTTTAATTCTCCTTGGGCCCACCCAATTATGTCTCCTCTATCCAAATATGCTCTTCCCTCTGAAATTGAGTTATTCTTCCTAGGGTTTCTTCTCCTCCAAGATTGCGCAGTTGACCAAGTAAAAGCAGCTACATTTTATCCTTTTTCACACATAGAGGTGTTTTATCTACCTTGAAAGAATGTCTCCTTTCAGACTTGGAGTTTTTTTATCCTCATTAGGATACTTATGGGCTTTTCTACCCATTTATTTGCTGATTATAGTTGCTGCTAACTATAATGTTCCATTTAGCTTGGAAGCTAAAAATTTGGAACATTACAGAAACAACCCTGGTGTGGTTGGAAGAAACCGCCTGGTGTGCCTCAAAAACCCACGCACTGGAACACGATTAAATAAAAAAAAATTGTGGTAAAAAAATCCTCATTTTCACCTCTTCGTTGCTCCATAGCTCTCAAGCACCAGTGAAAATTTCCCTTTTTTGAGGTGCGCTGCCATCAGTGCTCCCATTACATGCACTGCTGTTGTCCATTTCCCACCATCTCGATTGTGAATTTTAGAAAATGGTGGGAAATTTTAGTTTAAACATATTCAGTAAATATGCCTCCTTGATGCCCAAATTTATAGGTATTTTACTTGCTTCTCCATCATTAAACGTTTTAGTAGATTATATTTCTAAAAAAACTTAAAATTTACCCTTTAAAAAAAAAATATTCTGGCACGGTGTGCTTGAGTCATTTGGCTCGCACCGATTCACGGTGCTGCTAGTAAATTTATAGGATGCACCATGACCAGTGCTAATGGTAACCACACCGATTCTGGTGCAGCACTGAAAAGGTGCACTGTTTTTTTTTTTTTTAAATACATAAATGACAGTGTCGTCAGTTAACTAGTCACACCATTGACTATGTCCAAGTTCGGGAGGGAGGTGCACTGACCAAACTATGCACCCTGGGGCAGATAGTTTATTCAACGCACTTCCCTCCGGACACCGGTACATTTTCAATGATGCGGTCATTTAAGTGGTCGCACCATTGACCATGTACTGATGTCAGGATGGCGGTGTGTTAACTAAACTATATGCCCCATGGTGCATAGTTTGGTCAGTGCACTACCCTCCTAATACTGGTACATAGTCAATGGTGTGGTCGGTTAAACCACCGCACCATTGATCATGTAATGATGCTAGGAGGGCAGTGCACTGACAAAACTATTCGCCCGGGGGTGAGTATTTTGGTCAATGCACCACCCTCCTGAACTTGTACATAGTCAACGGTGTGATCGGTTAAACGAACGCATCGTTGACCATTAAGTAATGTTTGGCAATACGTTGACACAATTATCTACCCCGAGATGGATAGTTTTGTCAGCTGCACCACGGACGATGCGTGATGAAAACAGATGCACCGGTACCAGTGCATTACTATTTTTTTTTGGTGCACTGACTGTTTTTTTTTTAATTAATTATATATATATATATATATATATTTAAATACATCTCTCATTTAATAAAAAAATAGTATTTAATATGTGAATCATTGAGCGACGTCAAAGGAAAGAACAAAGGGAACAACAGGAACATATGGTGGATCAATATAACATGGTTCCCCTGTAGGAGGCATTAGAGAGGCAGAGACTTATGTAACCTCACCCTATTATGGAAGCCACTCAATTTCTCTGAAGGGAGGTAGGCCTCCTCAAGCTCTATGAGGAGGCTACATCCCTGAAAGGCCATAATGGGTTATTGCGACAACTTATCTTCAGGTGGAATGCCCATCGACAGGCTTTATTGGTTGGTCCTAACCAGTGGTACGTGCCCACTGAGGAGGAAATGTATTTTATTCCTAGCCTATCTAGGAGAGGGCAGGATTTTCCCTCGTTCCTAGAGGTCCTCATCGGCTATGTAGAAAAGAGTCAATTGGTGTACTCCGAGAGATACGTTAGTGCTGACATACTGTCTCTTGCATATTTTTAGCTCTTTGGTGTTCAATTACATATTACTTCATTTGGTTCAGAGGAGGTGAGGTGCATCTCATTACTTTTGTCGACCATTGCACACCATAAAAGTGACAAGAAACGCATTAGTTGCCCACATTTATTTTATTTTTATTATTTACTATAAGGGCCAAGACTTGTTAGGTGGTCTATGATTTTTTTGTGGTAGTTTTATACAACTTAGATAGATTCCATTCTCAGGCACAAGGGAGGGTGAACTTTCCTTTTTCTTCGAAGCGATTTGTTTATTTTTTTATAGGTTTCCAGAGATGAGGACTACCTTTTTTTGGCAACCTCGTAGGTCGATGCTGCACGTACGGATGGAGATGTGGGGCCAGATGATGCCCAAGAAGGGCGAGTTTGACTTTTCCGTGAGGATATATCATGATGCATTGGAGTTTCTATCCAATGTTAATGATCATGCCTTTATTCTGGTGCCATGTCCATATGATGGTTTGGATTGGTGAGGGTGCGCCAACATCCTTTTCACAATTGATGCGCCGCTGGATGAGAGAGTTAATATAACTATTTTGTTTAAGTTTATTCTAGAATTTTCTTTAACTTATTATTATTAAATTGTTTAATGAAATTTTCTAATTATTTTTGTGTACTTATATATATTTTTTAGATATTGGGTAATTTTTTCGTGATGAGATGCCATTGCCACAAAATTATCTAGGTGTAGATCCTGCTGATGATCAGGAGATGGCAGATGTGGAGGATCAGGCCAGTGACAGACCTAGTTCTCATGATCCTATGCAAGTATCGACGGGTTGAGGTATAGGCCTGACACTACATTTAGGATGGAGTTGGGTGACTAACTCTATCGACTCCTAATGGAGGAGGGATTTGGGTTGGTCACTATCAGAGAGATATAGGCTAATGATAGGCTGACATCGATATGGAGAGGCATGCCACGTGATATGTTGTCCCTAATGGAGCATGTCTTTAGAGCTACCAACTTAGTGGCGCAGTTGAGGAGGGTCGTTCGACATACGCGTCGTGGAGATGCATTACCTCGACAGTCGAGCAATGCATTATCTGATGATAACGATCGAGTGATCATCGTTCAACTAGTACTCCACCTCCTCCTCCACCTTGCACTAGAGATGAGAAACCTGCAACATCCAACAGTCATGATCATGAGTAGGGACCTGATCCTAAGGAGGGCATAGGTTCATCTGAGGAGGCAGGTCCATCGATGGAGCAGGTTGCCACACAATCCACAAATCAACAGGCTGGACCATCAACGTCGAGTCATCATGAGTAGGCAGTTGATCCTGATCAGCATAAGGCACCTCGAGATCAACAGGCATGTGATGATCAACATCTATATGAGCATGTCGAGGTTGCACCATCGAATGAGCAGGCCTCAACTAGTACTACTATTGATGTACCACCATATGGTATTTGACATTTATATTCAGTTATATTACAGTTGTATATTTTTGACATTATACAGTGATATATATATATATATATATATATATATATATATATATATATATATATATATATATACATCGTCCATGTATTTTATGTTCATGTTGCAGTTGTACTTAATTTACATGTCGGTGTTCATCATGATGTGTATATCGTTAGAGACTTCCGCAGCGACCGAAAATCAAGGGGATAATAAGGTCCAATCCCTGTTCATGAGATGATAATATGTTCATTTAATGTGCAGCTTGTAGCTAGATGTATATGTGATAGCAGTTATTTGACATGAGATGTGTATTTGATGTTTGTGTTGTGATGATGTTATACAATGTTTGTGTTTTGTTACATGATCATCATCACGATAATTAGATGATGTTAGCGAATTTCAATGTGTTTTTTTAGTAGAATATGATATTTGTACGATGATTATCATGATCGGGATGTTTATTTTTAATATTAAATCATGATATTTATTGTAATTGTAAAATTGTGATTCCAATTCTAATTCTAATTGTAATTGTAATTTTAATTGTATCTAAAATATTTGTAAAATTTTAATTGTATTAATGTGAAATGATTGTAATTGTAATTGTATGTAAAATTCTAAAATTGTAATTGTAATTGTATTGTGAAATTGTAAAATTGTAATTGTAACTGTATGCATTATCTTTACTCAATTTTATTAAAATTTGTAAATTTGTAAATTTGTAAATTAATTGTCAATTTTGAACCCTAAATACCATAATTAAAATGTATACCGTAAATATTGTTGAATTACCATAATTGTAAAATTGTAAATTTGTATGAATATAAATAATTGTAAAATAATAAATATAGAATAATATGAATTTTTGTAACATAATAAAGTTTACAAAATAATGCAAATAAATTCTTGTACTTTAGAATTATCATTATTTTATTATGATCTTACATACAAAAAAAAAAAAACTTTATACAGTATGTCATTGTTTTCGAGATAAACATAATTGCAAATTATCAAGTCAAATGATTTTAAAATTAACACAATGAAAATTATCAATTAATTAAAAATACATATTATAATGTTTTGAAAAAAAGGGTCTTAGTTACAAGGTAATTAAGTCCTCTTCTTTATAAAAAGCCATCTTAATAGTATAAATGATGAAATAACACATGTACCATATCACTCTTGGTTCTCATGATCACCCTCATTATCTTCCAACTCTCTTCGCATGATAACACTATTTTTCTAAAACATATGTTTTGATCTAGGGTCATGTCTCAATACAAACCACCAATACCTATCCAGCACATCTGGGTAAAAAAACACTTGGTTACAGTGTTTGGGGAAACCATACGGCTCCTTAGATTCATCCCACATCTTTCTAGAGTTTATACATATCAAACTGCTATCGCAATCTTCCTTTTCAAGATCAAAGGTGTCCCACAACTTGCACCTAAAAATAACACATTGGAAAGTATAAAAATCCACTTCAATGATCTCTTGTATCTTTCCGACGTAACCTAACTTTCCCTCGTACTAGGTTTTAACCATGGCAGCTAGATAGATTAGATTGATCAAACTCAAAATCCACTCCATAGTATTGTGTCATGTGTCCATCATCGGTATTTTTTGTGCAAAAATGGTGTCCATATGGCCACATATATGGGAACAAATGCACCTATAAAAAAGTTAAAAAATCATAGGATCATGTGCCTTATAATAACCCAACAGTTAAAATATGAAATATAGATGTAATTACATGCAAAGGTGTCTTATTAAGTTTAAAATGTACATAAATAGATTATTATTGAGTGGATGAACCCAATACCTATGTTTAGCGCATCCTCTTCAGCACACGGTTAATGACCGATTTCACCATATTTCTCTCTGACTTGGTCAGCAACCCAACTGTTGGGGCATATTTTTGGCATATTTTCTTTTAAATGATCGAGATAAGGTACACGTATACCATTCAACCATATGAATTATTTCCTGACACTATCCCATTTCATCCCCTTTTCTTCATACAATGCAACCCACCCTTGTGTTGCTTCGGAATTGTAAAGAATGAATTTATTGATTGCTTCAATTTCTACATTCGCTGATGAAATAAAACCAACATATAGTACATATGAGATCAAAATATACATTATATCAAACTTAAACATGAATATTTAATTTGTGTGAATTTGAAAAATTATAAGTTGCTTACTCTTTATCGAGCACCTTTTTCCCTTTGTTTGGAGAAGCTCCCCCTCCCTTTTTTCTTCATCCCTTTCATCGTCCCAAATCATCGCACCTTGTCTATTGTCAATATGCTTGATGTATTCATTGGCATAATAGAAAGACTCATATGATATGTACCCCTCTACCATAGACCCCTTGGCTTTTTCCCTTTGTCAAACAAAACCTTTCAATTTATTCATGTACCTCTCTAAGAAGAACATCCAATGAAAAGAAACCACCCCAAATAATTCAACCTAATCTACTAGGTGGATTAGAAGATGAAACTGCAAGTCCATGAAACTCGTCGGCAGTTCCTTCTCAAACATACAAACAATCTCAACTATCTTTTGATGCCATCGTGGAATGATAGCCACATGAATATCCTTTGACATCATCCAACGTGAAAACAAGGATAATTTAGATATGACATGTCCTAGGTGTTTGGGGAATTAATTTTTCACACACCCACGCATGAAGAAAGGATAATGACACTGCAAAGTTATAAACATGTGTAATAATATACAAAATTAGTTATGTTTTATGATCCCTGCATTGGATAAAATTTATTAATATAACTAATAATAAAATCATGCTTTTAAGATTATACGTACTCTTATAAGAATGAAATGGTTGTGTGATTTCAACCCCGAAAAATGGTCATCCACGGTGAGGTAGTGCCGTAGTGAAGACCCATATGAAGATGGCACCCTCACACCCATTATAACTTCCTTTGCCAATGAAATATGATATTTTTTTAAATCAATGACACATCACCTTCTTTCAAATACCATGAATTAGAGGGACCAAAACCTTCCTCTGATCCTGTACTTTCTAATCACATTAGCCAATCTTTCTTTTCAGTTTTTGAAGTAACAATATCTTTCTTAATAGCCAATGTGTCACTTTTTTTGGATGATATGTGTCTCCATAAATATGAAACATTTTAAAATATATGCATGGGATCTAATAAGTGGGTAATATTAAGATGATCCCAATATGGGAGGTTATAAAAGACATATTTCCTTTTCATGCCAATGGGAAATTTCTCAACATAGGTGTTGAACAATTCTGAATCATCAAACATAGGATCCCCATTTGAATCGAACATTTCTATGAATTCCTTCTCCTTCTCGCTCACACATTCTCTAAGCCATTCAGCTAGTGTCATTATTGGAGGCCTTTGAGTTCTCTCTCATTTACCATTGAAAGTGGATGGTGCTCTTCTATAAGGGTGTTCTTCTAGGTGGAATATCCTAGAGCACTCATACATTGTCTTTCATAGGTCGTTCGACCATCTAGATTTCAGAGAAAGTCCACAACATTTACATCCAAAATACCCTTTTGATACAAGACATGAAAGATTATTGTATACAATATATATGCATGGCACGTTAAAGAATATCATGAAGATTAGAACGATCAAAATGAATTAAATAACTAATATGCGAAAGAATATTATTACATATATAAAAAAATAAATAAACATGTAATTTATGAGAGAAAACTCCTAAGCCTGGATAATCATTTGTCATGTAAGAACATATGCCATAAAACATAAAAATCCTCTCTACTGCGATGGGTCTTGATACATTGTATACATTTATCCCATTCCATAATTCCTTCAATTCATCTACCAGTGTTTGTAAGTAGACATCCATATTATTCACTTGTCTTCTACCAGGGACTATCAGAGCTAACATAATATGCTCATTATGCACAGAAAACCATGAGGGTGTATTGTTATTGATCACTACTACTAATCATATTTCGATCAAGTGATAGCTTGAAATTTAAAGGGTATGTAAGTGTATTGAACCTGAGCAATCAAATAGATCTCATCTTCCTTATTTTGGCAACGCAAACGGTGAAAAAAACCCACATCGTATGAAGAAGTTATCACGATTTGTAATGTCCAGTAAACTACAAATTTTTGGCCTTTGAACAGGTTTGACTAGGTTTTTGGAAATTAAAAAAATATATATATATTCCAAGGAATATTCCTTGGAATATTCCCTCTGGTCCAGTTATATTTTGACAAGTGGTGTGATCCTATTGCTGCATGGATTGTACTTATTGTTTTCGGCCAATGAGAGGGTGACACATGGCTAATCCTAAGGCCACCATGTGTCCCCAGGACTGCGTAATAAAATGTTGGTTTGGACTCCACCAGAGTCGACCCCATGACCGCACGCACAACACGCCAAAGCCTTACCGTCTCCACCAAGCTATGGTTCTTAACCATATGAGTCTGTGCCTTCTATTTAAATTTTGGTTAATTCGCATGCAGTGGAGCAGAGGGGCCAACCCCTTAGGCCAACCCCTCCCCCATAGGACCTTCGCCCCAAGCCTAAGGGCTAGATCACACCCTCAACAATGCGGTAACCACTCACGTTAAGTGTGGTCACATGACCCACGTTTACAGTCCATCGAATATTACGCTAACTTCCCATGAAGACCGTTGGGTAAGGGGCCATGTGGGCACCTCAATGGTTACATTTATTACTAGTGGTTAGGCTGGCGGATAAGTTGGAGCACGCCAAAAATTTGGGAATTTGGCCAAATTTATCTAGAGTTCACTGTAGTTTCTCCTCTTTTGGTGGAGCTAATTTAGGGGTCACCAGGAAAAAAATTAATAGGCTCTATCTTGAGCTAGATTCAACCATTCTAAGAGTGAAAATAGTCAATTTGGACTATCTTAGACATTTCAGACTCATTGGTGAGGCTTTCAAAGCCATCATAGGACTTCTAATTAGTTCTTTTCTTTAGATAATTCCTAGGGGCCACTAGGGTCACCATGGGCCAGCAGCAATTTTAGGCCTAGCTAGGGGAGCTAGAGGCCTTATTCAGGAATGCAATAGTCAATTTTGGATGTTTCAAAAATTATGGAACTAATGGTGTGGTTTGTAGAGCCTGTAGAGGACTATTGAAGTGTAATATTCCAAAAATTTATCCTTCGGCTAAATGGAATATTATAGTTTTCTTTGTCACTAGGTAGGTGAATAAGTGGATGGGGAGGCCCATAAAACTCTTCAACAGCAATAAAAACACTTGAAGTGTGAAAGAAAACCTTTTTAGTAGCTAAATAAATCACCTCAAAGTATGAACAGGGATTAGATCATGTTGATTCAATCAACCTTGACCAAGTCAACAACGTTGTTATGGAGGAGTGGACATTAAATGAAGAATAATGCAGTTTTGGAGGGAGATTGATCCCATGGAGAAAATTACCTAATTGATTGCGGCCAAGGGAAATTAAGCTCATAATTTATATAAGGAAGAGGATGGCAGCCATATGAGGGGATGTTTTGGATTATTATTTTGTGTATGGTCTGTTTAGACTATTTGCATTCTTCAACTGTTTAGTTGAGATTGTTGTGTTGTTTAGCATTGGGTTTTCCCAAGTGGGAATCCAACCTCTTTCCTTGAGAGGCCTCTTGGAAGAGCTTTGAATTTGTTTCCACATTTTGGTTTTCAGGAAAAGCTACAAATTTCTTCATCAGCATATTTTCTGTAGGTTATTGTGTTGTGTTGTAGGGTGCAGCAGTGGAGAATTAGATCGGGTGTCTTCAGAGCTAGTTTTCTAGTGGAGGAAGGATTCCATCCATTGGGAGGCCTGTAAAGAAGACCCTGGGGATTATTTCACACGTTTGGCACTAGGACAAGCAGTCTTCATCCCCTACAGCACAGTTTCAGTCCAGATCTGCGTTATTCTAGGGAGGAGTTGCAGAGGTAGTTACAGTGGTTATTTTGGGAGGATATTTCTTTAGTGGAGGAGCCATTATTTCATCCAGAGGATATCTATAGTTCCCTACATCAGATTCATCAATATATTATCATTTCAGTTGCTACAGCATACCTTCAGCCCTAGGGCTATAGCTTACATTAGCACATTATGTGTAATTTCTGGAAACCATTTGAGTTGTCTTGGGAAGCTGATCTAGTTCCCGGATCCATATGTTTAGATTCTATTGGGGCCTATATCAATATATTGTTATCTTTGTATCATCTCTAGCTATATATATGAATCTTATTACTGCACTATAGCAGCTCTCCGAAATTTTGTGTTGCAGCATCATCTCACTTTTGAGAGTGTCTGTGTATTGGAGGCTTATGTGATCACATTATATGGTTTATGCCTCATTTGTTTGTACTTATTTGTTGCATATATGATCAATAATATGGATCTATATTGGTCTCATGAATTTATGTGTTAAATAAATTTTTTTTCTTACATTTTATGCATTATATTTCTACTATTTCAAATTTGGAATACTACAGTGGTATCAGAGCATAATCTTGGCTCAGCCTGTGCATTCAAGACATTATGTAATTAGAAGGAGAAGCTTCTTCTCACAAAAAAGAGGAGATGTACAGAAAAAACAAAAATAAGACTCCATTATTTGGAGGAAGAAAGGAGGAGGAGCTCTCAAAGCTTCTCTTTCAAATTATGCAGAATATCAAGGGAGATCTCAAGAAGATGAGAAGGGAGAGAGAATCTCCAAAGGAGTTTGGATCTAAAGAAAACTCTATATTTCACATGATATATGTGAGCATGTAGCCACACACTATGATGCACACCACATTTATATGCCCAGATCTGCTATGAGGGAGTTGGAAAAAGAAGAAATGCCTAAGAAGGATACTCTTAGGGCTTATCTACAAGAATATGAATCTCAAACTGAGAAGTTTAGAGATCAAATCACTTTCCAAGAGTTTTTCAAGATCAAGGTGGAGAGGAGCAAGCAACATGACATGGGTATATTTTTTCTATCTACTTTTGATGGGTCACCAACATGTTCAGCTAGAGCTTGGGTGGAGAAGTTACACACCTATTTGTAGCAGCACCAAGTTTCTGAAGATGAATCCATTAAATTTGCAGCACTGCATTTTGAAGGTAAGGCCTACGCTTGGTGGATATTCATGTATTTTCATTAATAAATGAAAATATTTCTTCTGATGCAAAGTTCAGTAAGAGATTAGTGGAATGTTTTGATGGAAAACGTTCTGAAACATCATTAGCAGAACGCATATGTTGGAGGAATATATACACCCAACTCTACTTCAGAAAATTATTGAAGAGGCTAACATCTTTCATAATACCTTGCTTGAGGCAAGACCTATACCTCATATTCTTGAAAAACAGGGCATGGAGAACCCTTTTTCAAAAGAGGACCCAGTTATTGGAAGGTTGCCCATTTATATTGAAGAGGAAGAGAAGGTTGGGGGCAACAACACTGTCACATATAGAGCATATCTATTACCTCATGTAGAGGAAGGAGGAGCACATTCTCCAACAAGAGGAATTATTTTATGATTACAAGAAGTTCCCAAGGATCCCTTATTTGGAGGTCAAGGTGCAATCAATGAACAACATGATTGTGAAACCTTGCAGATGAAAGGAGAAGATAGGGAGGATGATCAGTGTCATATGGTGAGGAGCACACACCCCTATCTATTTTAGAGACTTAATAAAAAGAAGAGGTGGACTGATTTGCACTGTGATGGCAGGGATGAAGTTATCCATCCATATGTGCAGTCTACTCTTGACATTGATGTCTCATTACATGGAGGCATTCCACCAAGGAGAGCACTAGATCAGGAGATGATGAGGAATGATTCACATGGGATAGCACCACTCTTAGATCCCAGAGGGGTGGATACTTTGGAGGGGTCTATTACAGCACATATATTTTGGGGTAGACTCAAGGATGAGGGAGACATTCTCCCATTTTCAGCATCACCCACTCTCACTGCATATTTTGCGCTGACAGCTGCTGCAGTGATGGAGGATGGTACCTTCATGGTGCAAGGGAGCTGCTGCATGGATTTGGAGAAAAAGAGGGCACTTCCTTTGAGGAAGGAATCATCCATACATTGGAGTAGATGGAGGCCAGTCATGCTTACATTGGCCAGGATCAAGAGGTTCTTTTTGGATGGTAGCTTCTCATGGGAGGCCAACTTCCAAAAGACACCACTTCTATTTGAGCATGAGCAGCTGCATGATGGGCATGGCAGCATTTTGGAGGATGAATTTGGCATGAGGGATGTCAAAGGAGTAGACAGTAGCATGTGGAGAGCTTCACATTTCAGATCCTCAGCACTGTCTCTTAGGAGGGTTGATCCATATTTGGGATCTCAACTCTTAGTAGATTACTCCAAGGATCTTGGTGTTTGCATGATTCTTGATGATTCAGAGGAAGATGATGGATACATGGTGGTTGGAGAGGTCATATATTATTATGGAAGAGTCTTCTTGACTAGAGTTTCTGAGCTCAAGAGGAGTCTACTACATGCAACACATGTGGACTTTCTTTCTATGCACTTTGATGCATTTCATTCTTTGATGGAGGAGTTCACATGGGAGGGCATCTATAATGATATATTTCGGCATATGAAGAGATTCATAGCCTGAATGTTGATGGAGAGGTTGGAACATCCACTTCCCTACTCATTGAGAGTGAGGGAGAACTTTGAGATGAGCCATTTCAGCTCAATGACCAAAGTACATAGTAGAGAAGGTAAATATTTTCATTACGATTTGCACTTCTTTACTTTATATGAGCAGCGTGTTGTATTAAGGAGGGTAATTCCTTCTTATACATTATATTATGATGCACTTGAGGCCAAATTTAGCATTTAGATTTGCTATCTTATTGGTGGTTTGTTGGGGAAGCCACATGATTCTTGTTGTGCACCATTGACACCACATTTTACCATCATGATCATATCTCATAGGATGATTGTGGAAGAAAACAAGTGGCTGGAAAAGCACTTGTTGTTCTTTGATTTAAGGAAGGAAGGCGATGCACTGCATTGGTTCCATGTGTGGAACTATGATCCACTTTCTGGTAGTCATATGGCAACTTGTTTTCATTTGTTTTTTCTTCCATATGTTGGAGATGTTCTTATTTTTATCAGAAGCTTTGTTTGGAGAGTGGCATAACAATTGAAGGTACCCATTGTTACACCATTTTTTGGTCATCTAACCTGTTACTATTAGATGGACCTAAGTACACCATGTAAGACCAATTTTACCCTAAGTAAAATAGCTTTCACTATGAAAATAACTTAGTAAACCACCTTTACTAAGTTGTTTATGGTCTAAACAGGAAACCCCATGAGGAAATATTAAATAGATCTAGATTTGTTTGATTTTCCTCAAGTACTAATTAGTTAAACAACAGTTTAATTAATATTCTTGGTCATATTTAACTCAAAACAAGAAAATTAATTAGATAAATCATTATTTATCTTATTATTTTCTAGGAATAATTATTTAAACCTTATTTAAATAATATTCTTTGTTAAATTTGACTAAATCAGTTATAAATAATTAAATAGATCATTATTTATTTGATTATTACTCAAATAAATCCTTAAAATAATAAATAAATCATTTATTTATTTATTATTTACAAATAAAGGGATTGGACACAAGTCAAATTCTTTTTCCCTCCAACAAATATAATAAAATATTCCATAAAAGTTGGATCTAGAATTAGTTAATAATATTTTAATTAGGCACCAATATCTAGACTAACTCGATATTTTGTTATAAATAGAAGGGTTTTTCCATTCACTCACTACCTTTTTTTGCCTAAAGATCACTCTGGATCTATACTTTTGGTATGAATTTGATCCGCCATCAATGTCATATTTTTCTACCATTTTTCTTATGAGCTCCCTTTGAGTTCCATTCTTTGTCTAGGTTTTCTACACCATCAAGAGAGAGGGATTTTATATCTGAAGTGCTGAGGACTTACAAAAACCCATCCCATTGAGGAGGACTGGTAACATCCTTCTATGTTCTCCTCTATTAGGTCCCTATATTACTAGTATAGTCCCTTATTGTTGTTAGTGTAACCCCCTTATTATTATTATTGTACCCTTGTAACCCAAATTTTGTTATTATTGTGCCCTTAAATTATTATTGTGAGCTCGGCTAGGATTATATTGTGGCCCACTAGGATTACATTATAGCCCCATGGACTCCTATATATAGAAAGGAGGTTTTGTAAATTGTATCATCGAAGGATTGTTCATTTATGTAATGTATTGGAGGTTTCCCCCTTGAAGTAGATTATTTCTAAGGCGTTGATATCTCTTTTCTTCTATTTTTGGATCTGGTTACACAAAATTTGGTTTGGAGCTTTCGATTCTAGAGTTTCGCTGCTCTAAACAGGTCATCGTGGAATTTTCGCTATAACATTTTTTCTACGAAGGTTCAGAATCTGAAATTTTTAGGGTGTGAAGCCGAAATCCTGAGGAAACTCTTCAGAAAATTTCAGAGCTTGGTTCGCAATATTTTCAGAGATATGATCTATGGAAGGTAGTGCATTTGCAGGCTCCCGAATTTCATCTCAAAGAGCTGATCGTGGGAGAAGATTCATATCCCTCTCTTTGAGCATCGGATTGGAGTGCCATAAGAGGTGCTTGCAAGTGCACAGATTGTAGTTTCTTAGCTATAAATTTTAGAGCCGAAGGACGAAAAATTGACACGTGGAAATTCATACAAGTTCACTCTGTTGAACCAGTCCATAATTAGGTTATTGTGGGATATTGGACACAACTTTGAGTTGGAGAATCCAAATTAGGTCAGACCTGTGGAATTAAAAAGAGAATTCATAGGGCTAAGTTGATACTAAAATTCAAATATTGAAGTGCTGCAATCACGGAGATAATCCAATTTCAATATCGAGCCCCTCAAAAGCAAAAAAAGGTGTGTATTTTTTTTTTCCGAATTGCATAAGTCTTGTTTGAAAAATCAATTTGAGCTGATTCCAAGGGCATATTGTAGAATATATATCAGTATTGGGTTCTAAAATATTCCCCGTAAAAATAATTTAACACCCATTAAGCCTTCAGAAGGCTCCACTATGACTCATGAAGATGAAGAATTGCAACATGATCTATCAAAATTATAAGAGCAAGTGCTCCAAATTTTGCTCTCGTAAAGAGCATCAAAAAATGAAATGGAGGTTTTGAAGAAAGGAGTGGAAGCGAAGATGGACGGTTTGAAGAAAGGAGTGGAAGCTAAGATGGATGGCATGGAAGCTGGCATGGAAGCTAAGATGGATGACATGAAAGAAAACATGGAAAACATGAAGAATGATCTAAAAGCAGACATGGAAGGTTTGACAAAGTTGATAAAAATAAATGTTTCCTAATGGTGAAAAGATAGTAGAAGAACCTCATGATGAGAAAAAAATAAATTTTAATCGTGATTTCATAAACTCTAATGTTGGTGGGAAGAACCACCATATTCCAAAAATGGATATGAGGAATTTTGATGGAAAGGATCATGTAACATCGATACTACAAATGGAGCAATATTTTGATCTCCATAACATGCAAAACACACAAAAGGTACGCATTGCAACTTTACATTTAGAACAAAATATATTTGTATTGTATCGATGGATTTTCTCCCATAAAAAAAATGTCACTTGGTCAAATTTTATGGAGGAAATGATAGCACATTATGAGGAGAAAAAGAGCAACACCTTCTTTAGCCAATTGAAAAATCTCAAACAAAAGGGTTTAGTGGGGCAGCACATTGAGGACTTCCAAAAATTGAATATAAGGGTAACTAATAATCTAGAGGAACACAAGATTGATCTCTTCATAGGCACTTTAAAGGATAACATCCAACATGAAGTTCGCGTTTTGGAACCTGATTCATTGGAGAAGGCATTCAGGTTGGCAAGAAAAGTTGAATGTAAAATTATGGCGACAAGGAAGCCTACCACTCAATTCTATAAAGAAGGAAGTGTTGCTATGCCTAGATTTCCACAACCTACAAGGTTGACACCACAACAATTGGAAGAAAAAAGAGCAAAAGGGCTTTGCTATAGTTGTGATAGCAAATACACTAAAGGTCATAAGTGTGCTGAGAAGAAATTATTTTACATAGATTGTGAAGAGGAAGAAGAGAATGAACAAGAAGAGGATATACACCAAGAACCAGCCCTAGAAGAGGAAGAAATGAATCCGACCATATCGTGTAATGCACTGGCAGGAATTACCACTCCTCAAAGTCTCAAGATAGAAGGACAAATCAAGAAGAAAAAGGTAATAGTGTTGATTGATTCAGGTAGCACCCATAATTTTATTCATTGTAAGGTAGCCAAGGAATTAAATTGTTTCCTATACCTAGCACCAGAATGTCAAGTGATGGCTGCAAATGGAGGAACTATAAATTTCTCTGGAAAATGCCATAATATCAAGCTAACCATGGGGGAATATATATTGACTATTCCAATGCTTTCCATTCCTATGGGAGGTGCTGATGTTGTATTAGGAGTACAATGATTACAATCTTTGGGGATGGTAGATTTTAATTTTCAAGAACTTTTCTTGAAATTTTTTTCAGAAGGAAAGGAAGTTGAATTACGGGGTATTGCAGGGAAGTCGGGAAGGATAATAAGCTCTAATTTCATGATAGAGCTTCTAAAGAGAGAACAACGAGGCGTAATTTCATAATTATGCTCACTAGAAGTTCCAACATCAAAATCATCTATTTCTGCAGATCGACAACAAGCCTTGGACAATCATTCCAAGATGTTTGAAACTCCCAAAGGACTCCCACCTATTTTTGATCATGATCATGCTATTCATTTAATTCCAGGAAGTGTTCCTCGAAACATCAGGCCTTATAGATATCCTTACATTTAAAAGAGCGAAATTGAACGTATGATTGCAAAAATGTTGGAGGCGGGTATAATTCAAGCTAGTGAAAGTTCTTTCACTGCTCCTCTAGTATTGGTACACAAGAAGGATGGATCATGGCGAATGTGTCCGGATTATAGGGAGCTCAATAAGCTCACCATTAAGGATAAATTTCCCATTCCTATGATTGATGAATTATAGGATGAATTGCATGGAGCAACCTATTTTACCAAGTTGGATCTTCATTCAGGATATCATCAAATAAGAATGAAGACTGAAGATATTCCAAAAACAGCATTTCGAACTCATGAGGTTCATTATGAATTTTTGGTCATGCCTTTTGGCCTTACTGATGCACCTTCTACATTTCAAGGGTTGATAAATTCCATTTTCAAACCCTTCCTTAGAAAATTTGTGCCAGTATTTTTGGATGATGTACTAATCTACAGTAGGTCTTGGAAGGATAATGTTGAACATGTTGACAGGGTGCTCAAACTATTGCAGGAGAAACAATTATATGAGAAAACATCCAAATGTTTCTTTGGAGTACAATAATTGGAATATCTGGGTCATATTGTACCTCACGAGGGTGTTAAAGTAGACCCTAAAAAAATTAAAGCCATTAAGGAATGGAAAGTCCCCACAACCATAAAGCAATTGTGAGGTTTTCTCAGGTTAACAAGGTATTATCACAAGTTTGTGAAGAATTATAGGATAATAGCAGAACCTATAAGAACATTATTGAAGAAAGATGCATTTTGATGGACTCCTGAAGCAACTGAGGCCTTTGAACATCTTAAAGAGGCAATGCGCCTAGCACCAGTCTTAGATATGCGAGACTTCACAAAAACCTTTATTATGGAATGTGACGCCTCAGGAAATGGAATTGGTGTTGTTTTAATGTGGGAAGGAAGCCCCGTTGCTTTTGAAAGTCATCCAGTCAAAGTAAAGTATTTACAGAAACCTATGTTAGCAATACTGCATGCACTAAAGAAATGGCGAACTTACCTAATGGGAAGAAAATTCAAGGTGAAAATTGATCATGATAGTCTTAAACACTTTTTGGAACAAAGACTATCTTCAGAAGAGTAGCAAAAATGGGTCACAAAGATGTTGGGTTATGAATTTGAAATAATATACAAAAAAGGAAAGCTCAATGTTGTTGCAGATGCACTCTCAAGAAAGAATGAAGAGGTGGAAGCATTGCTTTGTGCCATTTCTATTATCCAACCAAATTGGATAATCGAAGCAGGAGATGAATGGAAGAAGGGCAAAGATGTATGGACACTCATTCAAAATTTGTAGCAACATCCTAGTACATCTTATACATTTAGTTGGAAAAATGATTCCTTATGGTACAAAGATCGCTTATATCTTTGTAAGCATTCCCAAATAAAACAAAATATTCTTCTGTAATTGCACACTTCTCCTTTAGGAGGACACTCAGGATTTTTAAAAACTTACCACAGGGTGAGGAAATATTTTTTTTGGGATGGCCTTAAATCTAAAAGAATTTGAGGCGGAATGTTTGGTTTGCCAGCAGAATAAAGTTGAGACAATTAAGACCCCGGGACTTCTAAAACTTTTATCCATTCCAAGTCAACATTGGGAGGAGATTTAAATGGATTTTATCACAGGTTTACCTAAGTCCGAAGGAAATAGTGTCATCATGGTGGTAGTTGATAGACTTACCAAGTATGCACACTTTTGTGCATTATCTCATCCATTTAAAGCAAGTGCAGTTGCTACTACATTTATGGACAGAATTCAAAAGCTACATAGAAGCCCAAGGGTTATTGTGAGTCACAGAGATCCCATTTTTACTGGAAATTTTTGGATGAAGTTATTTTCTTGTTTGGGTACTCAATTAGCTCATACCTCATCTTATCATCCTCAATCTAATGGTAAAATTGAGATAGTAAATAAATGTTTGGAAGGATATCTTTGTTGTTTTGTATCTGATAAACAAACACAATGGGTCAAGTGGTTACCTCTCGCTGAATGGTGGTATAGCACTTCCTTCCATACTGCAGCAAAAATGACCCCATTTATGGCACTTTATGGATATCATCCACCATCCATTACATCATATTTGAGGGAAAATTCTAAGGTTCAAGCAGTGGAATATCACATCAAGAATCAGCAAGAAGTTCTCCAACTCTTAAAGGATAACCTGAATTTGGCAGAAAATCGAATGAAACAATAGGCAGATCAACATCGCAGCGAGAGAAGTTTTGATGTAGGAGATTGGGTATTTTTACGGCTACAACCATACAAACAAATGTCCCTCAAGCAAGATAAGAAGGATAATAAATTATCACCAAATTACTATGGTTCTTACAAGTTGTTGTAAAATATTGGTACTATGGCATACAAATTGGAGCTTCCTGCTTCTTCGCGAGTGCATCCAGTTTTCCATGTTTCATGCATAAACAAGGTTATAGCTGAAAATATTTCAGTTCAAACAATATTTCCAGAACTTGATGAGGAAGGAAAAATCATATTGGAACCTAAAGTGGTCACGAAAACAAGAACTCGACAGCTACGGAATCGATCAATTTCAGAGTATCTCATCAAGTGGAAGAACTTACCCACTGAAGATTCTACATGGGAGGATGAGAATTTTATACAGAAGCACCCAGAGCTACTCAAGCATTGAGGACAACACTTTTTTTGAAGGAGAGGGGCATGTTAGGTCCCTATATTAATAGTATAGTCCCTTATTGTTGTTAGTGTAACCCCCTTTATTGTTATTATTGTACCCTTGTAACCCCCATTTTGTTATTATTGTGCCCTTAAATTATTATTGTTAGGTCGGCTAGGATTACATTGTGGCCCACTAGGATTACATTATGGCCCCATGGACTCCTATATATAGAAAGGAGGTTTTTTAAATTGTATCATCGAAGAATTGTTCATTTATGTAATGTATTAGAGGTTTCCCCCTCGAAGTGGCTTATTTCTAAGGCGTTGATATCTCTTTTCTTCTATTTTTGGAGCTGGTTACACAACATCCTCCCAGGTGCCATTAATACAAAATTCATTCAATATATTCTTGTCTTGTTTATTGGATGCATGGAGCAACTCTTGTTTTTATTTACTGCTTAATGTCTTTTAATGCATAGATCTACATTTTTCCAGCATTTATCTTGGTCATGTAATTGCAGATCTAAAGATGTTGGAAGCCATATTTGTTGTTAGGGTTGTCTTTCATGCACAGCTAAAGTGGTATCTTTTTGTACACTTGCGATTAAGATTCATACTAACAACTAGCGATTCCACACGGGTTTACGATGAAGACCTCTGTCATTTTCCAGATCCCTGCATATCAAGCTACTTCAAACCCTAGGATTTCTCTTTAGCTTCTTGTTTTGATTTTCTTGAAGTTTTTTTTAACCTATACAACCCTAAAACATTAAAAATAGTAACTTCCGTGTGTTTTCGGACCTATTGCGCATGTGACAAGAATTAGTCGTAGCTGAGATGACACATTCTTCTGAAACCTGATCTCAAGAGTTTTGGAAGTGCATGTCACACTTTTTGGGACAAAACATGTTACTTGAACCTCTGGTACATAGAAAACAGGCCAAAATCGATGACCTCTACAGAAATCAGGTCAGAAACTGTGAACCAGACTTTTAGCGGGATTTTTTTTGAAAGTTTTCTAGGTTTGTTTAGGCCTCTATTCAGGGTTTTTTGACCTCCGTCTCCGCTTTTTTTGGACCTATACCTATTTTTTTCTACTCATCTAAGTGGGAACCTAGCCCTTTAGGGCTTCAGTACCCTCCACCTTTTGTGGAAGAGCTTTAGTTGTTGTAGGTTGTCTGAAATTTCCAAGTGTTCAGCCTCTTTTCAGATCTGATACCTCACCTTCAAATCCACCTCAAATTGGCTATTTATCCATCCAAATCACCTCCTTTTCAATTTTTTTTTGGTTTTCCTCTAGGGTCCCCTCTACTTCCCTCCAGGAGATAGCCTTTCGCCACCTCTTTTACGGAAATTTCTCCTCTGATTTTTTGTTGTTTTTATGCACCTATTTCCAGTAGATCTAACCTTTAGATACCTGTCCCTCCCGAACTTACATATATTGGCTATTTTCGTGTGTTTTGACTAGATTTTTTCCCACCTACAGACTAGTTGTAGAGAGGCTTGCCTCCTTGGGTTTAGATTAATGCATAATTATTTTTTTATATTATGTTATTTCAGTTTCATATACTGTTATCTGTAGGTTTATTTACAGTTATACAACACACTTTTTATTTTACTCTACAAACTTCTGGGTTTAAAAATTAAACTTTACACACTTTACACACACACACTAAGTGAAGAAGAGCCTCGTTAACACCGAAAAGAAAATACTTTAACATTGAAATCAATTGACCCTGCACCTCTCTGTCCTTATTTGGAAATTGTAATCAATTGATCCTACATCTCCTCACCCTTGGTTGTCTCTCTTCCCTTTGTGTTGTGTTTGTGCCTTCATCATTGTGCCACCAAGGCATTTATCCAAAAATATTCTTGGCCATCATCCTCAGTTTTCAATACGACAACTTACTCCTCCACGTAGGGTTCGAGTTAGTTCTCCACCGAGTCTGCCCTCCGACTCCTCTTCTGGTTCATTGGGTTCTCCTTGTGGTTCCACCCCCGGTTCTACCCTTGTAACCTTCACCATGTCTAGTTCATGACCTAATGCTGGTGCTAGCACCAGCACTAATGCTGGGAATACTACTAGTGGGACCGCAACAGGAACTACCTCGACTTCTCCCTTGCTTCCCTATATGGCAGGCCTCAGTCTTCCTGATTTTAACCAGTTGATCAATGACCCTATACACTATGATGCTAGTTGGCCTGATATGTCAACCAACCTCCCTTCCGACATCCCCAAGTTTGAAGACCTTGCTGGAGAAGATCCTACAAATCATGTTCGATATTTCCACATGTGGTGTTCGTCTAACTCCATTACCGATAACTTTGTCCATCTTCAGTTGTTCCAACATACGCTTACTGGAGAAGCTTCTAAGTGGTATGTTGATCAGGCCTCATCCTCTCATACCACCTTTGCGACTCTTGCCCGGGCTTTTCTGTCTTATTTCCAGCTTCCCCTTCGTTATGAAACTGGTACCGAAATTTTGACTTATTTCCGTCAATCTTCTATGACCCGCCTATCCGATCATGTCTAGGAATGGAAGAGAAGAGAGAGTGTATGTCGAGCGCCTACCTTCGAAGACCATTTCTACATGGACTAGTTCCTTAGATCTCTCTTGCCCGCTATCAACAAGGATGTTGCATTGCATTTCCTTCAAACTGAAGAAGCTACTCTCCAAATTGCATTAAAATATGACATGATCTATGCTCAGTCGGGTTATGTTTATACTGTTCTACCTGATCTTCCTCGATCGCATGGTTTCAATGCACCACGGGCATCTCATGCTACTGACGGTATCATTGGAGCTCTCTCTCATCCATACACTCAACCTCCCATGGGCTATGGTTTTCTTCAGGGGGGGCTAGCACCTCCTGCACTTTTCCCCCTCCTGGTAGCATGTATCCAGGATACGGCATGTGACGTAGGGGCATTAGGCACGAAAAAAATACTTTGTATCTAAGTAGACATAGGGGGTCTCATGTTTTTAAATTCTCATGTAAATATTAGTATTTACAATAACATGGTGAGGAATTGTAAATATTCTCTAACCACTAGAGAACATGAGGAATGTGAAGAGTCAGTTTAGTTAATTTAGGGATTTTTGTCTAAAGTTAGGAATTCTGGAATCTTAAGAGTTTGTTGAGATATTAGAGGATATGAAGCAATTAATTTTCTTCTTAAGCCAAAAGGGCATTAAGTATAGAGGTCTGTAGGATAAGAGTTCAGAGAAGTAGAGTTCAGAGTTGTTCAGAGGCAGAGTAGGTTGTAGAAGGGCCAATAATTGAAGATCTAGCCGAGGACCAGAAGTTCTGTAAGTAAACTCTGTTATATATGTGAAAGGAATTGTTCCAGTTTTAATCGATTTAACTCTGTGTGGTAGGCTTGAACTTTAGTAATAAATTGTATGAACAATGTGGGAATAAATCTGTAATTGGGGATTAATGTGTTCTGTGTGTCATTAAAGAAATCGACATTTATGTCGATGTTCTGATGTGTATTGAATGAGCGTAAACCTATGAATTGAAGCTCAGTGCATTGAGTTATTGAATTGATGCCTATGTGTAAGGCATTGGCAGTAAAGTGAATGAATTTGTTCGTTGTATGAAGAAGGACTTTGGTTCTTCTTTAGATTCCTGAAATAGATACATTATGTGTCAATAGGATGCACATTTTAATGTATAAGCAGCAAGAACACAATAATAGTTATGAGCAGTAGTTAATACGTTAAGCCACAAATCGATAACAGGTCGATGACGAGCTTGTCATAGATTTACATGTTAACAATGTTAGCTCCCTGTAATTTCAACAGATTGGTGAGACCAAAATTGCTGAGAGAACACTTGAACCACTTTGGGATTCTAGGATCTAGCCCTCTTCAATCCGGAGAGGGATCTCTCCAATAAGTGCAAAGATTGATTTATCTTTAAAGGTTTTGGTTATGATATTAGGCTAGTTATGAAGACCGAGGGTTTTTGTTTGTTTTGGATAGTTGAGCATGATTATAGTTGAGTGGAAAGTCCTAAATTGAAGAGTTTCAAAGGTGTGAAGTTGAAAGCAATCAAAACAAGCTTTGGCTAAAAAGATAGATATAACGCTGGTTTTTAGTCCATTGGGTTATGGAGTCATAAAAGGGTTTAACTGAGCAACAAATTCAAGAGTGATCCAAGGGGAAATTCATCTATATCACAATATTTTTGAGATTAAATGATGGGATGGAAAAAATAAAAGTGTTGGAGGGGTGGAAACAGATAATAATTTCAACTAGGATTTATAGTCTGTCCAAACAAGAAAAGCCTTTTAAGAAACTATTTTAAAACCAACCAAGAACAGGGCTAACCATAAATTTCTTGGGCAAGTTCGTATTAAAGCAACTCAATAGACAAATAATCTAGTAATCCTCATAATTACCTTCAGAAGGGATGAAAAAACTTAAGAGAAACAAAGTGAAACTTAAGATCAGATAAGATGCTTTTAAATCTAGTTTGCTTTCAGCAAACACTAAGGGAAACTTTCAGAATTTACCTTTGGAGAAAGAAGCTAGAAAAAAGGGCACACCATCACTTTTCTAGTCTAAATTTAATAAGCAAACAATGAAAATAACATTCAAGAATAATGTTTAAAGAAAAAGAGTAGGATGAGGGAACGCTAGCATTGATAACTGCTTGAACTGTATTGAATCATTCTTAAATACACAATTTAGAGGAAAACATTGAGATAAAGCTTATCAGTCAGAGAAGGGTACTGTAAACAGTAAATCCTAACTCTATGCTTCTTGTTCTTTATCAGAGAAAAAATGGACAATATGGCATACACAAAAGGAAAAAAATTACAGAGAAAGGATCACTTCCCCAGTGATATAGACCAGGATCCTAAGAAACAGCTTGTTATTGATGTCAAACCAGTTACAGTCTTTAGGTCCAATGTTTCAGTTTATCAATCATCTTCACTTCTCAACCTAACTAATCGATCACAAATAGAGCTTCAAGAGCCTTTGAATACTATTTACACATAGAAAGTTTTGAGCACAATTATGTTTCAAAGTTTTGCAACCAACATTGTTTCATCTTATACAGAAGTATTTATAGAAGAAATGAGGAGGTGGGATGGGATAAAAGATCTTCAAGGTTTAATTAATACAGATAAATTCTTCTCAGCCTTTGAGGGGCTCAACGGAGAAGATTACAAATATTTCCTCTGTGTTAATTATTTTACATTAAGAATTAAGCTCATTGGAAGCCTTTTGTTGACATTTAGGCTCTGTGTCATCTTTTGTAATAACTCTATTCGGCTTGGAATAACTGTTCGGCTGTATTGAGGAAGATATCCTCTTTTCTAGTCATTACTCGGGCTGTGTTGAATGCTTTGAGGCTACAGGTGGCAATATGGTAACTGAGAGGAATCAATTAGCCTCTGATGTGGCAGTGGAGGCATCCTCTATCTAATAAATATTTATGATTTGTCTTTGATTATGTTTAATTTAGTGGATTAGGCTTTTAATTGTCAATCTCAGCCATAATCTGCCAAAACTGTGAAATTGATCTTTAATCTTCAATTCTGCTATGGTTACATGTTCAACACTAATACTGTTTGTTTTAATTATGCATTGTGGTATCTTGTTTATGTGCAGGTGCGATAGGGGCTTTATAGAGCTTCTAGTGTTCATGAGATAGTGGAAAACATGGTTTGCAACCTTATGGAACAACCTCTTTGAAAAAAAAAGCCTGGAGGATCATCATCCTCGGATTTTATTTTCTTTTTAAAATCATTTGAAAAACCCTTAAAACCTGCATAAAACAATAAAAATTAGAAAATCCTGCATATATTTGGGTCAGACTACTTCATAGGCTGGGAATAGAGCATGGTTGTTGGATGAGAGCATCCAACGGTGGAGATTGCACGAAGTCAGAGGAGAGGTGGTTTGGAACAAGCGGTGGTGAAAATTAAGTCAGATTTGTCGATCTTGCGAAGATCGACGGTGGGGAGAAACTGGGTAAATATAAAGAAGGAGGGCCGATTTTCGTGAAAAGAGAAAAAAAGAAAGGAAATGAGTGAAAATCACTTTGGCAGAGAAAATATATTGAAGGGAAAATGGGGTTTCATGGATGATCGTGGGCCGTCGGATTAGATCAGCCCAACGAGATCAATGGTGGAGATCGCTTTTTAGAAGCCCCTTGGTGAAAGGCGGAGGGCAATGAAATAATGTGAAAATGATCTGGGACCGTTGATCTGCAAAGATCAACGGTCAAGGAGGAACGCGATAAAATGCAATGGAAATAAGGGAAAGCAGTTTCGGAGGAGAAAACCAGCAGTATCACGTAGCAGAAGGGCAAGAAAGCGGTTTTACCTTTTTGGATGTGATATGCATTAGAGGCCGACATGTGCCCTTTCAATACCGCCTATTTTGCGTGAATCTTAGGAAATTAACCTTCAGGCTTGAAGTAATGTGAAAAATCACGTCAACTGTTAGATCTGGGGTCTCAGATCTGACAGTGGGGAGTGAGCACGATATCAACAAGATGCACAAGTGGAAGCAGGTTGGGTGGTTTTAATCTAAGCCATTGGATCAAGGATTGGATGGCTAAGATTAAATCTGAGGGAGGCAGGACCCACTGGAGTTGGGCCTGTTGGGATAAATCTGGGCCATTGGATCAAGGAATGAATGGCTTAGATCTAATCTTTGGGGCTAATGAACAAATTTACAAAGCAGAGAAAGGGATTAATATGCATCGTTGATCTACAGAGATCAACGGCTGGAATTGGTTTTAAAACTTTATAAGCGCCCAATGGGTCTGGCACCTGGTTCTAGGGCGTGGGCATATGTGGGGAAGTAGTTTAGGACTTAGCCCAAAGGGGCTTAAGCCCATAGTTAAAAAACTTATTTTTCACGAATTTTTCAAGATTTTTTGATGGATTTGGGGGTTTCGGTAAGGCTCAAAAAATATTTTCAAACCTTACAAAAGGATTTTCATGAAGGGGAAAGGGGAAATAATGAAAAACAAAGGAATTTCATGGGGAAAAAAGGAGTAAAATGAAGGTTATTTTTGAGTGGAGCAAGGGGAAAAATGGAGTTTTGCAGTAGTCTTTTCTTCATGAGAATAGAAGAATTTCTGAGTTTTAAAAGGGAAACAACAATGAATATTTAAACAAAGGGCATGATGTCATCATGAGTCTTCAAGAGATAACATTTTTAGCAATAAAACTTGTTTCTTAAAGGCTCAAAAAATGATTTAGCCACCATTTGATATGACAAATTTTATAGGTGGCTAACAAAGAACAACAATGAGGAGCCGATGTTTCAGGAAATAACTCACTGGAGGTCGTTGGGTCAAAAACCTCAACAAATCGGGGCATGCTATTCAAGAAGGACTCACACAATCAAACTTGTACACTAAAAACTAGATATTACAGATTGTACAACTCACCCGTAGATCCTACATTTGATGTAGATCCTATGGGGTCTAAACCCCCAGCAACTCTTCTTCTTCTTCAACTTGGAAATCAAGAAGAGACATGCACGGAAATCTAGTTGTACAACATATATCTTTCCTAAATGTCAGTGTAATCCATGTGAAACATCATATAAACAATTATAAATGTTTAATTAGCAATCTTTTCACATATGCAAGCAGATATTAACATGTGAATTCGGAAACAAGATGGTTCTTCTTCATTACGAACAACATGTACAATAATAGAAAGGTGTAGAGATCACCTGAATCCTTCCACAATCTTCGAACAGATCGTCGTCCGGATCCGTCCCGCCCTTGCCTCGCTAGGATTCTTTCAAGACTTGTGCACAGGATATGACATATCAGCTGATGAACATCTCCAGGAAACAAGGGTTTCCTGTAGAAATCTGGGAAGTGCAGGAGGCACGGTAAATCAGACTTAAATTGGGCTCCAACAGAGTATAATATCTATAATTTTCCTCTCTCCCTTAGGCCATGCATATGAGGGGCTTTTATACTCCCTCAAAGTAGTTTCAATCAGTTGGAAACAGTTAGCCATGGGCTGGGGTGGTTGAATTATGGGAATAACCATCAACCCAGCCTCGAAAATAGGGATTTTTTATATATTTTTTAATGATTTTAATGGCATATGCGGAAAAGTATCTCTGGACTCGCGTATACATGCAGATAAGTCTAGGCATATCCGCGTATGGGATTTTAAACACTATTTTTCATTAACTTTATTCAAGTATGTGGGAATGGGTGCCCAAGGCCAAAGAGACAATCATGAATCACATAAGGGTGAAAAATGATGCTATAACAGATGCCCCCTAATATATGAGGTCAGAAGGGGTACATGATGGCCGAAATGTATTATGTGCATAGAAATAACTTCGCAAGGACAAGAGAGGACTTCACCAGATTTCAGCCTGCCAAAAACCAATGAAAGAAAACAGAGAGTCAGCTCATGTCTGAGGCGGGCATACGCATGCTCAGTCAAAAATATATCCATATGGAAAGTAAAGAATAGATCCAGAATGTATACAAGTATAGCTGAACTAAAAGTACATAATGAATCATCTGAGCACGACCTGGAAGTACAAGTTGGAGTCGATGTCCAAGTATCACATATAGAAAAACTGATCAATAATGCTACAAAAGGATGTCTGATCACAAAAGTAACTGAATCTCCAAGTACCAAATCATAAGGGGTGGAACAGATGGTACAAACATGCAACTCGGGAGCCAACATATAGGATGCTACTATACTGACACTACAACATATAAGGGTGGACGGCATCACTGGCAAAAACTGAAAGGACTGTCAAAAGTGAACCGAAGGATGCTGATGCAACCCGAGGTCTTCATTGATCGCTATGGCACAATTCTACACAATGGGAATAAATGAGCTAAAGTTGACCATGTGAGAAATCATTTGATTACCGGTCAATAATGTATACCATTAACAAACACGAGACCACCCACCGATAATGAAAATGAGTGTCAAGGTGCCCCAGTACAATCTAACAAGTGCGAATGAATGAGTTGAAGTCGAACACTTGGAACAATCTACGAATTAGGAGGCAATGATGAATCCCCATTGTCGATAGCGAAGAGTCTGCCACTGATGACTGCAAACCCTAAGGTACTGACAAAAGATTCTAGACCTTATTCCCAGAGCAATGAGTCAGAGTAGATTGGAAAAGATCTACTGGAAGGAAGGCATTAAGGCATCCCACATCAATCCAGCGCAAGTGTAACCCGCAGGCCAAGATTTGGAAGAAATCGGACAAAGCAAAGTGACGGAACCAAACCGAAGTATGTTTCCGACATGCACAAGATGAAGCTAGCACACGGAAGAAACCCTCTGAACCAACCAATAATGAAAGCTGACACATAGGCGAGATATCCACCAATAGGGTCAAATGGAGATCAAGGTACTGAACGATTCCCAAGTGTGATAATATATGCTGACGTCGAACACAAGGAAAACCACTCAGTCAAAGACCCATAATAATGATCAAATGCTCAGCACAAGGTCACCTATCAATGATGGAAATAGGGCCAGGGTGCAGCTCTAGGTTTACTCTCAGAGTAATATGTCATAGTCGATAAGAGACAAACCCGCCAACAAGAAGTCAATGGAGACCTTCTCAAACCAGCACAAGCAAAAGACCAAAACATTTGATGTGATAGAACAAGATACTGACAATACCGAGAAGGCCGACTGAATAATGAGTCAAGATACACCGTAGAATGGCCGACTCTGGTTAAACTTCCCTTGAACAAAAGCACGACTCGTGATGACCATGGTAGTAAAAATGACACTGTATAAGTCTATTATGCAGGAGGCAAAAACAAACTCTCCATATGATTGGAAGAGATAACCAACCAGGGGAGGACTGACCAGTGAAACAAGGGAAAAAGCTGAACCTAGGTCAAAACTAAAACCATCCCAAATGAAGGAAATATATGACTGTATGTGCTTTGTTCAAGGGCAACAAACTGATACTGTACTGCCATCAAATTATGAAGTAACATCCTGTTCCCGCTCTTTTTTTCATTTTCAATTTTTTGTCTTTTTCATATAATAAGCCTGAAAAGGAATAAAAGAATGCTATGGTACAATGGAGAGAACGAGTATCAAGAAACAGATGCACTAGTTCCTAGGATAGGAACGATCCTATGATCAATGCAAGGTGATGGAAACTGGTAAGCGATACTCAAAGGAATGTTCCATCCATGGGTAAAAAGGGTGTCAAGTCACGATAGCTAAGTGCATGCAATGGTTAACTTTTACAGACAGTCAAGGTGAAAAGATGGCTTAAACATTGAGTCCAAATGAAGCTGGCTAAAGGCCAGGATAAACAAGTAGCCAATATGCAATGCAGTAATACAACTCAATGACACCAGGGAGCCTCTAGGGTAATAGCCAGAAAAAATGATAGTTAAGAAGAAGAAGAATGAAGCCTCAACACATAAGTCATGGCGGGACTAAAGAGGACTCCCGAGCCTACATGAAACGCAGCATGGGAAATAAGTGCTAGCGAGGAACTAAATAGGAAGCTCATGTAAAGGAAGGCTCTACCACCAAGTCATGGTTAAATAATCGGCGAGTGAAATGGGTGAAATACTCATGACCTGATGGGATCAACCCTATGGCAAGTGATCAGAATGGAGGCTAGTATGAAAAATGCAACCGAAAATGGATTTCCTAACCTATATGCCAGTGAATATCATATACCTGCCATGATAGGTCAGCAGTCATGGATCAAAAACCAGAACAATCTCAACTTCATCAAAATGTACCTGAAAATATACCAATCTTAACACTTACAAGCATCCAGGTTATGCAGCTTAAGATAGATTGAAAAAATAGGCATAACAAATTTTTGCAAAAATTTTCAATTTCTGGGCATAAATACACATGTTACCTCATATTTGGTTCATTGTTACTTGCTGATTTGGGAAAAAGAGTTCTGGAGGAAAACCCTCTTTCATCAAAACAGGAGCAATCAGCGGTCAAAATTCACCGAATCGGTCAGGTAAACTCTTAATCCATCATTATTATCAATTTTGTCCATTAATAGAGTTAAAATTTGGAAATTTCACGGTAAAAAATATTTGTTTTGATTTAGGGCTCTACGCATACGCGGATTCGTATGGACCAAACTGCGTATGATACGCGACTGTTTACAGGGTAAGTCGCGTATGCGCAACCCGTGATGTAAAAAAATCCATCTAATGAACAAATAAATGAATTTTTTCAGGATGACCATCACTTGGAGGGAACGTGAGCATAGTGCAATTGATAATGAAGTGATGCAAGATCAACAATCGCTCAATATCCTCCGAAATTGCGGATTACTAAAATTTTTCAAAATGCCAAACATGAAAAGTAACATCCATTTGCTTGAAATGCTGGTAAATTACTGGGAACCGGAGGAATATTTCTTCGTGATAGACCAAATGCCTATACACATAGAGGTGGAAGACATCTACTTCATTACTGGACTCTCACGGAGGGGAGACCTAGTAGATTTACACGGCAAGCCTTTGGGAGGGCTTACGGTGGATGACTATGTCCAGGTCTATTGTGTAGAGGGGTCCAAAAAAGTAGGGACTTAGATTTCCATAAAAGATTTGAGAGATCTGCACATGAAAATTCTCTTTTTTACCATCGGGAGGGTAGCAGGATTTGCTGCCTTGCATCAGGCATCCAGGACCCAGATGAGCATAGCTGTGGAATGCCTAGTTCACCTGTATGATTGGTGTACAGCTCTGTTAATCAACATGAAGCAACAACTGACTTCCATCCGGAAAGCAAAAAAAAAGCATTTCGGGTATGGAACCATTTTGATGACATTCTTCTTTGAGAATATTCCTAGGCCTCGACCCAAAGTGATTTTTTCAATCAACAGGCCAAGAGACCCAAGAATTGCCTGATGGGCTGATCTAATGAAGAGACTGGGGGGAAGTGAAGTTCCCTGAACCACCTGGGATGAGGAGTTCTTCCAATGGTCGAAGGAACAAGTCATATCAGTGGAAGACTACCCCTATGTCGGGATGGATTTCTGCAGTGATCTAGACCTCATCCTTCCACCTGGCACAGCATGGGGTGCAATCGGTGAGATTGCAATTTTTGAATTTATATGATTTTTTTGATGATTTTTTCAATATATGCGAAAAAATGTGAGAAGAAAACATGTTTTTTTCATTAGATTCAAAATGAGTTACAATATTATGATGAACATGATACAGTATTGGACCAGTCCGTCCTGAGGGCTACCCACGACACAAGTGCCGTAGAGGCGAGGCAGATACTGAAGACCCAGGAAGGACCCTCCATGCTATTCAAAGGAACTTGGAGGGTTTGACTCGCGAAGTGCCTATGGCGGTTGTGGAAGATCTACCGGAGGCTATCCAAAGACAGGTATTGGGAGTACCACGTGACTGGGTGCGATTATTCCACCGTGTCGCTACTGCGATTGTGTTCTATAGGAACACAAATATTGGGCAGGGACCACAAGAGTAGATAGACATGATTACTGGATGACTGTATATTTTTGATACTGAACATGATCTGGCATAAGCCCTAATTTTGTATGACTTATGGATCCAAATTTTGTATAGTTTTTTAAACACTCTGATGATATATATATATATATAGCGATTTATGATGCGATGTGACAAATGTATAAAAAATGCATGATGTTTTTTGATGATTAAATTTTAATGTATGGAATGATTAATATGCCAATCAATTGCTTGATTAGATAATGAGTCTGCCATCCAATTGTCTGCTCGAGGAATATGAATGAATGTTAAAAACTAAAATGATCGTTGTAACAAACGTACCCTCAAAAACAACCGGAGTAAAAATGGATCTCGAACCCGATAAGTATTGTTCAATTGCGACACCACCAGCTGGGAGTCCAAGAAAACTACCAACGAGTCAACACCCAAAGATATTGCCTCTGAGAGTAGATAAATAACTGCAGTGTACTATGCTACATTATTGGAATCAGGACCAATGTAGACTCCTCTTGATACTAACAGCTGACCGGATGGATAATGAAGCACCCAAGCCACGGAAGCCAAGTTCCGGGTGTGTCTGCTAGCACCATCGGCGAAACCATAATGACTCATGACATTCAACACATCCTGCCAAAGCAGATCAAAAACATCACCATCACATCAAAGACCCAAAAACCAGATATGTACAAAACAAAACTAACTATATACAAAATCAAAATGGCAAGCCAAAGCCTAGGCATAATACCTTTTCAAATAGAGCCCATTTCTGGGCTCCGCCAACTCATTTCCTTCAAAATCAACTAAGGCATATGCTCCTTTTTTAAGGACTCTTTTAACGATGAAGGGGCCATAACACATAGACTTAAACTTTCCTATGCCCAGGGCATCCTTCTCTTGGGCATAGACCAAAACGAGGTTGCCTTCCGAGAAAACCCTAGGTTTGACCTCCTTATCGTACTGAGCTTTGACTCATTTCTTATGCGTCTCATTCATCATGGCGGCATCCCGACGCTGCTCATCAAGATGTTCCAAATGAAGGAGATGTTCTTCAAGACTAGAAGTGTCAGGAAGAAGCTCAACAACTAAGTTTAGAGAAGGAATCTCACATTCAATGGGAAATATGGATTCCAGCCCGTAAGCTAGTTGAAACGAAGTAAAGCCAGTTGCAGTTTTCACTGATGTCCAGTATGCCCAAAGTGAAGGATACAGCATGATATGCCAGTTGGATCGAGCTTTATCAATCGTCCTTTGAAGAATGGTCTTCAAGGATTTTTTCACGGCTTCCACTTGCCCATTGGCCTGAGGATAATAGGGAGATGAATGCTCCTGCTAGAAACCTAATTTTAGAGCCAACTTAGCCATCATGCTATTTTGAAAATGACTTCCATGATCAGTGAAAATCTCTGTAGGAATACCAAAATGAGCAATAACTTGGTTGAAAAGAAAAAGAGTTGCTGTCTCACCATCATTCCCAAAAGTAGGCATAGCCTTGACCCACTTCCTAAAGTAGTCTATTGCTACAATAATGTACTTGTGACCTTTAGCTGAAGGCGGGTTAGAAGTAGTATAATCAATACGCCACTTTGTAAAGGGACCGACAGTAATGACTGGAAAAAGAGGAGCTGGGTGAGCGCGCATTTTTCGAGTATAGACTTGACACGAATGACACTTTTTGACCGACTCCATACAATCTTTGAAAATTGAAGGCCAAAAGTATCCAGCACGCAAGATTTTTTGGGCTGTAGCAAGCCCAGATAAATGACCACCACAAGCTCCACTGTGGCAATCATTCAGCACAGCCTCAACTTCTTCGAGAGTTAAGCAACGTCTTAGGATTGAATCAACCCCTCGACGGTATAAAGCATCACCAATATTTAAGTAATTTTTAGCCAAGTGACGCAATTCACAGCGCTCATCTTTCGAAAAAGTAGAGGGAAACTTTGCAGTCTGAAGATACACAATGATATCCCCATACCAAGGATCCTGTGAAGAGATGAGAAAAAAATGTTCATCCGGGAAGGATTCATCATAAACTATCTCTTCTCCATAGGGCAACTCCGAGATTAATTATGTGAAAACCAATGATTTATTGGACTTGGCAGACATAAACTCAAGATCAAATTCCTGCAAAATCACAATCCATCTATTGTATTTTCCCCCAATCACTCGCCTACTGAGAACAAACTTAAATGGATTGGCTGCTGCCAAAACATAAGTTTTTCGTAGAAGAATATAATGTTTGAGTCACTGTACAACATGAACAACTACTAAAGCTAGTTTTTCTATCAGAGTATACCGAAGTTCAGGTCCTACCAAGCCTCGACTAAGATAGTATATAGCATTCTCTGCAAGAGCATCGTCTTCCTGAACCAGAACCATACTGATGGTAGATTCTGCTGCTACAAGATACAAAAGAAAATCCCTGCTATAATCAGGTGGACTCAATATAGGAGCAGAGGTCAATGCTTTTTTCAAAGCATCAAATGAGTGCTGAGTGAAGTCATCCCAAAAGAATGGAACTCCCTTCTTCAACAATCTCATAAATCCTTTGGTAACTTCAGCATAATTTACGATAAATCTCCGAAGAAAATTAGCTTTTCCTTGTAGACTTTGAAGTTGACGAATAGACGATGGGGGAGGCAACCGAAGTATTGCCTCAACCGTGAAGGGATCTACCCTAATCCATTCCGTAGACACTATGAATCCCAATAACCAACCGGATGTAACCGCGAAAACACACTTGTTCGGATTCAACCTAATCTTTTAGAAACGACATCGTTCAAATACTTGACAGAGGTGAGCAGGATGATCGATTCTCTTTCGAGAACAAGCAGCTAAATCATCCAAATACACCTCGATAATATGTTTGATGTCATGGAAGGCATATGACATGGCCCGCTGAAAAATAGCCCCAACATTTTTAAGACCAAAAGGCATTTTCTTGTAAGAAAAGGTACCCCAGGGACAAATAAAGGCAGTCTTATGCTGATCTTCAGGATGGATAGTAATCTAATTATATCCAGAGAAACCGTCCATGAAGGAGAAAATCTCATTACCGGCACACTCATCGATAATCTGATCTATAAATGTTGTGGGGTAATTATCTTTTGGACATGCTTTATTAAGGTCTCTGAAATCAATGCAAACTCAATTTTTTCCTTTTTTTTTATCCACGGGAACAGGATTAGAAGCCCATTCAGTCAAAGGAATAGGGAAAATAAATCCCGCCTTAAGCAGCTTCTCCACCTCAGCTTTGATAGCTGCAGCCTTCCTAGGATTTACTGGACGAAGCTTTTGCCTCACAGGCTTAGCATTTTCGTAAGTCTTGATCTCATGCTGGAAAATAGATGGATCTATACCAGGAATTTCCTCATAAGACCAAGAAAACACATCCCTAAACTCTTTAAAGAGATCGTTGTAAATGAGAATCTCTTCAGGGGAACATTCAGCTCCGATGAAGACATTCTCTATAACATTGGGATCCCTGGAAATGTTCACCGGGATAGTTGGAGAGATCACAACCATGTTCCCTTCAGCATATACCTGTGCTAGTGCTAAAAGGTTTAGGACTGGGTGAACAAGACTGGGAGACAAAGGACTTGGAAAACTTGATTCAACTTCGCTCAAATCAGGTAAAAAGTAAGACCGATGATGCCAATCATCCCGCGGTCTATATATACCAGTCATAGCTTCCAGGATGGCCTCTTCAGATGGAAGAGTTGTATCAAGGCAATCATAGGCAGAAGAAAAACTAAGTATCCAAGCTAGAGCCACATCGCCATCCAACTCCTCTGGAGAAAGAGAAGATGGAATGGACTCTGTAGAGTCAACAATAGATTGATAAGCAACCTCGGCTGCAGACATCAGAAATGCCATTCCACCCACTTGTCCTTCCGCTAATCTGGAGGTAGGGGAAGGTAAGGTCCAAGGGTCCGAAAAATAATGAGTTCTGAAGAACTCTCTTCGAATAGGAGCCCTGGAGGATGAAATTGCGTTTATATGAATGGTAGGAGGTGGAAAATCGAAAGTACCCATCAAAGAAGAATACATTCCAACCCATAAATTCTCAACAGGCGGCTTGGCATCATCTACCTTTGGGATAGTTGATTCAATAGATGCATTCGGGTCTACAAGAGAACAGTCCAGTTGGTCAACTGTAACAATCCTCCCTTCGTGAGGGAAACAAATAATACGAAATAATGAGGATGCAATAGCATCCATCTCATAAATCCAGTTTCGCCCCGACAGAATGTTGTAGTCCAAGCTTACATCAACTATCTCAACCTCTATATTTATAGTTTTTCCCCCAACACAGATGGGCAAAGCTGGGATAATGCCACATGGTCTGTGAGAATGACCATCAAACGTAGTCAGAAGAGTAGTAGATGGAACAGCTGCAGGAGATCCAATTCCCTTCCAACATGCAAGATACATCACACATCTGGAAGCACCCTCATCAACGACCGTCCGAAAGATATTGAATTTCCGAAACGATGATTTGATATGAAAAGCCATATGATGGGGGAGTCTCTTTTTAAAATTAGACATATCAAATGTAATCACAAGAGAGTTCTTTGGATCAACAGCCCCAATAGCAGTGAGAAAAGCACTGCGCTAAGCTGGGCAAGACTGGAGCACCTCAAGAGTAGACATTGCACAAGGGCTCTGGGCCAAATCTTCTACAACAGAGTAGTTCTAGGTAGCCCTGGTATTTGGATTAATCATCGTATGCTTAGTAGATGCTTTTGGCATCTGAGGTATAGGCTCAACAGTAGGCCTCGTAATATGAAGCGGCTCAGTACCATCGGGAGCACCCTTAGCTTTTGAAGACTCAGTTTCGCCATAATCACGGGATCTCGTGGCGATATCCACGTGAGCACTCATCATATATATGTATGATGGATTTTCCCCTTCCTGGGTGCCCCCATAGGAAGCCCCAGGATTTTTATTTGCGCCAACAACTAGCTGTTGCCCTTAGGGAAAAGGGTTTGTCAACACAGCCTAGGAACTAGCAGGACCCTGCTGAGCTAACAAGCGCTGCGCATCCTGAATTTTAGGGCAAAGGTGAGTAAGATGGTCTCCAGTACATAGCTTGCATGGAAACTTAACTTTATTTTTATCCTTTGAACCCTCACCAACATGCTCGTTGGACTTATTTGCATTACCCTTCCCATCCTTGCCCTCTTTCTTATTATTATTCTGTCCCTTCTTCTTCCCTTCGGATTGTTGATTTCCTTTAGGGTTGGAAGTCTAGATGACATTTACCGACAAAGAGTGAGAAGGCGATGACTCAGCAGGCATAGCCTGACTAGAGGAAGCAGATTGTATAGACAACTGTTGCAATTGACTAAGCAGGTTAGCTGCACCGCTATTGATCGACCCAATAAGTCCATCACCATGAGGACCGGGTTTAGTCTTGGACAAGTCTAATTTGGAGTGGGGAGTGTCTAGAAAATATTTATGAAGGACACCAGACTAAGAATATATCAATTCAAGCTGCTGGGCCCTGAAAATAGCCTGTTCCTCAGAAAATACCCCTGACAGGGATACATCCTTAGAAATATCTGGCTGCAAAGATTTCAAAAACCATTCCAAGAGGAATTCTCCCAGAATATAAGCTTTGATAAGCGTCTTCCTTCATAACCATTCCTGAATATGATCAGAAATGTGGGTTGCCTTTTCCTGCTTAAAATTGGCCAGGAGTTCTGTCCAGGCATCATAACGAACATGAAACTGGAAATGATTTAGAAATATAGTAGCTAGATCTCCAAAAGTAGCAAAACTGCCCCCAGTTAATTCAATGTACCACTTGGCAGCATTTCCAGTCAAGGTGCGTTGAAACAACCTCAACCTAATTGAATCCTCAATCAGGGAGTTAGATGAACACCAAAGATGGAAAGTGGTGATATGATCAGACAGGTCCTCTCCATTCTTGCCTTCAAACTTTGGAATGTCTGAAGGTAGTTTGGTATGAACCGGAGGCCACCCCGAACTATATCGGATTGGATCATTTGTCAATTTCGATAAATCTGGCAAGTTTGAAGTTGCCAGAAAAGGTAAACGAGGAGGGGCCTGAGGGTTTGGATGGATTCCCAACATTCTGAAAATAATAACCTAGATTTGATGAGGCACCAGGTTGCCCAAAAGAACTCGTAGAAAATTTTGGGCCATAGGACGATCCTTGTGACCCGGCATTTGGAGAGGGACCCCCTCCCTAGTAGAGTCGCCAGTTCTGTTTTGGGAAATAACTCCCTAGAGGTCGTTGGGTCAAAAACCTCCACAAATCGGGGCATGCTATTCAAGAATGACTCACACAATCAAACTTGTATGATAAAAACTAGATATTACAGATTGTAGAACTCACCCGTAGATCCTACGTTTGATGTAGATCCCGCAGGGTCAAAACCCCCATCAAATCTTCTTCCTCTTCAACCTGGAAATCAAGAAGGGACATGCACAGAAATCTAGTTGTATAGCATATATATTTCCTAAATGTCAGTGTAATCCATGTGAAACATCATATAAACAATAATAAATGTTTAATTAATAATCTTTTCACATATGCAAGCAGATATTAACACGTGAACTCGGAAACAAGATGGTTCTTCTTCATTACGAATAGCATGTACAATAATAGAAAGGTGGAGAGATCACCTGAATCCTTCCACGATCTTTGAACAGACAGTCGTCTGGATCCATCCCGCCCTTGCCTCGCTAGGATTCTTTCAAGACTTGTGCACACGAGATGACATATAAGCTGATGAACATCTCCAGGAAATAAGGGTTTCCTATAGAAATCTAGGAAGTGCAGGAGGCACGGGAAATCAGACTTAAATCGGGCTCCAACAGAGTATAATATCTATAATTTTCCTCTCTCCCTTAGGCCATGCATATGAGGGGCTTTTATACTCCCTCAAATTAGTTTCAATCAGTTGGAAATAGTTGGCCACGGGATGGGGTGGTTGAATTACGGGAATAACCATCAAACCAGCCTCGAAAATAGGGATTTTTTATATATTTTTTAATGATTTTAATGGCATACGCGGAAAAGTATCTCTGGACTCGTGTATACACGCAGAAAAGTCTAGGCATATCCGCGTATGGGATTTTAAACACTGTTTTTCATGAACTTTATTCAAGTCTGTGGGAATGGGTGCCCAAGGCCAAAGAGACAATCATGAATCACATAAGGGTGAAAAATGATGCTATAATAGATGCCCCCTAATATATGAGGTCAGAAGGGGTACATGATGGCCGAAATGTATTGTGTGCATAGAAAGAACTTCGCAAGGACAAGAGAGGACTTCACCAAATTTCATCCTGCCAAAAACCAATGAAAGAAAACAGAGAGTCATCTCATGTCTGAGGCGAGCATACCCATGCTCAGTCAAAAATATATCCATATATAAAGTACGGAATAGATCCAAAATGTATACAAGTATAGCTGAACTGAAAGTACATAATGAATCATCTGAGCACAGCTCGGAAGTACAATTCGGAGTCGATGTCCAAGTTTCACATATAGAAAAACTGATCAATAATGCTGAAAATGGATGTCTGATAACAAAAGTAACTGAATCTCCAGGTACCAAATCATAAGGGGTGGAACAGATGATACAAACATGCAACTCGGGAGCCAACATATAGGATGCTATTGTATTGACACTGCAACATATAAGGGTGTACAGCATCACTGGCAGAAACTGAAAGGACTGTCAAAAGTGAACCGAAAGATGTTGATGCAACCCGAGGTGTTCACCGATCGCTAGGGCACAATTCTACACAATGGGAATAAATGAGCTAAATTCGACCATGTGAGAAATCGTTTGATTACCGGTCAATAATGTATATCGTTAACAAACGTGAGACAACCCACCGATAATGAAAATGAGTGTCAAGGTGCCCCAGTACAATCTAACAAGTGCGACTGAATGAGTTGAAGTCGAACACTTGGAAGACTATACCAATCAGGAGGCAATGATGAATCCCCATTGTCGATAGCGAAGATTCTGCCACTGATGACAGCAAACCCTAAGGTACTGACAAAAGACTCTAGACCTTATTCCTAGAGCAATGAGTCAGAGTCGATGGGAAAATATCTGCTGGAAGGAAGGCATTAAGGCATCCCACATCAATCCAGAGCGAGTGTAACCCGCAGGCCAAGATTTGGAAGGAATCGAACGAAGTAGAGTGATGGAACCAAACTGAAGTATGTTTTCGACATGCACAAGATGAAGCTAGCACATGGAAGAAACCCTCTAAACCAACCAATAATGAAAGCTGACACAGAGTCGAGATATCCACCGATAGGGTCAAATGGAGATCAAGGTACTGCACGATTCCCAAGTGTGATAATGTATGCTGACGTCAAACACAAGGAAAACCACTCAGTCAAAGACCCATAATAATGATCAAATGTTGAGCACAAGGTCACCTCTCAATGATGGAAATAGGGCCAAGGTGTGGCTCTAGGTTTACTCTCAGAGCAATATGCTGTAGTCAATAAGAGACAAACCTGCTAGCAAGAAATCAATGGAGACCTTCTCAAACCAGCACGAGCAGAAGACAAAAACATTTGATGTGATAGAACAATATACTGAAAATACCGGGAAGGCTAACTGAATAATGAGTCAAGAGACGTCGTAGAGTGGCCGACTCTGGTTAAATTTCCCTTGAAAAAAAGCATGACTCGTGATGACCATGGCAGTAAAAATGACACTGTATAAGTCTATTATGTAGGAGGAAAAAACAAACTCTCCATATGATTGGAAGAGATAACCAACCACGGGAGGACTGACCAGTGAAACAAGGGTAAAAGCTGAACCTAGGTCAAAACTAAAACCATCCCAAATGAAGGAAATATATGACTGTATGTGCTTTGTTCAAGGGCAACAAACTGATATTGTACTACCATCAAATTATGGAGTAACATCCCGTTCCCGCTCTTTTTGTCATTTTCATATAATAAGCCTGAAAAAGAATAAAAGAATGCTATGGTATAATGGATAGAACGAGTATCAAGAAATAGATGCACTAGTTCCTGGGATAGGAATGATCCTATGCTCAATGCAAGGTGGCGGAAATTTGTAAGTGATACTCAAAGGAATGTTCCATCCATGGGTAAAAAGGGTGTCAAGTCACGATAGCTAAGTGCATGCAATCGTGAACTTTTACAGACAGTCAAGGTCAAAAGGTGGCTTAAACTTCGAGTCCAAATGAAGCCGGCTAAAGGCCAGGATAAACAAGTAGCCAATATGCAATGCAGTAATACAACTCAATGACACCAGGGAGCCTTTAGGGTAATAGCCAGAAAAAATGATAGTGAAGAAGAAGAAGAAAGAAGCTTCAACACAGAAGTCATGGTGGGAATAAAGAGGACTCCCGAGCCTACATGAAGCACATCATGGGCAACAAGTGCTAGTGAGGAACTAACTAGGAAGCTCATGTAAAGGAAGGCTCTACCACCAAGTCATCATTAAATAATCGGCGAGTGAAATGGGTGAAATACTCATGACCTGATGGGATCGACCCTATGGCAAGTGATCAGAATGGAGGCTAGTATGCAAAATGCAACCGAAAATGTATTTCCTAACCTATATGCCAGCGAAGATCATATACCTACCATGACAGGTCAGCATTCATGGATCAAAAACTGGAACAATCTCAACTTCATCAAAATGTACCTAAAAATATACCAATCTTGACACTTACAAGCATTCGGGTTATGTAGCTTAAGATAGATTGAAAAAATAGGCATAACAAATTTTTGCAAAAATTTTCAATTTCTGGGCATAAATACACATGTTACCTCATATTTGGTTCATTGTTACTTGCTGATTTGGGAAAAGGAGCTCTGGAGGAAAATCCTCTTTCATCAAAACAGGAGAAATCAGCGGTCAAACTTCGTCGAATCAGTCAGGTAAGCTCTTAATCCATCATTATTATCAATTTTTTCCATTAATAGAGTTAAAATTTGGAAATTTCCCTGCAAAAAACATTGGATTTCGCTCATTTAATAAAATTCTATGTTTTAGTTTGAGCGGCCTTGGACAGTTAACTCTCCACTCACCTAATCCAAGGCCCTACAAACCCCCAACAACTCTTCTTCCTCTTCAACCTGAAAATCAAGAAGAGACATGCACGGAAATCTAGTTGTACATCATATATCTTTCCTAAATGTCAATGTAATCCATGTGAAAGATCATATAAACAATAATAAATGTTTAATTAACAATCTTTTCACATATGTAAGCAGACATTAACACGTGAATTCAGAAACAAGATGGTTCCTCTTCATTACGAACAACATGTACGATAATAGAAAGGTGGAGAGATCACCTGAATCCTTCCACGATCTTCGAACAGACCGTCGTCCATATCCGTCCCGCCCTTGCCTCGCTAGGATTCTTTCAAGACTTGTGCACACGAGATGACATATAATCTGATGAACATCTCCAGGAAACAAGGGTTTCCTGTAAAAATATGGGAAGTGCAGGAGGCATGGGAAATCAGACTTAAATCGGGCTCCAACAGAGTATAATATCTATAATTTTCCTCTCTTCCTTAGGCCATGCATATGAGGGGCTTTTATACTCCCTCAAAGTAGTTTCAATCAGTTGGAAACAATTGGCCACGGGCTAGGGTGGTTGAATTACGGGAATAACCATCAACCCAGCCTCGAAAATAGGGATTTTTTATATATTTTTTAATGGTTTTAATGGCATACATGGAAAAGTATCTCTGGACTCCGTATACACGTGGAAAATTATGGGCATATCCGGGTATGGGATTTTAAACATTGTTTTTCATGAAATTTATTCAAGTCTGTGGGAATGGGTGCCCAAGGCCAAAGAGACAATCATGAATCACATAAGGGTGAAAAAAGATGCTATAACAGCCGACCTGCTGAGGGTTGATATCACAGCAATTATGTGGAAGTTCCATGGTAATGAAACCACAGAGAGTTGGTAATAAAGGTGAAGCGGAACTACGAACTAGAGATACGGTGGAACCATGAAGTGAACAATGAGAGCGGTTTCGTGAAACCACAAGAGGGTTTCGCAAAATTTAAAGGTTGTAAATGGAATCACGAAAAAAAGTACGATACGCCCCAACGCTCGACACATGGCTGGAGTGGTAATTAAATACCACAATTTTCACAAAAATTTTGATGGAGAAGGCCCGTGCATCTTAGAAATGCGATAGCCATCGATTTATGGTGTTAAGAGTGTGATGATGCATCATCTGTTGGATGATGTGGAGAGATAAGCCATGGCGAGGTATGTCAGGTACTGTGGACCTAAGCGTCATTGTATGAAGTCGGGGTTTGATATCAATTGAAATGTTGATGTATTACGGTTATAGAATGCCATACATTGTTTATTAGTGAAACTAATGTCAAAAGTTTATAACCGGGGTTTAAATCAAGGTCGGAATTGATATTCGAAACAGTGTGATGTTTGGTTGATAGTGCGGTGACGATATATACATATATGCGCAGGCAGTGCTTTAGCATATAGGAAAGGTTTTATGTGCTAACCAAAGTCTGTATTTTTGGCTTATGATATAACAGGCGGAAGGTAATAATATATTGAGTTCTATAACCTTTGAATACTGACCTGAGCCCTGAGGTGGGGCCGAATGTAATTCGAATTAGTTAATTCGAATACGTATCAATGGGTTGTAATATAGTTCTGAAATTGAATTAAAACATTGGTTTTAAAAAGAAGCTTCCACATTATTGAATGGAATGTTAAGAAGGGAGTTTGTAATATGGTTGTGTAACCATAGGTGTGTAAGTAAGGAGTCAAGCTTCTGCATAGGCGTGGATTTTCCCCAGATTTAAAATTATTTGGGTAAAAAATTGAAGTGCGTTATTGTTATATGCATAGAGAGTGAATGTGGGTTAAGTGATGTAGCTTGGGCATCAAGTGATATCAGAGCTGGAATAGCTCTTGAAAATTTAATTTTTGAAATGTAGATGTGAACACAGATGTGATGGTGATGTCCATACAGTGCATGTGATGAGAGAACAGGGAAGATCAGATTCTAAGGTCTGATATACAACATAGTACACAGAGTTGCAGTGAACAGGGATTTTCATAAATGAGTGAAGAACAAGATCATGTAGGGATCTTGCAGGTAAAATAATTTTAAATCTGATTTGAGATTTATGATTTCATAGTTATGGTTGCAGGAGATAAAGACTAAGTTTTTATGATGATAGCAGTGAACCTAATATTTAGCTAAAGGCTGGATAGGGAGAGCAATTGCAGTGTTTTCAAGAAAAGGTGAGTTGATGAGCAGTGTTTAACTCTGGTTTGGAGAATTTCTTGCAGAATTCAGATTGCAGGCAATTGAAGAAATCTCAGCAAGGAAGATCACAGCTTTGAGAGCAGTGATAAAAGAGTCCAGCAGAGGATTCTAAAGTGAAGAAGAAAGTGTGGCAGAACCTGGAGAATTCCCAACAGAGGTTGGATGAAAGAAGAACAGAGGTGTTCTTGAAAAGTTGCAGAGTGAAGCCTAGAGAGAGAAGAAGAGAGTGCTCAGAAGGTTCCAGTAGATAGGGGACCAGTACTTGCCAAAAGCCCAGATCCGGAGGAAGACATGGAGATAGAAGAGTCCAATGAGAATATTTAGCAAGGTATTGAGGCAAGAGATGAAGGAACAGCCGATGATTGGTCAAGAACAAGCAGAGGTATAAAGGGTTGTGTAAGGTTCCCAAAATCTACTCCAATTGAAGTTGTTGAGTTGTATAGAAGGTTGGATTTTCAAAGAAGAGAATTGGAGAAATAGGGGACCTATGCACAAGATATTTTGATGGGGAAGCAGAATAGGAAGGTCTTCGTGGATGGTATTCATGATGATGAGAAGAGGGAGAGACTAATTGACAGTCTCATGGAGGATGAAAATCAGCATACTGATGCGATGTCAAAGAAGTTAAAAGAAACCTCAGAACAACATATTGATGTGTTGTCAGAGAAGGAAGAAGCATTGAGACCTTGGAATTTTAATGCTGAAGGTTCATGTGTTGATCATGCAAGGAAGGAAGAATATCAAATGGAAATTTTCAGAGAATTTAATGAAGGAGAGACTATGTTGGCTTAAAACATAGGGAAGGAACATCATTTTGACATGGTGATTGGAGCAGTGGAGATAAATCTGGCAGCTGAGAAGAAGGATAGTGAAGAATTTATGAGTCTTGAAATAGACTTGGGACTACAGAGAGAAGACTTGGGGACTAGATCAACAAGTGAGACCATTGGGTCTTGTGATTTTGAAACTGACAATTTGATTGTGTCTACAGGTGATGCAGAAGACAATTCATCCTTTGGAATTTCCTTGAAAGAAGAATAACTGTTGCAAAAAGAAAGTGAGACAGTCATGTCTCATAGGAAGAAACTTGTTATTGTTGGTGACAAAACAGAATTGGCTGGTCTGATGGGCCAGGAGCAGACTGGAGGATAGACTTGTAGAATTGCTACAGTAAGGAAGAATCAGCATTCCATTCTGATAGAAGATGAAAAGACAGTGGTTAAATAACTTGATTGGATTTCCAGAATAAATCAAGGGGATGGAAGGCAATTGTTGAAGATTTCCCAAGAAGAAGAAAAAGATGCTGAAACTAAATTGCAGCATGCTGAGGATGTGAAACATGTACAGAAGAGATGGCTGCAATGTTTGTTGGGAACATTTGAATAAGAGAAGGAGGCTGCAAACACTAAAATGAATTTGCCTAAAGCTGTGGAAGAAATAGGAATAGATGCTAGTTTGCAGAATTTAATTATGTTTACTAGTATATAAAGAAAAATGAATGAGTATGTTACTACAGGAAGAAAGTTAATTGATGATTTGTTTTGTAGAAGTAAATTTGCAGGTGAGGAAAAAAAGAAAATTGTTGCAAAGGGACAGGAAGTTAGGGAGGCAACAATAATCAGGGGGACAACAAGAGCAGCAACCGAAGAAACATCTATGGTAGCTACAACATCAACACTCTTGGAGGCAGTAACAACAGAAACATTAGCAGTGACAGAAATTGAAGGCAGAAACAAGAGGCAACGAAATTTCTAGATATAAGATAGGCTGGACAAAGAAATTGAAGGCATCAGAAGACTGATGATGAAGGTGTCTCGGAAGCAGCAGACAACAACAAGAAAGTAGAAGGGTTTTGGAAAAGGAAAGACAAGAGGATATTGTGAAAGCACAGCTAGAAGAAAGTTGCAGAACAAAGTATGGAAACCTGGAGAAATGAAGTTGAAGAATAATGCAGCTGATGGACAGCAGCAAAACAGAGTATGGGATCCAGGAGGCAGATATTAAAGACACATGATCAAGATATCATGAACAATTTTAACCTTGGGAGTTTGATGCAGGGGCATTAGGCATGACAAAAATACTTTGTATCTAAGTAGACATAGGGGGTCTCATGCTTTTAAATTCTCATGTAAATATTAGTATTTACAATAACATGGTGAGGAATTGTAAATATTCTTTAACCACTAGAGAAAATAAGGAATGTGAAGAGTCATTTTAGTTAATTTAGGGATTTTTGTCTAAAGTTAGGAATTCCGGAATCTTAAGAGTTTGTTGAGCTGCTAGAGGAGATGAAGCGATTCATTTTATTCTTAAGCCAAAAGGGCATTAAGTATATAGGTCTGTAGGATAGGAGTTCAGAGAAGTAGAGTTCTAAGATTTTTAGAGGAAGAGTAGGTTGTAGAAGGGCCAATAATTGAAGATTTGGCCGAGGACCAGAAGTTCTGTAAGTAAACTCTGTTATATATGTCAAAGGAATTGTTCTAGTTTTAATCGATTTAACTCTGTGTGGTAGGCTTGAGCTTCAGTAAGAAATTGTATGAACAATGTGGGAATAACTCTGTAATTGGGGGTTAATGTGTTTTGTGTGTCATTAAATAAATCTACATTCATGTCAATGTTCTGATGTGTATTGAATGAGCGTAAACCTATGAATTGAAGTTCAGTGCGTTGAGTTATTGAATTGATGCCTCTGTGTAAGGCATTTTCAGTAAATTGAATGCATGTGTTCTCTCTATGAAGGAGGACTTTGGTTCTTCTTGAGATTCCTAAAATAGATACATTCTGTGTAAATCAGACATGCATTTGAATGTATAAGCAACAAGAACACAGTAATGGTTATGATCAGGAGTTAATACGTTAAGCCACAAATCGATAACCAGTTGATGAATAGCTTGGCATAGATTTGCAGGTTAAGAACAACAACGAGGAGCCGACCTATTGAGGGTTGATATCAAAACAGTTATGTGGAAGTTCCATGGTAATGAAACCACATAGAGTTGGTAATAAAATTGAAGCAGAAATATGAACTAGAGATACAATGGAACCATGAAGTGAACAGTGAGAGCGTTTTCGTGAAACCACAAGAGGTTTTCGCAAAATTTAAAGGTTGTAAATGGAACCATGAAAAAAAGTGCGATACGTCCCAGTGCTCGACATGTGGCTGGAGTGGTAATTAAATACCATGAGTTTCACAAAAGTTTGACAGATAAGGGCCGTGCATCTTAGAAATGTGATTGCCTTTGATTTATGGTGTTAAGAGTGCGATGATGCGTAGTCCGTTGGATGATGTGGAGAGATAAGCCATGGCGAAGTAAGTCAGGTACTGTGGGCCCGAGCGTCATTATATGAAGTTGGGGTTTGATATCAATTGAAATGTTGATGTATTACGGTTATAGAATGCCATACGTTGTGTATTAGTGAAAAAACTGTCAAAAGTTTATAACCGGGGTTTAAATCAAGGTCGGAATTGATATTCGAAAGGATATGAAGTTTGGTTGATAGTGCGGTGAAGGTATATACATATATGCGCAGGCAATGCTTTAGAATATAGGAAAGGTTCTATGTGTTAACCAAAGTTTGTGTTTTGGGTTTCTAATATAACAGGCGGAAGGTAATAATATATTGAGTTTAATAACCTTCGAATACTAACCTGAGCCCTAAGGTGGGGCCGAATGTAATTCGAATTAGTTAATTCGAATACGTATGGGTGGGTTGTAATATAGTTCCGAAATTGAATTAAAACATTGGTTGGGTTTATTAGAAGAGCATATTATAGGCTTTATGGGTTTTATAACCTTTTAAAAAGAAGCTTCCACATTATTGAATGGAATGTTAATAAGGGAGTTTGTAATATGGTTTCGTAACCATAGGTGTGTAAGTAAGGAGTCAAGCTTCCGCATAGGGGTGGATTTTTAACAGATTTAAAATTATTTGGGTAAAACATTGAAGTGCATTATTTTTATATGCATAGAGAGTGAATGTGGGTTAAGTGAGGTAGCTCGGGCATCAGCATGCCTCCTCCTTTTTCCCAACCTCCTATTTACCACAATGTTATCCAACCTCCTTATTATCCGTATCTGCATCCCGGTGCTCCAGCTCCTCCAGCATAAGCACCTCCCCCTCCCTTGCCTTCTCAACCCCCGTGACAATAGCCACTGCCACCTCAGGGGCAAGTGTATGCATAGTAGGGCGCAACTAATCCTCCTCCCTTCAAAAATAAGAGGAAAGGCACTCAAAATCAATCTGCTCTTGGTAATCCTGGACCTAATCCTCAAAAATAATGCTCCTAACACTGCTAACCAACAATAAGGCACTCAGCGCAAGCAGGACGGGATTGTTCACACGAACAAGCCTTGTTCTTGTTGTGGTGTTTATGGTCATTACATGCATGGTTGTCCTCTTTTACCACAGATGAAGCAGATGTGTGAGTCTCAAGCAACATTGCGAGGACAACAAGCCTCCCCTTCTATCCCTCCCAATGTTGCGCCTAGTTAGCCGGTTGTGTTTACTAATCCTTTCCCTCAGCAAGGATTCGTGGCTACCCAACCACCTGAAGGTCAGGTGGCCACTCAAACTCCTCCATCTAGTACCTTTGATTACCAGATTCTCATGATGAATTCTGACCAACCTATAGCCGTAGACCTTAACCTTCTGACTCGGTCTCGTCAGTACAACAAGCCTCCCGCTATGTCTGGCCCCGAGCCCCCTTCTTCAGGTTCTATAGAGCCTCTTTTGACACCTAATGGTACTTTTCAGATCCCTTAGCTTGAAGCAGAGGTTCATATGAAGATCCCTAAGGGGCCATTATGCCGAAGCACTACTTCTGCTAAAGTTGCATCTCAATCTCCGGCTTAATCTCAATGTGTAATCTCCTGCTTCCATCTCAACGCTGGAACTCCTCCAGTTGTGCCCGTCACAAATAAAAGCTCTACTATATACCATGGGAATTGTAGATCCTTCAGATGATTTCTTGATCATATTCGACGTTGATCCATAAGAAAATCCTCTTCTCCCTATTTCCATCGCCTTCCAAATCCTAGTCAAGATTCGGAACGCCAACTTTTCCTGGTGTATCATTAATGAGGGGGCATCCACCTGTGTGATGTTCGATTTGGTTTGGAAGCAACTCAGATCACCTGAGTTGGCTCCTTCCATGATCACTCTCGAAGCGTGGGATGGCCACGCCTCCCATCCCATTGGCCTATTCTGCAATTGTCCTATTACTCTTGCAGGCAATACTGTTTGCATTAACGTAGAAGTCATTGGCGCCCACTTAGATTCCAACATTATATTGGGTCGTAGCTACACCTATGCGATGTCTGTTGTACCATCTGAAATTCACCACAATATGTCCTTCCCTCATAACGAAAATATAGTCACTATTGACCAACTGACATATTACAAACCAAAGTCTTAGACCTCCCCTGAGTCCATCATCTCTTCAGTGGCGAATAAGCAAACCGTCGATCCATTGACAAGTGTCTCACCTAGAGTTTACAAAGAGTCCTCTTTGCTTGGTACATTCTCTGGTCTTCCTCCTCCTGTCTCTAGTCCCAGATCATCTAATGTTTTCATTATGCAATCCTCTTGGACTTCCCTCAAGCGGCCCGCTTCGGCTACTCAGTAGCCTCGCCCTCCACAGCCTACTCCTAACCCTTTGATTCAGCCTTCTAGACCTCATCCTCCTAGCCCTTCACCTCCATCTGGTATCCATGAGCCTCTCTACCACCCTGGAATGGTTCCTCCAGGCCTTAACCATCTTGGAGCCATCCCGCCTAGCCATTACCCCTCTGGTTAGATACCGTGCCTAGGCCCCCCTCGTGCAGTGTACACGGTACCTATCATGGCTACCCTATCTCTTCCTAACTCTACCCTAGGGATAACCGTCTGGTACCTTGATCCCCCAGCTGCTACCCCTCCTGTTCAACCCAAACCTTATCTTGCTTTGAATCCAGTTCAACCAGTCCCCATGAATTCTCCCACTACTACAGTGCCTCAGCCACCTCAACAACAACCCTATCCTGTTGCGAAAACTTAGGGTAAGAAGGGAAAATCTCAAAAGAGGGAATCAAAAGACAAGGCTGCCCTAACTGACCCTCATCCTCCTTCGCCTCCAAATCCTTGTGCTTTTTGTGATGTCGTCGGTCATGCTACCCATACCTATCCAGAGTTGCCTCGTATCAAGCCCATGGTTAATGTTTCATTCCCTGATTCTATGGTCCCTGAAGCCTCTATTTTTTCCTCGAATGCAGCCAAGAACCATAATACTATTCACACCAAAGCAACCTATGCTTTGTGTGATCTCCATGGACATTATTCCCATTGTTGTCCCCACCTTACGCATTACCACGCCTCTTTAGAGGTAGTTCGGGAATACAATATTGAACAAAACAAATCCGTCTCTCCCATCCTTGCACAATATGCTTCGTGCCAGCTTGAGGATTTACCCAATCCCATTCACATTCCCCCCCCTCCTGATTTTGAGATGATAGGGGCTGCGACCACCATCCTTTACCTATCATCATCCATGAGACCATCGGTGGAAGCTCCCTTTGAGACTCCCCCTTCTGTTTCGCTTGACCTCCCTTCAATGATCACCCTGGCTCAACATCGGTGGATCCTTTATCTGCATTTTATTCTGTCATCCCCCGTGATGATGTGCATGTGAAGCTTTCTTCTCAAGATGATGAGTTAGGTAGTTTCGCCACGTCATGTCGTCTCCCTTCCTCTACTCACTCCATCTTCTATTGTGATGATGACATCATGGAGGCCTTGTCCACCCGTTACTTCATATTTCCCGCACATAAGCGGGATGGAACCATCCATGTCTATGGTGACTTTTGCGGCCTGAGCACAAGCTACACCTCTAGTAGCTCCCACATACCACCTAACCGTCGGCGTGTGAGTAGTAGACATCTTACCCAAATCACTCCTTCTCGCAGTGTTTGTTTCATTTCTACTTTGCACTCAGGCTTCCAACATTCTTCATCATCCTCCCATTTATTGTCTTGTGGCACCTTTTAGAGGTACCTCTCATCCACACCTTATATCAGTTATGTCAATGGTGCAAGTCGCTACTCCCTCAATCTAGCCTGGGCAGGTTGGGCCATCTTTACCCCCTTTGTTAGGTCCCTGTATTACTAGTATAGTCCATTACTATTGTTAGTGTAACCCCCTTATTGTTATTATTGTACCCTTGTAACCCCCATTTTGTTATTATTGTTCCCTTAAATTATTATTGTTAGGTTGGCTAGGATTACATTATGGCCCCATAGACTCCTATATATATAAAGGAGGTTTTGTAAATTGTATCATCCAATAATTTTTCATTTATGTAATGTATTGGAGATTTCCCCTAGAAGTGGCTTATTTCTAAGGTGTTGATATCTCTTTTCTTCTATTTTTGGATCTGGTTACACAACATTTGGTATCAGAGCTTTGGATTCTAGGGTTTCGCTGCTCTAAACAGGTCATCGTGGAATTTTCGCTATAACCTTTTTTCTATGAAGGTTCAGAATCTAAAATTTTTAGTGTGCGAAGCTGAAATCCTGAGGAAACTCGTCAAAAAATTTCAGAGCTTGGTTGACAATATTTTCGGAGATATGATCTGTGGAAGGTAGTGCTTTTTCAGGCTCCCGAATTTCATCTCAAAGAGGTGATCGTGGAAAAATATTCATAACTCTCTCTCGGAGCATTCGATTGGAGTGTCGTGAAAAGTGGTTGCAATTAAATGAACTTTAGTTTCTTTTATATCAATTTCAGAGCCAAATGATGAAACAGTGAGATGTGGCAAGTCGTACAAGTTCTCTCTACTGAACCAGTCGATAATTAGATCATTGTGGGAGATTGGACACAGCTTTGTCTTGGAGAATCCAAATTAGGTCATACCTATGGCATTCCAAAGATAATTCAGAAGGCTACATTGGTGCCAAAATTCAAATATTTAAGTTATACAATCACAGAGATAATCCAATTTCAATATCAAGCTCCTCAAAAGCAAGAAAAAGGTGTGTATTTTTTTCCGAATTGCATAAGTCTTGTTTGAAGAATCAATTTGAATTGATTCCAAGGGCTTATTGTAGAATAGATATTAGTATTGGGTTCTAAAATATGCCCCATAAAAATAATTCACCACCCATTAAGCCTTCATAAGGCTCTACGATGACTCATGAAGATGAATAATTTCAACATGATCTATCAAAATTACAAGAGCAAGTGCACCAAATTTCGCTCTCGCAAAGAGCAAAAAAAAATGAAATGGAAGTTTTGAAGAAAGGCATGGAAGAGAAGATGGAAGATTTGAAGAAAATCATGGAAGATAAGATGGATGGCATGGAAGCTGGCATGGAAGCTAAGATGGATGACATGAAAGACAACATGGAAAACATGAAGAATGATCTAAAAGCAAACATGGAAGGTTTGACAAAGTTGATACAAGAGATTTTTCCTAATGGTGAAAAGATAGTAGAAGAACCTCATGATGAGAAAAAAACAAATATTGATCGTGATTTCATAAACTCTAATGTTGGTGGGAAGAACCACCATATTCCAAAAATGGATATGAGGAAGTTTGATGGAAAGGATCCTGTAACATGGATACTACAGATGGAGCAATATTTTGATCTCCATAACGTGCAAAACACACAAAAGGTACGCATTGCAATTTTACATTTAGAACAAAATACATTTGTATGGTATCGATGGCTTTGCTCCCGTAAAAAAATTGTCACTTGGTCAATTTTTACAAAGGAAATGATAGCACATTATGAGGATACAAAGAGCAACACCTTCTTTAGCCAATTGATAAATCTCAAACAAAAGGGTTTAGTGGGGCAGCACATTGAGGACTTCCAAAAATTGAATATAAGGGTAATTAATATTCCAGAGGAACACAGGATTGATCTCTTCTTAGGTACTCTAAAGGATAACATTGAACATGAAGTTCGTGTTTTGGAACCTGATTCATTGGAGAAGGCATTCAGGTTGGCAAGAAAAGTTGAATGTAAAATTATGGCGACAAGGAAGCCTACCACTCAATTCTATAAAGAAGGAAGTGTTGCTACGCCTACATTTCCACAACCTACAAGGTTGACACCACAAAAATTGGAAGAAAAAAGAGCAAAAGGGCTTTGCTACAGTTGTGATAGAAAATACACTAAAGGTCATAAGTGTGCTGAGAAGAAATTATTTTATATAGATTGTGAAGAGGAAGAAGAAAATGAACAAGAAGAGGATATACACCAGGAACCAGCCCTAGAAGAGGAAGAAATGAATCCGACCATATCATGTAATGCACTGGAAGGAATTACCACTCCTCAAACTCTCAAGATAGAAGGACATATCAAGAAGAAAAAGGTAATAGTGTTGATTGATTCAGGTAGCACCCATAATTTTATTCATTGCAAGGTAGCCAAGGAATTAAATTGTTTCCTATACCCAACACTAGAATGTCAAGTGATTGTGGAAAATGGAGGAACTATAAATTGCTCTGGAAAATGCCATAATATCAAGCTAACCATGGGGAAATATGTATTGACTAGTCCAATGCTTTCCATTCCTATGGGAGGTGCTGATGTTGTACTAGGAGTACAATGGTTACAATCTTTGGGGACGATAGCTTTTAATTTTCAAGAACTTTTCTTGAAATTTTTTTCAGAAGGAAAGGAAGTCAAATTACAGGGTATTTCGGGGAAGACGGGAAGGATAATAAGCTCTAATTTCATGACAAAGCTTCTAAAGAAAGAACAATGAGGCATAATTGCACAATTATGCTCATTAGAAGTTCCAACATAAAAATCATCTATTTCTGCAGATCTCCAACAAGTCTTGGACAATCATTCCAAGGTGTTTCAAAATCCAAAAGGAATCCCACCTATTCCTGATCATGATCATGCTATTCATTTGATTCCAGGAAGTGTTCCTCCAAACATCAGGCCTTATAGATATCCTTACATCCAAATGAGCGAAATTGAACGTATGATTGCAAAAATGTTGGAGGCGAGTATAATTCAACCTAGTCAAAGCTCTTTCTCTACCCCTATAGTATTGGTACATAAGAAGGATGGATCATGCTGAATGTGTCAGGATTATAGGGAGCTCAATAAGCTCACCATTAAAGATAAGTTTCCCATTCCTGTGATTGATGAATTATTAGATGAATTACATGGAGCAATTTATTTTACCAAGTTGGATCTTCGTTTAGGATATCATCAAATTAGAATGAAGACTGAAGATATTCCAAAAACGTCATTTCGAATTCATGAGGGTCATTATGAATTTTTGGTCATGCCTTTTGGCCTTACCAATGCACCTTCTACATTTCAAGGGTTGATGAATTTGATTTTCAAACCCTTCCTTAGAAAATTTGTGCTAGTATTTTTTGATGATATACTAATCTACATCAGGTCTTGGAAGGATCATGTTGAACATGTGGAGAGGGTTCTCAAACTATTACAGGAGAAACAATTATATGCAAAAAACATCCAAATGTTTCTTTGGAGTACAAGAGGTGGAATATCTGGGTCATATTATATCTCACGAGGGTGTTAAAGTAGACCCTAACAAAATTAAAGCCATTAAGGAATGGAAAGTCCCCACAACCATAAAGCAGTTGCGAGGATTTCTCAAGTTAACAGGGTATTATCGCAAGTTTGTTCAGAATTATGGAAGAATAGTAGCATCTCTAACAACATTATTGAAGAAAGATGCATTTTCATGGACTCCTGAAGAAACTTAGGCCTTTGAACATCTTAAAGAGGCAATGTGCCTAGCACTGGTCTTAGCTACGCCACACTTCACAAAAACCTTTATTGTGGAATGTGATGCCTCAAGAAATGGAATTGGTGTTGTTTTAATGCAGGAAGGAAGACCCATTGCTTTTGAAAGTTGTCCAATCAAAGGAAAGTATTTACAAAAACCTATTTATGAGAAGGAAATGTTAGAAATACTACATGCACTAAAAAAATGGTGAACTTACCTAATGGGACGACACTTCGAGCAAAAAAATGATCATGACAGTCTTAAGCACTTTTTGGAAAAAATGGGTCGTAAAGATGTTGGCTTATGACTTTGAAATAATCTACAAAAAAGGAAATCTTAATGTTGTTGTAGATGCACTCTCAATAAAGAATTAAGAGGTGGAAGCATTGCTTTGTGCCATTTATATTGTCCAACTAGTTTGGATAATCGAAGCAAGAGATGAATGGAAGAAGGACAAAGATGTATGGACACTCTTTCAAAAGTTGCAGCAAGATCCTAGTACATCTGATACATTTAGTTGGAAAAATGATTCCTTATGGTACAAAGATCTCTTATATCTTTGTAAGAATTCCCAACTAAAACAAAATATTCTTCTGGAATTTCACACTTCTCCTTTAGGAGGATACTCAGTATTTTTAAAAAATTACCACAGGGTGAAGAAAGAATTTTTTTGGGATGGCCTTAGATCTAATATTGAAAAGTTTGTGGCGGAATGTTTGGTTTTCCAGCAGAATAAAGTTGAGACAATTAAGACCAGGGGACTTCTACAACCTTTATCCATTCCAAGTCAACGTTGGGAGGAGATTTCAATGGATTTTATCACAGGTTTACCTAACTCTGAAGGAAAGAGTGTCATAATGGTGGTAGTTGATAGAATTACCAAGTATGCACACTTTTTTGCATTATCTCATCCATTTAAACAAAATAAATTTGCTACTACATTTATGGGGAGAATTCAAAAACTACATGGAAGCCCAAGGGTTATTATGAGCGACAGAGATCCCATTTTTGCTGGAAATTTTTGGACGGAGTTATTTCCTTGTTTGGGTACTCAATTAGCTCATAGATCATCTTATCATCCTCAATCTGATGGTAAAATTGAGATAGTAAATAAATGTTTGGAAGGATATCTTCGTTGTTTTGTATCTAATAAACAAACACAAAGGGTCAAGTGGTTACCTCTCGCTGAATGGTGGTATAACACTTCCTTCCATATTGCAGCAAAAATGAACCCATTTATGGCACTTTATGGATATCATCCACCATCCATCACATCATCTTTAAGAGAAAATTCGAAGGTTCAAGCAGTGGAAGATCACATCGAGCATCAGCAAGAAGTTCTCCAACTCTTAAAGGATAACCTGAATTTGGCACAAAATCGAATAAAACAACAGGCAGATCAACATCGCAGCGAGAGAAGTTTTGATGTAGGAGATTGGGTATTTTTACGGCTACAACCATATAAACAAATGTCCCTCAAGCAAGCTAAGAAGGATAATAAATTATCACCAAAGTACTATGGTCCTTAAAAGGTGTTGCAAAATATTGGTACTATGGCATACAAATTGGAGCTTCCTGCTTCTTCATGAGTGCATCCAATTTTCCATGTTTCATGCTTAAAGAAGGTTATAGGTGAAAATCTTCCAGTTCAAACAATATTGCCCGAACTTGATGAGGAAGGAAAAAATCATATTGGAACCTGAAGCAGTCACAGAAACAAGAACTCGACAGCTACGAAATCGATCAATTTCAGAGTATCTCATCAAGTGGAAGAACTTACCCACTGAATATTCTACATGGGAGGATGAGAATTTTATATTAAGCAACTGAGAGGTTTTCTCATGAGTACAACACTTCTTTGAAAGAGAGGGGCATGTTAGGTCCCTATATTACTAGTATAGTCCCTTACTGTTGTTAGTGTAACCCCCTTATTGTTATTATTGTACCCTTGTAACCCCCATTTTCTTATTATTGTGCCCTTATATTATTATTGTTAGGTCGAATAGGATTACATTGTGGCCCACTAGGATTACATTATGGCCCCATGGACGCCTATATATAAAAAGGAGGTTTTTAAAATTATATCATCCAAGAATTGTTCATTTATGTAATGTATTGGAGGTTTCCCCTTCGAAGTGGCTTATTTTTAAGGCGTTGATATCACTTTTCTTCTATTTTTGGAGCTGGTTACACAACACCCTTACATTAGCTTTTTCTCTTGAACAGTGTATGCATTGGTACTGCTACCAATAATTAGGCCAAATATGATGCAGTGTGAGGTTTATTAGCCAATTCCCTTTCACATCGCATCCTCCACCTTCATGTTTGTTTAGATTCCCTGCTTCTTGTCATGCAATTGAATGGTGTATATCGTGTGCATAATCCTATCCTTTTTAGAAGATATCTACAAGTAAATCTTTTGATGCATGAGTTTGAAATCATTAAATTCAGTCATATACCTAGAGCACAAAATCACTATGTACAGAGCATTGCAAACAATATTATACATTGGCATCTAGCACACGCATTTAACACAAGACAATAACATAAAACCATCAAAACGATGCATATCCATAATATGTGTCATATAAAATGTCTTAGAGTCCATAAACTCTAATACATATTACATGGCCATAGCATGTTACAAAAACCCAAAAATGGGGGCACCACCTTCCCCTACACACTAATCACTATCTGGAGGATCCAGAGCCAATGGCTCTACTCCCACAGATCATAGATCATGCATCCCTTGTCTGACCATCGCCATGCGCCACATGACCCCTCGCCACTCTAAGGGTAGACCAATACATGGTTCTATGTACTTGTCCTCTAAGTCTTGCCAGTCGCGCTCTGAAACATCGGTCAAAAGCCTCTCACATCTATGATGGACGTCGTCCAGGAGGGCTTCCACATCCTAATTTTGTGGTGCTCTCGATCCATTAGGTCTGGCAGTTCATGATATTGCAGGTCGTCCCATATACCTGACTAGTTTTACCGGTGCTGTATCTGCATACCAAAAGTGAAAGATTCAGTACCATATACAATATTCTCAAAATTTATAATTCAAATAAAAGATTAGCAATTTTTCACTTACCATTAGCCCCCATACCTAACCAGGTGGTAGTGGCAAGCCCAAGTCCCCATGATAACTCATCCCACTATAGGGATAGGCAACTATGTATAATGGTATCTAATCCAAATGAGCAAAGAACTCGGGTCGGAACACTCATTCGACTGCCCCACCTCCTCCTCTACACAGTAGTCACCCCCATCGGCACATCTTGGGCTCCCTCGGGCCCCCATCGTGGAGCTGTATGTGATGTCAAAGTGTTTGAATCTTCTCAAAGAAGAGCGAGCACAACACTGTCCCATATGCACATCCATGGTTCACTTGCTGCTTGCATAGTGACAACTATCATTTTAACAACGACAGCATCATCTCGGCCCACCCATAGTAGGTCCCACTTAACACACTCTCCACAAGAATCATATGCCCTCTAGTGATGTGGTGGAGTGCCTGGTTGCCCAAGATCCACAACACCACTGCGGCCATAGCACGGGTCTCTAACCTCTCTAGATCCTCGTTGGTTATGTGTGTCCCTTCGACATGGAGACCTAGTCGACAATGGAGCTCTACAAACTCCATGAGGTTCCGCCCTTGCGGTAACACTGGCTGAGTATTCCCAACCATCCCATGTGGTGGGAGACCAGTCAAGAAATATATATTGTGGACCGTCAACTCGATCCAGTGCCCCTGAACTATAAAGACCTCATGGTCCGGGTCCCAATAGCTGACAATCTGGGCCAATAAGGGCTCTCCAGCTCTCATCAAAGGGTTCTCCACAAACTTCAGAGCCCCAAACCTGGCCAATGCACTGCAGACACCCTGATCCTCCCGGATCTCCGACCGTAATGTGGCCAGGTCTCTCTCTCTCTCCAGTTGATCTGTAATTCTTCCATATCTACACAAAAGCATCATATTTGTCAGTGTACATATAGGAAAAATTGTATCCAAACATAAAAGCCTAGTTCTCAGCCAAAAAACAACACATAAAATCCCCTCTCTCTCAGGTCGCACTTTTCAGGCCCAATCCTAGGACAGGTCAGAGTTTTATGCCCAAAACCAGATACCCTGGTCATAGTTTTTGCCACAAAAGAGCAACCCTGTTGTGAAGAGGAGCGGGGGTCTCTTCCTAAGCTCTAGGGACCTAAATTGAACTTTCAATCCACTGAAATGAAAGAGTAGGGTTAGGCCTCTTACTTGTAACTAACAGATCTCGATTCCAATGGTCGGTTTGTCCACTACGATCACTGCAAGATTTAGGGCCTTCTCTCCTCTCTACATTCACCACAACTCCACATGCAAATGAGTGAATTTGGATGGAAAATGCCTTATTAAAAGAAAACCCCTGATTTTTATTTCGCCTTCTGTGGCCAAATTGTAGCTCAGTTTGAAAAACCATCTGTACCATTGGGAAGCTCTCACGGAGCCCTCAAATAGGTATCTATTAGTTTTTCATGATTTTATACTTCACCAGGACACATTTTGTCCAAGAAGGATTACTTCACCACTCCTAAAAATCAAATTTCTTCACTTGCAACACTTGTACTTGGGGCACCACTTTTCCTCCATACTTTTCCATGTTCCTGTTGATTTTCGTCGTGAGTAACCATCTTGTACTCATGTATTTATGGTCCCCACCGGACCTTTTCTGTGTGGCAGCATCATCGAGTCACCCTTGTTTAGTGCATCCGAGTTGAGTCATCATCACATTCATGGAGTCTATCCTGAGTCCCTTTGTATACCACCATAGTCCTACATCCTTCGTTACTTGGTTCCTCTCTCGTGTCGCACATTATGGCCTTCAGTCCTACTATCCCCTATCCCTCATCATATTGTGTCAGTCGCATCCAGGTCATCCTTACCCTTTACGCTCTAACAAGGGAAGTCATCTGTCCGCTACTCAGTACCCCCAATTTCATTGTCATCCATAGTGTCAGTCTATCAGTCTCTCTACTATTTTCTCTCGTGCCTTAGTTGAGGATCCCATATTGCCTCACCTATGGCAGACCTCCTTCTGTCGACATCAGATCTTTCATTATAGAAGACAGGTATAGATGGCGGTGTACCTTGGTTCCAGCTTCCACTCTTGTTCAATGCCTCAGATCAGGAAAAGGGACTCCTTATTACCCTTTGACTTGATTGTTTCTCAACTCCAACTCCTTTCAGCATGATCAAGATCCATATAATTGATGGCTCAGTGATGCAAAAGATGATACCGGCGATTCCCTAGTGTGTGTGAGATGTTTCAGCCCTCATGAGGGGGTGGCCCTACAGGTAGCCCCCCACATGCCCAGATGACCTCTTCATTATAGCCTTCGATGCAGCTGCATATATTTGATGATGTCAGCCTCAGCCGCTTGCAGTGCCTTTTTGTTTGCATGTATGAGTTAGATGTTTAGAGCCCTTTCCTATTTACAAGGGCATTTGGGTTTTATTTTATCTCATGTACTTGGATATTATTGTACAAGTCCTGGCTGTTATCCCAGGAACAGTATGTATATGGGATTCATTATCATGTTTTTCCCTTGCTCATGTTTATTCCAACATGTACTATATTGTTCAGTCCCTTGTTTATTGGACGCATTATTCTTTGTATTTCTCTCGATGGGCATAGGTATGCCTCCCCTGTTGCCTATAGCACAGGTACACACTCATAACAGAGCCTTGTCGCACCTGTAAATCTCGCCTCCTCAGGGTCTATTCCTTCAATTCTTTGATCCACCCTATATTTCTCTTTCTCTGACTTCCCCTTCGATGTCCAGTGATTGAGTTCTTACAATGTACCTTAGTCATACGATTAGCTCCTAACACTCACATGTTGGGGGGAAATCTGTTACACCATTTTTTGGTAATCTAACCTGTTACTATTAGATGGACCTAAGTACACCATGTAAGACCAATTTTACCCTAAGTAAAATTTCTTTCACTATGAAAATAACTTAGTAAACCACCTTTATTAAGTTGTTTATGGTCTAAACAGGAAAACCCATGCTGAAATATTAAACAAATCTACATTTGTTTAATTTTCCTCAAGGAATAATTAGCTAAACATCAATTTAATTAATATTCTTGGTCATATTTAACCCAAAATAGGAAAATTAATTAGATAAATCATTATTTGTCTTATTTATTTCTAGGAATAATTATTTAAACCTTATTTAAACAATATTCCTTGTTAAATTTGACTAAATTATTTATAAAAAATTAAATAAATCATTATTTATTTGATTATTACTCAACCACATCCTTCAAATAATAAATAAATCATTTATTTATTTATTATTTACAAATAAATGGATTTGACCCAAGTCAAATTCTTTTTCCCTCCAACAAATATAATAAACTATTCCATAAAAATTGGATCTAGAATTGGTTAATAATATTTTAATTATGCACCAATATCTAGACTAACTCAATATTTTGTTAGAAATAGAAGGGTTTTTCCATTCACTCACTACCTTTTATTGCCTAAAGATCACTCTGGATCTATACTTTTGGTTTGACTTTGATCCACCATCATTGTCATATTTTTCTACCATTTTTCTTGTGAGCTCCCTTTGAGTTCCATTCATTGTCTAGGTTTTCTACACCATCAAGAGAGAGGTATTTTAGATCTGAAATGTTCAGGACTTACAAGAACCCATCCCATTGAGGAGGACTAGTAACATCCTTCTATGTTTTCCTCCCAGGTGCCATTAATACAAAATTCATTCAACATATTCTTGTCTTGTCTATTGGATGCATGTAATGACCCTTGTTTTTATTTACTACTTAATGTCTTTTAATGTATAGATCTAGATTTTTACAACATTTATCTTGGTCACTTAATTGCAGATCTAAAGATATTGGCACCCATATTTTCTTTTAGCGTTGTTTGTTATGCACAACTAAAGTGGTATTTTTTCATACACTTGGGATTAAGATTCATACTAACACCCATTGGGATTATGCTTCTCCCTAGCTTGTATGTTGCATGTTTCAGGAGAAACCATGGGCAAACCATGATGGCCACACTATGTCTCTTGTCTTCATGTGGGAGGAGGCATTTGGAGAATTTGAGTTCTTGGAGGGGGCACTTCATGGATGTTTTGTTTTTTGGGGTAGCTTGGGCCATTCTTGAAGGCCATAACATTTCAGCCCAAGATAAAAAAAAAAACCCCATACATACCATAAATGGAGAGAGAAATAACTTGAGTGGAAGAATTTAATCTCTCCAGGCAGCCCCAATACATTGCATGAACCGGGGGTTGAGGATCCTTTTTATGAGCTACCTATAATGGCTCATTTAATTTGGATGATAACATGGGTTTGGGAGTCTCTCATTGGGAATGAGGTTCGCCATGTTTTTCATCGCTCCTACCTTGAGAAGGCCATTGGACAACCAGAAGGTTTCCACTTACACCTTCCACCTTTTCATGATGTGAGCCATTTGGTTTTGCATACTTGGAAGGAAACATGGGAGGGCATATTTATTGTAGATTTCTAAGTAGTGGTGGGGACTATTGATTAGGAGGCCACAAGAGGAGGGGGGGAGGAATTTTTCTCTTCCTATATAGTTGCTTGAGGACAAGAAAAATTTTTGAGGGGAGGACTGTAATATAACAAAAATTTAGCCTTCATCTAAATGAAATATTATAGTTTTCTTTATCACTAGGTAGGTGAATAAGTGGATGGGGAGGCCCATAAAACTCTTTAACAGAAATAAAAAAAATTCAAGTATGAAAGAAAACCTTTGTAGCAGCTAAATAAAGCACCTCCAAGTATGAACAAGGATTATATCATGTTGATTCAGTCAACCTTGACCAAGTCAACAACGTTGTGATGGAGGAGTGGAGATTAACTGAAGAATAATGCAGTTTTGGAGGGAGATTGATCCCATGGAGAAAATGGCCTAATTGAGTGGGGCCAAGGGCAAGTAAGCTCATAATATATATAAGTAAGAGTATGGAAACGATATGAGGGGATGTTTTGGATTATTATTTTGTGTATGGTGTGTTTAGACTATTTGCATTCTTCAACTATTTAGTTGAGATTATTGTGTTGTTTAGCGCCGGGTGTTCCCAAGCGGGAATCCCACCTCTTTCCTTGAGAGGCCTCTTGGAAGAGCTTTGCATTCATTTCCACATTCTTTCTTTTAGGCCAAGCTACAACTTTCTTCATCAGCAGAGTTTCTACAGGTTATTGTGTTGTGTTGTAGGGTCCAGCAGTGGAGAATTAGATCAGGTGTCTTCAGAGATAGTTTTTCTATCGGGGAAGGATTCCATCCATTGGGAGGCCTGTAAAGAAGCCCCTCAAGTTTATTTCACACATTTTGCACTAGGAGATCTGTGTTATTTAAGGGACGAGTTGCACGAGTAGTTGCAGTGGTTGTTTTGGGAGGAGATTTCTTTAATGGAGGAGCCATTCTTTCATTTGAAGGATCTATTGGAGGAGATCTATAGTTCTCTACATCAGCTTCAGCCATATCTTATCATTTCAGTTGTTGCAGCATATCTTTAGCCCTATGGCTACAGCACATTGGCACATTGTGTGAAATTTCCGGAAACCCACTTGGGTTGTCTTGGGAAGCTGATCTAGTGCCCGAATCTATATTTTTAGATTCTATTAGGGCCTATATCAATTTTTTTCTATCATTGTATCATATCTAGCTATAGATATGCATATTATGACTACGTTATAGTAGCTCTCCAGCATTTTATGTTCCAGCATCATCCCACTTTTGAGAGTGTCTATGTATTGGAGGCTTATGTGATTACATTCTATGGTTTATGCCTGATTGTTTTGTACTTATTTGCTACATATATGATCAATAATATGGCTCTATATTGGTCTCATGACTTCATGTGTTAAATACTTGTTTCTGCTTACATTTTATGCACTATATTTCTTCTATTTCCAATTTGGAATATTATAAGAAGGCCGAGATGCTTCAGATAAGTTCCAGGGGCCACTAGGTCCATCAGGTGCTAGCAGGAGAATGAGGCCTATCCAGAGCAGCCAGTATCCATTCTCAGAAAACTAGTAGTCTATTCTGACTATTTTGAAAGTTTTGAATCCAATGGAGGGATTTTTAGAAGCTTTTAAGGATTTTTGAAAGTTGAGATGCTTCGAAGAATTTTTTAGTGAACTTAGAACTAGGGGTGCCACCAGGTGTTTGAGGTGAAACCGGAGCAACTAGAGGCCAGTTTATGAAAATTAAAAGTCTATTCTGATTATTTTGGACATTTTTAATCTATTGAAAGGATTTTAATAGATATTTGAAGACTTCTGAAGGTCAAGGAGCCACAAGGAAATCTTGGGTAGCCTAGGGCCAACAATGGATGGAGGCCTAGATTGGGGAGACAGGGCTCATTTTGAGCAAATTATTAGTCTATTTTAGAGGTAAGATGTATGCTAGATATATTAGAGAAGGTTTTAGGGACAAAACGGTTTCTTAGAGGGTTAATGCCAGAGAGAAGCTCGGGGAAGCTTAAGGCACCATCAGTAGAAATCAAGTCTAAGGGGACCTAGATCATCTTCAGAGAGATTTCATCCATTCCAAGGATATAAATGGTATTATAAACCAGTTGGTTCAGATCATATAACCATTGGAGTTGATTTTGTAACTTGTAAAATAAATTTTCCATCCTAATCCAAAAGAGCCAAGTCAGTTGAAAAGAGCTCAAGGACACGTAGCCCACGGTATTCGGGTGAACTCCTATATTAAATTTTATGTTATGTGTTGATGCTTATTTTTTTCATTATATGGTTTTTAAAAATTGTTAATATCAGGAAAAACAATTTTTCTTAAAGCACTTAAACAGTTAAAAAAATACACCTATTTCAATTATTCATTTCCGCACAAGTCAAGGACAAGCTAGATCTTAATTGTTTAATAGAGTGGGAGCTTCTTGAAAATCATAACAAGTTCTCCAACCCATTTTCAGATCAACTATAGGCCAAACAGAATATTTTGTGTTGTATATGGAATATGGGTTGACACCATCCATGGCTATGTTGAGTCATAGACTTCATACTTCATCCTTGAATTTTTTGGGCCATGTATCCTCTATATGCTTCATGGCTATTGAATCTGTTGGGATTCACATAACTCCCAAATCACTTCTGCCTGAGGCATTCCATCCTTGAAACATAGCTAATTATTTTCATTGAAAGAGACTTTGAATCCTTGGGATTATAGCCATTTGCTTCAATAGCTTAATAGGAGGACAACATGATTTACCCTTCTTTTTTTATTTATCATACCTTTCATTCCCACATTGGGGACATATCTCTTTTTCTTCATATTATCCTCTGTATAAAAGAAAATCATTTGGACATGCATGATATGATATGTACTCAACACCCAACATTTTCAACAATTTCTTTGCCTCCTTGTAGCTACTGGGCAAGACATTATCACTCGGAAGAACCTTATCATTGAATAACCTATAGTTGGTGATCATGGACAATATTAATGTAGGAATCTATAGGGTAAGTTCTTTAGATAAAAAAAAGAAGGTCACCACTCACAAATATATCACGGATCAATACACCAGTATTTGATGTGGTTAAAACCCTCGAAGAGGGAAATAGTCCACGGCCTGAGCCACCGTGACCACTTCAGGAAATTTATTAATATAAAAAATAAAATTTACATAATCTTCTCTCATAAATGGTTACCGTAAAAATGAAGCTCCGTGCTCTTTAAATAGAGATCATGAACCAATTGGGTGTTAGGCCATGGATCAAGTGTTGGTAATATCGAGGAGAGAGTGAACCGTCAGATCACTACATATCATGACCATCGGATTATAAATTACAAATGTACATTGTAAAGAAACAAACTTTACCTAACTATACACTAGACCAAGTTATACTTAACTATTTCCTATGTGTCGGAATATCCTAACACCCCCCCTTAAGAACAACTTGGGATAGGATTGAAGGATTTACAAAGGTGACACAAAAGGATACTATTTCCTATGTGTTGAAATATCCTAACATCCCCCCTTAAGAAAAACTTGGGATAGGATTGAAGTATTTACGTAGGTGACACAATAGGAGAAGGAAGGAGGTATTAGGGCCTAACCTCCTTTAATGATAGCTTTCCTAAACTCCAATCATAGAACAAATTTTAGTAAACTTCACTTCTGTGAGAGACTTTGTAAAGATATCAACAACATGATCATTGGTTGAACAATATTACACTTCAAGAACAAGGTCGAATGAGATTTATGATGAAGTGTATATGAAGCTCAATGTGTTTCATACTTCTTTGGATTGAAAGACTTGAAGACCAAGGAAATAATGCAAGTGTCCTAAGTATGTCATTTCAAAATTCTTTTTGAGGCTAGACTTCACATGGTTTATATGGTTGGGATCACTACCAATAACGATAATATCATCAACATAAATAACCAGGACAATGAAGGACTTACCCACTTTCTTGGTGTAGACAGTGTTGTCAGAATGACACCTAGAAAAGCCATTATCTAAGAGATATCTATCCATTTTGGCATACCAAGCCCAAGGAGCTTTTTTGAGACAATAGAGAGATTTTCTAGGGAGAAAAAAAAGGCTAGATTCATTTTGGATAAATCCAGGGGGTTGTTCCATGTAGATTTATTCATGCAAACTTCCATGTAACAAGGCAGATTTAACATCCACCTGATACACTTCCCATTTAAAGGAGGAAGCAAGTGAAAGAACAAGGAATATAGAATTAATTTTGGAAACGTCGAGAATTTTTTAGTATATTCAATGCCTTCAACTTGTGAAAATCCTTTAGCAACAAGACGATATTTATGTCTATCCACTTTTCCATCTGGTCCAAACTTTGTTTTGTAAGCCCATTTGCATCTGAAAAGTTTTCTACCCTTTATAAGAGGAACAATATCCCAGGTATCATTTTCCAATAAGGAATGATATTCTTCATTCATAGGTTCATCCTAGATTGGTTGACTTGAATCTTCTTCAAAGGTGTATGGATCAGGATTTTCTAGAACTTGAGCCAATAAGGAGGAGGCTCTTTCGAATAGAGAACGTGTAGAATGTCGATCTGCAGGGTCACTTGCAAGAGAACTTCCTGCATCCCGAGTAGAGCGTACCCTTATTGGAAGCTATTCAGCTAAAGGAATATCTTCAAGAGGTGGAGGAGTATTTTCATCCTTAATGTCATCATATGAACTAGAAGGAATGCTATTAAAAATAGAAGAGATAGAGAGAGGTGGCACATATGCCGAATCAGGCACGCAGGCCAAAGTTGGCACGCCTGTCAAAATAGGCTTGCAGGTTGATATATTTTCATCAAATTTTACATCTCTTCTAATGATTATATTTTTGGATTTTTGTTGAATAAGTCTATATCCTTTGACATTTCATAATATGCAATAAAAATGCATTTTTCACTGTTACGTTCTAAGGCTTTATGTTTCACATCTGAAATATGGGCTCAAGCATCACTTCCAAAAACACAAAAGTCAGTTACATCTGTTTTGGTTGAGCTCCAGGCTTATTCTGGAGTTATATTCCTTAAAACCTTAGTAGGAATGTGATTTACTATGTAATTTTCACAGTTACTTGCTTTTGCCAAAAAATTGGGACTAAGTCCTTTAGATTGAAGCAAACAATTAGCCATTTATTTTAAGGTGTGATTCTTCCTTTCAGCTACACCATTTTTCTATGAAGTATATGGAATGATATGTGTCAATTGAATTCCATGCTCATTGAAAAATTTTATAAATTTTTTTCTAACATATGCTCTTCCATTTTTAGATATTAACTTAAGAATTTGATGTCCAGATTATTTCTCAACAAAGGCCTTAAATGCCAAGAACATGTTAAAAAATTCACTCTTGAGTTTTAAGAAGTATATCAAAGTGCGTCTGGTAAAATTATCAATGAAAGTTAAGAATTACTTGCAACCAGAGAAAGAAACAACAAGAAATGGACAACATAAATCATTTTGCACAAGTTGCAAAGGGGCTGAAGCGTGCCAAGAGGCACGTTTTTCAAAGCTATACCGATGATTTTTTCCGAGTACACATCCGAAGCAAACACCATCTTGGAAAAATACCATAGTAATACTTGTCACCATATTTTATTTACATAGAGTTTGAAGAGAGCGATAATTTAAGTGACCAAATCGCTCATGCCAAAGTTTTCTCACTTCATCATTATGAGCAAAAAAAACAGAGGGAAGACATGATACCCCAAAGTTATCAAACTTATACAACCTTGTGGAATCATCAGCAATGCCAGTAGTTAAAATATTTCTAGGATCTTTAAGGTCCTTTATTGCAACATCATGAGGTGAGAATTCTACTATTTTCCATTTCACCTGAATGAGTTATCTCATAAACAGACAAAAGGTTTCAAGACAAGGTAGGAACACATAATGCATCATTAGACTAACCATTACCTAGATGAATGGTTCCAGATCCTACAACACTAAGATATCTATCATCACCAACATAAATATGTTTGGTGCTACAATCATTTAAAGAATAAAAAATGGATTTATTTTTTTCCATGTGGTAAGAATCTCTAGAATAAATGAGCCACTAATTAGAATGAGAAGAAGAAGATACATTTAATTCATAACCAGATCTTGATGCTTGAAAACCATAAGAAGAAATTATAATTCCTAAAGATGAATTTGAAGAGTTCTCCAAACTGATGTGGTGCTTCTTCATTGTTGCTTCCAAGACTTCAATCTTCTTAAAACATTTGGACTCTACATGGCCATCACGATTACAAAATTTGCAATGTCTATCTGTTTTCTTCCATTTATTTTTATTTCCCTTATTAGTTTAGTGAGCTTCTTTTCAGTTTGTGGCTGAAATTTGTTAAGAACCTTGTTTGGTTTAGGACCATTCTTTTTAGGATACTGCTTCTTGGGATTTCTTTGATATGGTTGTTGTTGGGCTATTAAGGCTTTCTTATAAGATTTTCCGGTATTGATAAGACCAATGTGTAAGTGTTTTTCTTGGTCTCTTATCAAAGAATCGCAAAAGGCATCAAAACAGGGGGACTTGTAGGTTGTTCCTAGAGAAATGAGGGCGTCTCTAGTGGAATGGAAGGTGGAAACAAACACAGAGTATGCAGGTCCAAGCTTAGAAAGAATGGAATAGATAAGGCTACCATCTTCCTTTTTGACCTTACAAACTTCTAAAATAAGTCTAAGGGCTTTGAATTTGGACAAAAAATCTTCAATAGAGGAGAAATTACCGGGGTCCAAAGTAAACAAATCATTTTCAAGATGGCGGGCCTTGATCTCATTTTGAATGCCAAAAACAATATTTAGCTTTTTCATAACTGCATCAGGGGTGTCAATTTCTTGGGTATGAAATTGAAGATCTTGAGCACTGCACATTCCTATCAACCCTCATGTTTGATCACGTTTATTTTCCCATTTAGCAACTTTATCTCCATCGGTAGGTTTAGTTTCTTGTCCAAAGGCTATTCTATAAAGCCCTTTGCTTTTAAGTAAGTCTATCATGTAGGATAGCCATTGGAAATAATTGGTGTCGTTAAGAATAACAAGGCATGCACTTTCAATTTTTTTTTTTTAAATATTGAAGCTAAAAAAGCTAAAAATAACCGCTCCAATGGAAATATCTCGAAAATTTAGGCTGGTTTAAAAAAAAATGGCTCGGAAAACGGCTTCCTATGAGGAAGTTATGCCTTTTTGAAAACATGTGTTGTAGATGCCGAATAGTTACGTGAAAGGATGAAAGATGATGATGAAGTTCTACTTTTAAAAAAAATCCCCACCCTTTTAAAACTGAATACAATAAGTTCACTTTAAAAAAAGACTACTTTATGTGACCCACTTTTATAAATAAGTGACAGTCACTTTTACAATGTTACTTTTACATGTGCTTTTGAAATAAAACCCTCTTTTTAAAATCAGAAACTTGCCAAAGGGATTTATAAGAAAAGGTAACTTAACAAAAATATTTTTACAAAAATAAGTCTGAGGGAGAGACTTGAACCAAAGACCTCTATTTCCATAAACTAACTTTACACCAAATGAGCTAGTAAAAGGATTCTATAATTGTTTGAAAGGGGGAAGGGTTTTTTTCTTTTTTCTCTTCGATGTGTGTGTTTTCTCCTCTAGATCTAAAATGACATAACTCAACCAACAAAAAACCTTTTCGAATGAAAGGAAAGGGGTTCCTCACTATCACAGACATTTTGGAGATAACAACGCAGTTCTCTCGGCCCGAAAGTGGTCAAAAAGAGTAGATATGGAAAACGACAGTTGCATTCAGTCAAACTGGCTTTGAATTTCGATCAACAATGGATGTGGCCCTCAAAATGGCTCTGATACCATGTAGAAATTTACAAGGTAAGTTCCTCAGATCAAACACCAAATTTCACCGCCCACAAATAGATCACATATAAGTACGCCAGTATTTGATGTGGTTAAAACCCTTGAAGAGGGAAACAGTCCATGGCCTGAGCCAACACAACCACTTTGGAAAATTTATTAATATAAAAAATAAAATTTACATAATATTCTCTCATAAACGGCTACTAGACAAATCACCCTCCATTCTCTTTAAATAGATATTATTGACCAATCAGGTGTTAAGCCACAGATCAAGTGTCGGTAATACCGAGGAGAGAGTGAAGCGTCAAATCACTACATACTGATGCAGGAATTCTGCTAGAAAGAAGATCCCACATATAAGAATACAACTGATTCACTAAACTATGAAAATGCTCAAATTTTCTATAATAAAATCATGAAAAACATTTAACTTAAATTCACATGAAGGCAAAAAGAGCCATTCAAATCAACTACATATAACCATATCAAAATTCTCTGGCCAAATATTACATTGGGCAGCCTCTTGGCACTTGGCCCTTTAAACCACTCCTCACTCACTCCACTCTTAACTATCTTAGCTCTTCAACTATTCAACTGTGTTTTCTCCTCACAAAACCACTCATATTTATACATAAATAATGAATTTAATTCATTCCAAAAATATCTCCACCTAATCCTCAACTAAATCTAATTTAAATTCATTTTAGGTGTGGACTCAACAAAGTCCCGTACATAGAATTCCTACTCCCTAAATTTGCTACCTAATTCTATTTTCTCTCATATCCTTTTAATTAATAAAAGAATATATACAAAATCCTCAGTTTTATAATTTATCTCCTATTTTATTTAAAAATAAAAAATTAATTAATAAAACAATTAAAATGTCACACCCCCCTTTATTACATAATTAAAAATGAAAATTGGCCTTGATGCTCCTGCATCACATACCGTGACTATCTGATTATAAGTTACAAATGTACATAGTAAATAAACACACTCTACCTAACTGTACACTAGACCAAGTTATACTTAAGTATTTCATATGTGTCAAAATATCCTAACACCTCCCTAAAGAACAACTTGGGATAAGATTGAAGGACTTACAAAGGTGAAAAAAAATGAAACAATTTCCTACGTGTAGAAATATCCGAAAAATTAAATATACATTAATTCCTATATAGTTATTAACATTCATAAAATTGACCATTTGTAATGTTCATTGTGTGATTATATTTCTCAAAATATAAGGGAGGACTTTATGGTAACTTACCTCAAAATTTTCGAGAAACATGTATTCAAGAAGTCAAATTTTGCTTTCAAGTTGTACAGTAACATCGTTCTCCCCAACTGGGTAGAATTTGACTGACCTCTAGGTCCAAAGAGAGGGGTGGTGGAAGAAAATTTAAGGCTTTCGAATAAGGTGTTAGCGATAGGAGCATCATCGCTTAGCTGATCATCGTTCTGGAATTCATCTAACAACATTGTTTCCATGGCAGTCGTATCCCTTAAGTAATCATCCATACCAACTTCTATATTATTGCCTCCATTTACAGCTTGTGAAGAACTACTATTGCTGTAGTAATTCCTAATTCGTGAATTTGGACGTAGTGGGAATTGAATAGGTAGTTTATTCAACCATTCTTAGTATCATTCCTCTCTGATATTTTCTCTTAATTTAGCTTTCTCTCGATTTGACATTGTCGTGGGGTCCAACGGAAGATGGTAGGTTTGTCGCTCATCATCACTAGAATCCTAATAATTTAAGAAAATATATTTGAACATGATTAGTAAAAAATCTATGATATCAATTAGTAAGCACGTTGAGAACTCCACGATGGACTTTGAGAAATATTATGGAATGAGTTAGATTTTGAAGAATTGTCCATTCAATATAATTATGATATTTTCTCCATGCATTTGAGAAAAATAAACAATAAATTTTAGTGTACACACATAAAAGTAGTTTTGGTGCCTTAAAAATGGACCTATTTTTATCTGTGCTAATGTAAAGTTAACCACACTGGTGTGTTTTAGTTACAGCGCACCGGTTTTGTGTTAGTAGTTGACGCATCGATGTCGAATAACCACAAATAAAAAAAAAGAAACTTTATTTTTTTAAAGTGAAAAAAAAAACGGTAAATTAAAAAATGGGCAGGAAATTATATTCGAAAGTATAACTTCATAAACTATTATTTAAACAGTAAAAACTTATCATTATTTCATTATTTTTGCAAAAATTTTCAGTAGAGAATTGCACAAGAGACATACGTGGAGCAAGAGAGCACGACAGCAGGGTGGAGCAACGAAATATTTTCGAACAAAGATATTGAGAAAATAAAAATTTGAAACCTCTGGTGATTCAAACCATGTAGCATAGAATTTCAAACTATCTGGTGATTAAATTTTACTATAATAATCATTTTTATTACATTTTCTATTTGATTTAATACATGGTAAGTAAAAAATTTAAATTTTACTCTTCATTTTCAGAAAAAAAATAAAATAAAAATAAAATAACTATTCTTACGTTAAACCCTTGATTCTTTTTGTTGCTGCCCTTGCTTCTTCATGTTTTTGTGAGCACCAATGTGTTATTTCAATATAGTGCATCGTGCATGTACTATCTGAAAAAAAAAAAACAATTTTTTAATTGATGTCTGTGTTAATCGGTGCACCGTTTAATATATAATGGACCGGGTCTCCTTGTTGATAGAGAGCATCAGACGATGGTACCCTATTTTCGTGGTGATTTTATAAGAATATGTCGCACCACCCCCTCCACGACATCATATGCTACAAAAAATAACACTAGAGGATTTTATTAATTTGGCTGTGTTAATCGGTGCACTGGTTAACATATAATGCATCAGTTCTTCTTGTTGATAGAGAGCATTGTATGATGTTTCTACTGTTTTGGTGGTGCGTTTATAATAACATGCCGCACCGACGTCGGTGCATACATCAGTTTTCTTGATTTTTTTCTTTTTACCTGAAAATTTTATGATTTATTTATAAAATATATTAATGATTCGTATGGTACAGGATAAAAAAATGGCCAACAAGAGATCAAGTAACAAAAATAATGATAGCACATCAAGAAAAGCAAAAAAGGAAATTTCTTTGTAAATTCTTCACAAAAAAATATTATTTTTTAACTATATGTAAGTTTAACTAATATGTATTGTTTATTGTGTATCATGCAGAGCCACAAAATGATGAAGCTCAATAAGATTATTTCTGATCTAGGATCAACAGAGCATAAAATCTTGATGGAAAAATTGCAAAAAGATGAATCAGGTGAATGGAATAATATTATTGATCCAATATGAGTTTCTTTTTTTAATTTTTATTAATAATATACTTAAAGATATTAGATAACATGCTTCAAACAATCTATTAATTCACATATTTTTAATGTTCTATAGGGACCCGCAAATCAGAAAAGGAATGTTGTTCTAAGAAAAGAAAAGAAATAGAACATGCAAAAGAAAATGAATTTCTCCTTAGCTCATCTAAAGTGGTGTTGGAGGTTAATGAAAGGGGGGAAAACTTTTACAAAACTTTGAGGGATCTAGTGGAATGAATGTATATACGTTCTTTCCACTTACAATACAAAAATCAATCCAATGATTCTGAAAACAAAATTTTATCTAAACTACATGATGAGTTTCCATAGAAAATTTTAATGACATATGTCAAACTTTTAATAGAAAAAACGTACAACAACAAAAAGAAGGAATGAAAAATTAATATTCCTTTAATTTTTTTTCTAGAATTATATGTATATATTACTAGAAAGCAATCATTTATAAGTATCACTTTTGTTATATTTAATTTTCATATATCAATATAACAATTAAATAGTTTATTTTCATGTTACATTTTCACGAAGATTATGAAAATATCGAAGGATGAACGAGCTGATATTAGAAATATGCCAGTAGGAATGTCCAAAACGGTGTACAAGGAGATAGTCAAAGAAATGGACATAATTGCATCGCACGAGGATCCATCTCAACAACAACGTGCTTCAAATGTAATATGTAATCATTTAATATTTCGATTAGGTACAATAAATAAACAATTTAGCAAAAAATATTAATTTTCAAGTATTTTCTTGCAAGCATGAAAAGAAAATGGAACCCATTCAGCACATCATATAGGACGACAAGGAAGAAAAGGGTTGATATCTATGTTTTCTAGTAATTTTTACTTCCTTATAACAACTTAACTAGATTTAATTTTTTTATATTTTAAGTTTTTTTACAACAATCATCATTGAATGTATTCAAACAGGTGCTAACATACAAAGAAGAACCAGCCAACAATTTCATTGACATTGGCTTAAAATGGTTTATCAGTATATGTTGGCATATCAGAAATTAATTGTGGAATCTATAAGCATCTATCAATCTTGTTTTACTTAGCTCCGTCTATAATTAATAGAAAAAAAAATATTTTATATTAAAATATATGATTTTTTATGGGGTATAAAACTTACAGGAAAAAACGTATGGAACTGCGCCAATAGAAGAAATGTTGAAAGAGTGCATGAAATTTGGTTTTCAAAGAACGCGTATAGTTCATGAATCAATTGTTGCTATGGTACGCCATTTCTTTTTATTTACATTGATGTATATTATTTAATATTGCTTTCATTATTATCACCAATGTATATACACTCATTACAATTTATTTTTATGTTTGTAGATGGAATGTGAAGAAGAAGAAAAAAATCAACATTGTGAACAAAACATTCCTCAAAATAACCCAAGTCATGGGAGTAGCTCGAGCAATGACAACAGTTCAAGCGAAGAATGATGATCATTATGTTTGAATATCAAAGCAAGGAATTGCATTTTTTGAAATATTTTTATGTGAAATAAGACATTTTGTTTAATGTAATGTACATAGTTTCCCAATTGAAAGACAAAGGGATACCAATAACTCTCCCATTTTGTATGAAAAGAGTGTCTTATTCAAATATATATAATAAGATACTTTTTAATTTATTCTATTGCATTCTCCATTCTCGTTGTGAAATGTAACACCGTTGGTTAAATATATGGATGATTAAATATTATAATAAAGAGATGTGAAATGTGATGATATGATATAACAAATTAATCGAAACATCACATTCAAATGCACTAATAAAATTTTAATTGATATGAATACTATTATAAGATATGTGTCTACTTTTGATGAATAATTAATTTTAAAAAAAATCACAATAATTATGACATAATATAACAAATTAATCCAAACATCACATTGAAATTCACTAATAAAAAAGTAATTGATATTAATAATTTTATAAGATTTGTGTCAAATTTTGATGAATAATGAATTTTAAAATCAAAATAATTGCACTGTCACAGCTCAATGTCACTAAAAAATATAAAATGGACACTAGTGTGTGTTAGTTACTATGCACCAGTGTGTTTCTATGACCTATAGGTGTTGGGAAAAATACTGAGAGTGGGGGGTGAATCAATATTTAGGACTTAATCAAAACTTTTTACTTTTCCATTCACTAAAACCCATACGCTACTTCGCTGAAGCCAACTAGCGTATACACGCGGATATCCTTCATAACACTCGCGTATACACAGAGATCTTATTATGCCATTAATTCTTCACTTATATCATTCCATCATTCATTCATTAGATGTTCAATAAACTGTAAACATGTGCAGTAAGAACAGAATAAATCATCATACATAAGAAACACACATGAAAACCAGGATTTTAGGTGGAAACCCAAGTCGGGAGAAAACCACCACTGCCGTTGTCTCAGCCTTCAATATTTTATTATAGAGAAAACATCTTACAACATATGTGCTGGCGCAGCCTCCTACCAGCACGTAGGCACCCACCTGCGTTCGTTTACCAGCATCTCCTGGAAGGGAGCTACGACACCCTACTCTCGTTTACCAGCCTCTCTTGGAAGGGAGCTACGACCCCCTGATCTCGTTTACCAGCCTCTCCTGGAAGGGAGCTACGACCCCCTGATCTCGTTTACCAGCCTCACCTGGAAGGGAGCTAAAACCCCCTGACTGAAGGATACAACCCTCAGCACCACCATGGACCACGTTTCATCAATTTTCACACTGGATCCAAAGCTTCCTTTAGAACACAACTTGCAGGCCACGTTTCATCATATTTTCAGACTGGACCCACTCGATACATTTGAGCTCAATCATACATCATCAACAAATAGCAGTAACACAATAGAACAGATCAGACATTTGATACTTCATACTTCAGCAAACCCTAATCTTCATACACGCTTTCCTTTCACTGATCCTGCGTATATACGCGCCTTCGACCATACAAACCCGCGTATACTTCTGTACATATTACAGAGCTAATTTTACTTCCCATAAGTGCTTTCTCTTCATCAAACCCACGTATATACGCGCTTACTCTGCCGAAAACTAGCGTATAGTTCTTCAGACATTTAGGTCATTGCAATTCTTCAGAACAGATACATCACTCAGATTTTACCCTTTACTTCAAACAGATGTTCGCCTCATCTCAGATCTAATCATTCCATAAACAGATCTAGCAAATACAAATATATTCCAGATCTAGATTCCCTTCTTCATCATTTCTTCATTGGTGTATCATACATTCAGATCTTTCATTCAACTATAACCCTTTCTATTCAGATATGCTTCAGAGAGAAGTATTCATTCAAGCTCATACTTCTTGCACACATTTGCACAATGAATTTCTTCTCCTTATATAGGTTTACCCTTTATCAATACCATGAGCCAAAACCACATTACTTTCGATGGTATTCCTGGACGAGGTCACATAGACGAATCATTACTCAATACAATGGGTCAATACCATGGTGGTTACACCTGGTTTTACATATTTAGAGCGCTTTTGCCCATACACGACTTGGCACGTTATTTCTCGCGTGCATACGCTACTTTTTCTAGACAAATCTGTATATGCCTTGAGACATACTCTTTTCATCATGTTCTAGAACATATTGACATTCCTTCCATCATTACCTTCTATACTCATTGTATATACATCAGATTTACATCATTAAACAAGTTCATCAAGACATATTCCATCAGGGACAACTTCATCAAGTAGGTTTCCATCATCTTCATCAAGTGGGTTGCCATCAAGGACAACAGTCAGCATCATATTGCCAACAATCTCCCCCTTTGGACTTGATGGCAACCACGATGGTGTTTGATCACCACAACAGATAGATACATAAAGAATACAATGACACCATGTCACTCTTGACACCATTCTTTCTCTTTATTCAAACACCATGTCACTCTTCCCCTTTGACATCAAGGGCAAAGGGCGGACCAAAACCAACATAAGGTTTTTTTCTCCTCTTGTAGAAGGAAGCGTTTTGCAGATCTGATGTACACTGAAGTGACCATGCTCCCCCTGAGTTCATGCTGAACCTACAAACATATTTTTCAATGAAGTACATGACTCTATGACCTTCCTATCACCAATGACTCATACTTACATCAAAGATCCATCCAAGTGGATTTACATATGAGACTCAAATACCCAACCAAGTGGGTTTACACATCTCAACTCAACTAACCAACCAAGTGGGTTTACAAATTTGACTCAGCTACCCAACCAAGTGGGTTTACAAATTTTGACAAGTCCTTACATGACTAAATATTACAATTTTACATCATGGGTCTCAACAAGACCTTTTTATCAAATTATAAGTATGACTTTTTTTGACCAATACCAGAAATACCTCAAGAGAGAGATCATATTTCAGAATCATCATAATGCCAACAATGCATTATACTCAGCAAGACTAGTGCTCCCCCTGAAAATGTGCATCCAAACATCCTTTCCATATGTCCAAGGCTCCTCCTTAGCTTGTGCAATCTGAATACTTTTAACATCAAGTCATCAGCAACAATCTCTGCATGATCTGTCCGGATCTCCGAATCATAAGACTTCCATCATATCCAAAAGATATTCTTCATCAACTAAGAAATCCGGGCTCATCCATAATCTTCAACATAAGAAACCATGTATCATTTCATTAGCATGAGTATAACCAGAATAATGCTAACAGTACAATCATTAGCAGTCAGACTGATGCTCCCCCTGAACCTCTGCTCCTGATATTCAGCTGTCATCCCAATTCTCTTATCATCAATGCATACGCGACTGTGTCTGCTGGAACTCATGTGTATACGCGGCTTTAGTTCACTGAACCCGCGTATGGAAAGTGAATTATAGAAAATTTCACATTCCTCCATATCCCCCTGAATTTTTCCTTCCTGTACCTGTCTTCTTCATGTCAGATGCTCTGTCAGCAATAATCATAACCAGATCAATCATGAGAATCATCATACATCACTCCCCCTGTGACGATACATTACTAAGCTCCATAATGTATCTCACATCACTTCTGCAGTCATTAAGAGAAGTAAGCTTCAGAAGATGATGACTACAGTAGGGTCAATATTCCCTACGTTTCTGACCGGTCCTCCTTTTTTTTCCAAATTTGCTTGAACTTTCTAATTGTGTGCTGAAAATTGTCCACTTTCTCAGGTCTTCTCAACCTGCATTCTTTTTCTACATGTCCATACTTGTTACAAGAATAACATCTCATGTGTCCAGAGAAATAAGCATAAGAATCATAATGAGTATTTCTAATATTCCTTCTTTTGCAATCAGCTGCTTTATGTCCATACTTGTTACATGAAAAACAATATCCCTTGAAGAAACCGGAGTACCTTTCTATGTAGGATCTGTTTGTTTGTGGTTGAAACAATCTTCTTCTGCAATTGGCTCCAACATGTCCATGATTATGATATTTAAAGCATTCAACATTATTGAATGATTTCCTTCGAGAATTCATGATTGTCGGTTGACCTTTTGCTTCTTTCAACACTTCAGGCTTTGCATTGATATCGTTTGAATCTTTAGCACTTCCTTGTGAACTAGATTCTCCTTTAACAGTTTCATGAAAACCAAGACCAAGTTTAACAGAAGGAGACCTTTGACTACTAATAATATTGTCAAGAATCTTAGTACTATCTTGAAACCTCAAGAGTTTATCCTTTTCTTCTAATTTACCTTTGAGAATGTTTACCTCAACCTCCAATTTTTTGCATTGCTTCATCATGCTTTCTTCAACCATTTTTCCTTCTTCTACTTGATCATTTAAATTTAAGATCTCTTCTTTCAACCCATTTTCTTGCTCTTCAAAGATTAGTAAAAGTTCTTTATTCTTCTTATTTGATTTTTCCAGATCTGTTTTGAGCGAGATGATTTCTACTTCAAGTCCTTCACTATGATTGGTTACTTTGTCCCGCAGTCTTTGATACATTTCTATCTGTCCCTTCGTTGTTTCTATCTGTTCATTCAATCTAGAGATCACATCCTTGACGATAGATTCCCTCCTTTTAAATTGATCCCAAAAATTACTTTCATCATTGATCTTGAGATTTGCTTCTAGACTTATACTGTTACTTTCACTATCTTCATCATTGCATGCACAAGTGAGTGGATTACAAGAACAATAATCAATACCTGTTTCTTCTTCTTCATTTTCTGCTGCACATGTTTTCTGAGATATCTTCTTTTCTTGAGTAGCCTTCTTATTTTGCTTCTTTGCCATGAGCAGTAGCAGATCTTGGTCAAAATCTTCTTCATCTTCACTTGACATTTCATTATTATCTTCATTTGCATAATAACTCTTTCCCTTTTCAAATTGTTTATAAGGAAATTTAGCAGCATAATGACCCACTCTTTCACAATCAAAAAATTTGAAGGGTAGCTTACCTTTGAATCTTCCAGTACCTGGTTGGAGTCTCCTTACAAAATTTGCTTCTTCTTCTTCTGATATATAACTTGATTCCTTGACAACTTCCTTTTCTTTTCCTTTTGCACATGCCTTAAAAACAACTTCTTTGATTTGAAAGGGACCTCCTTGTCTCATTTCATAAGCAGTCAGAATACCATGTAGTTGAACAATAGTAAGAGTTTGCAGATCTTGCCTTTCTTCAATAGCTAACACTTTTGACTCAAATTTTGAAGTTAAATATCTTAAGACTTTTTCCACCAGGGTAGTATCGGTTATGGTTTCACCCAAACTTCTCATACGATTTACAATATCATCTAGATGTAAAAAGAAACTAGCAATACTCTCATCACTATGCATCCTTAAATTTTCATATTCAATTCAGAGAGTTTGGAGTTTTGCACTTTTTACCTTTGTATCTCCTTCATAGCTCAGAATGATTTTGTTCCATATTTCTTTTGCTGAATTTAGCTGCATCACTTTAGCAAATTCTGGTCCAGACATGCTTCCTAATAAGACATTGACGGCTTTGGCATTGATTTCATATTTCTTCCTTTCTGCGGCATCAGTAGGAATACTTGCCGGATACTGATAACCTCCTTCCACGATTGCCCATACTTCTGCACCAAGACTTTGTAGATATGCTTTTGTTCATATCTTCCAGAACAACAGATTATTTCCATTGAATAGAGGTGGCCTTATAGACATTATCCCTTCATGACTTCCCATTGCGACGGATCTCCTTCAAGCGATCAAGCTTCTGCAGAAGGACCTTCTCCGATACCAATTGTTGGGAAAAATACTGAGAGGGGGGGGGGGTGAATGAGTATTTAGGACTTAATCAAAATTTTTTACTTTTCCATTCACTAAAACCCATACGCTACTTTGCTGAAGCCAACTTGCGTATACATAGAGATCTTGTTATGCCATTAATTCTTCACTTATACATCATTCATTCATTAGATGTTCAATAAACTGTAAACATGTGCAGTAAGAACAGAATAAATCATCACACATAAGCAACACACATGAAAACCAGGATTTTAGGTGGAAACCCAGGTCGGGAGAAAACCACTGCTGTCGTTGTCTCAGCCTTCAATATTTTATTATAGAGAAAACATCTTACAACATATGTACTGGCGCAGCCTCCTACCAGCACGTAGGCACCCACCTGCGCTCATTTACCAGCATCTCCTGGAAGGGAGCTATGACCCCCTGCTCTCGTTTACCAGCCTCTCCTGGAAGGGAGTTACGACCCCCTGATCTCGTTTACCAGCCTCTCCTGGAAGGGAGCTACGACCCCCTGATCTCGTTTACCAGCCTCACCTGGAAGGGAGCTACAACCCCCTGACTGAAGGATACAGCCCTCAGCACCACCATGGACCACGTTTCATCAATTTTCACACTGGATCCAAAGCTTCCTTTAGAACACAACTTGCAGGCCACATTTCATCATATTTTCAGACTGGACCCACTCCATACATTTGAGCTCAATCATACATCATCAACAGATAGCAGTAACACAACAAAACAGATCAGACATTTGATACTTCATACTTCAGCAAACCCTAATATTCATACGTGCTTTCCTTTCACTGATCCTGCGTATATACATGCCTTCGACCATACAAACCCGCGTGTACTTCTGTACATATTACAGAGCTAATTTTACTACCCATACGCACTTTCTCTTCATCAAACCCGCGTATATACGCGCTTACTCTGCGGTGAACTAGCGTATAGTTCTTTAGACATTTAGGTCATTGCAATTCTTCAGAATAGATACATCACTCAGATTTTACCCTTTACTTCAGACAGATGTTTGCCTCATCTTAGATCTAATCATTCCATAAATAGATCTAGCAGATACAAATACATTCCAGATCTAGATTCCCTTCTTCATCATTTCTTCATTGGTTCATCATACATTCAGATCTTTCATTCAACTGTAACCCTTTCCATTCAGATATGCTTCAGAGAGAAGTATTCATTCAAGCTCAGACTTCTTGCACACATTTGCACAATGAATTTCTTCTCCTTATATAGGTTTACCCTTTATCAATACCATGAGCCAAAACCACATTACTTTCGATGGTATTCCTGGATGGGGTCACATAGATGAATCATTACTCAATACAATGGGTCAATAGCATGGTGGTTACCGCTGGTTTTACATATTTAGAGCGCTTTTTCCCATAGGTGACTTGGCACGTTATTTCCCGCGTGCATACGCTACTTTGTCTAGACAAATCCGCGTATGCCTTGAGACATACTCTTTTCATCATGTTCTAGCACATACTGACATTCCTTCCATCATTACCTTCTGTAATCATTGTATATACATCATATTTACATCATTAAACAAGTTCATCAAGACATATTCCATCAGGGACAACTTCATCAAGTAAGTTGCCATCATCTTCATCAAGTGGGTTGCCATCAAGGACAACACTCAGCATCATATTGCCAACAATAGGCACCACACAAATACCAATACCAATCATAACCCTCGGTCCGTTTGTGCGATATTGCGAACCTGTGCGTTTATGTGAGACTTCTCACCGGTGCGTTTCTACGACCTATGGGCACGGCAAAAATACCAATACCAATTAGAATGCTCGGTGTGTTTGTGTGATATTGCGTGCCCGTGTGTTTGTATAATACTACACATCGGTTCGTTGAAAGAACCTATGGTCACTACACAAATACCAATACCAATTAGAATGACCCGGTGTGCTGTATCACCTACAGTACGCCCGGTGTAGTTTTAGATCTTAGCAACCCGGTGCATGCACCTTCGACAGCCCCGGGGCGACTATCTGGCTGACATGCACCAAGACATTGCTAAATGCCCTGCAGCATCCCAAATTTGTTTTCCGTTGAGATTCTTGGTAGGTTTACAGTATCGGTGCGTTAACTATAAAAAAAACAGTGCATTGACACTTGATTAGCGCACTGATGAGAAAAACATCCGTAATAACCTTCGGCCACCTAGTTTTTTTAGTTTTGTTGAAATTCCGTTAGAAGCTCTGCTAAAACCTCCCTTATCGAAAACAGATGTTGTAGAGAAATTGTTTTAGACAATTTTGGACAATTTTATAACACTAAAAACCTTTGTTAAAACCTCTACTAGAGGGTACTTTCCTTGTAATGAATCCTGGAAATGTCAAGTGGAACCCCATATAACTCGACTTCATCAACAAAGTTTGCAGTAATAGCAAATCTAAATATGCATTTCCTTGTAACCTGTAAATTGGCATTCTAAGCTATCCAACCCAAAAGGTATGGTTTATGATGTGGTACGCTTTCAAGTTTATGCCATTTGACCAAGTATTCTGAAATCAATTTTTCTTGTGACCCACTATCAAACAATTCATCAATATTTTTATGATTTGAAATCACTCTAACATGGAACAATTCTATCCTTCTGTCTTCATTTGGAGTGTTATTGTGACTATTTGAGGAAATATTACATGCTATGGTTTCCTTTCCTTTCTTAACCATGGATACAATCTTGGTTTCATCTCCTGAATCGGATCCGAGATCTTTATGGGTGGTGGCAATCATCTTTTTTTTCCCTTTGTTATTTGGTTTCTTTGGCCTTAGTTCGGGATGTAGTTTCCAATAGTGGGCTTCATCATGCCCCTCTTTGGAACAATTTTTTCATGTCTTTTTCTCCCATTCTTTCTTGATTCTTGAATTCTTCTTTCCATTCCATTTACCTACCTTCTATTTTCCCCTACTCTCGAATGGCTTATTCTTACTACCCTCTTCCTAAATGTTCTTTCCCCTTGCTTCAAGATGCATGGCTTGCACACATACTTCATCTAAGTTATTAGGGATAACCATAAGGATAACATGTTTCAATTAGGAATGTAAACCCCCAATGTATTCGAGACTGTGTATTGTGAATTCAAGTTTACTCCTAACAACAAAGCCCTCTTTCTAAACTCTTGTGTGTACTCTTGAATAGTTTGGCCTTTCAGTTTCCTAAATTTCTTCCAACTCATTATTTCTTTTTTCATATAGGCTAATGGATAAAATTGTCTTTTAATGGAGGAAATGAATTAAACCCAAGAAATGGATATCTCACCATGAATTTTCATTTCCTCTTGAGTCTTTTCCTCCTACCAAACTAGTGATGCTCCTTCTAGCCTTAATGAAGCCAACTAAATCTTTATGTCATCCTCTTGTAGATTTTTAATTCTGCAATATACCTCCAATTGATGGATCCAAATTTCTAACTTCTCTGCATTTACATCACCAATATTGTACATGGGAAGTGAAACCTTCATGTCCAACTTGAGTAATGGAGTTTTTTCTTTTGGTATTTTTGAATGAGCGTATGTGGTTTTTGTGGCGGATGTGGAAGATGAAGATGCTAGTGAAGATGATGATGATGAGGACAAGGATGGTGAAGATAGAGGTGGCTTTACTCCACTTCCTTTAGAAATATTCTCTTCATCCTTCTTACCATCTGAAGATCCTTCTCCATGTGGAGGCTTAGAACCTTCTCCTGCTCTTTCTATAGTGAATGCATCAAACATGATTTTAACCATTCTTTGTATGTATTTTAAGATATCTTGACATCCTATTTTTATGAGTTTCCATGAGTCTCTCCAACTCCTGAAATAATGGCTAATGATTCAATCTCAACCTCTGATGCTTGTACCTCTTCAATCACTTCAACTTCTTATGCAATTTTTACCTCTTCAATATCAACTTCTAGAGATGTAACTTGAGGTGCTTGAAGGGTTGTTTTGAGTGGAAATTTCGGTGAAGATGATTCTTTATGAGCTCTCTTTATCCTTGTACTAATCTCAGGACTAACAACCAATAGCTTCCCTTCTCTCTACAACTTCAAGCTTATAAGCATCACGAAATTGTAACTATTAAAACCCTTCTTGCACAATCTCAAGGAAAGCAAGAAAATAACCTTTAGCAACCTTGTGCTCTAATACCAACTTGACCTGAAATTTATTTTTAGTTAATTTTGTGCTAATATCAGTTTCATAAGTAACATGAAAGTTCTTTGGTTTCTTTATCACACAAGGGTTTATACATTTGTTTATGAGTGACAATTCATTAAACTAGATGAGATTAACTGTATTTCATGAACTTAAAAGCATGGAAACTCAAATATGAACAAAAAAATCCTAAAACATAGCAAGAAAAAATAGCAGAGACAAATACGCAAGTTTTTGATGAAGGAGTTCACCCATCCTAGGCTACATCTCCTTGGTCCAGCTTCATAGCGTGGGCCATTCTATTAGCTTCAATTGTGAAAACATGTTGTTTACAGTATCCTGTTGCATTTGAAACCTACTCCAATGGCTTCAAAACATCAAACTCTACCAATAATGGCTCTTCATGAGCCAAACTTGGTCAAAATTTTCCTCACTTATGGCAAAACCAATTTTTCCTAGTTTTTCTCCACTAAATCTGGAAGTTTTCTAGTTAACTCCACTAAATGTTTACATGATTCGCATTTGATGGGTTCACTAAACCTTCTGCCAACCTAATCCACACTTAGTTAATGGATAACTATGAGTTTAATGTGATAAGAGGGTGCGTTTAGCGCTAACCCGCACTTATCGCAAATGACAAATTAACATCACATAACCACGGATTAACATATAATATAGTTTTAATTTTCGTTTAAATATTCCCATCGAATAGTCTTAGCTCTAGGTCTTCGGCACGTGGACATGTGGGAGGGGGCTAGACCATGGGGTTGGCTCCCTCTGGAACCCCATATATGGCGCCGACAATATTGAAATAGAGATGAAGTCCTATATGATTAATTACTTCGGTGGATGGCGTAGTGGTAAGGTGGTGGTGCTGTAGACGGGTGGTCGTGGGTTTGACCCCGACCCTACCATAATTGTTTTTTTAAATGTGTCATATGGTTTGGAACATAGTCTCCAACTTTGGTTATAATGTTTTTTGTCGATATATATATGTTGCACCTATCCTCTAACAATAGTCTTGACCTTTGATAAATATGTATAATGCACCCAATCTTGACATTTCATAAAAATTAACATGCAAAACCACCTTGCCATGGTGGGGGGCGAGGGAGGGGGGTGGGTTGGGGGGCACGTGATAGCCTCCGGTTGCGCCACGTGGCCCTTCCCCATTGGCCTAAAAATTTCACCATAATAAAAATAATCCACCATAGATTAATTCCAAACTTAGGAACAGGAGAAAAAATCAACTTTCCCAAGCAACATTGGAGAATTTGGTGATGACACTTGTCACAGTGTCACTGGCTGAAAACTGGAGAATATTCCCTAGATATTCTTCAGGTGTTGATTGGACTGCTAAGTCATCAGTCTGTCACTATCCTACACAATTTTTTACATGTTTGGGAAAACGAACATAAGACCATAACTTACTCACACAAACTTGGATTTTGATTAAATGAACTGCATTGGAATCCCGATGACGAGATCTATCCAGTATTTTAGGTCTAAATAATTTCTGAGCACTTTATTTTTTAGTTAAATACTGAGCTCCTCATCATGAGCACTGAGTTGAATTCATTCATTTAGAAGGAAATAAACACATAATGTAAATATTGTTAAGATAGTGCATGAAAATCCTTGATTTCTACTTATAAACTGACAAGATAAACACATAGAAGCATGTATATGAAAGAGGAAAACATATCATTCAAGATGGTAAGATAAACATACAAATAAATAACAAATGCTCCAAATCATACCACATGACTCTCAACACAATTTTTGCAACACTATCTTTGATTTCATTCCAAAAGGCTTGTATAATAGCTCTACTACAAAAAAAAACAATCCAAATTAACTATCCAACCCAACTATACAACCCAAAAAAATAATAAAGAGGGTCTAATTATATAAAATATGCACAATCTCACCTCATAGGGTCGAAATCCCATCCATAATTCATCATAAATACATGAGATGAGTCACTTCCTAGAATCTAGGGAAACTTAGAAACCATTCCCTCAAATTTAGCTATAGACTACGAGTGTGTGTCCCCCACATTGAAGTACATCTTTCCTCATGATAAGAGGCAAAAACCACCTCTATCAATCCGAACAACTCAAAGTACAAAAAAACCTCGAAATTATGACTTTCTATGAGCTTGACAAGTGTCCTGAGGAATCCTATGTAGATCTGTGACACCTTTTGACAGATACATAATAGACCTTTTACAGATGTGTAACACGTTTTTGAAGCTGATTTTGCGGGACTTTTTGGACTCCAAATCCTAATCTGAAAGTAGGTCAACTTTCCCTGTGTGTCTACTTTCCAAAAAATCTTGAATTTTGAAAAATTACCCATGTTAAGGCCTCTAAAATTTGATTCTCCAAAGGTTTCTCCAGATGCATAATAGGGTCTCAAAAATAGTGGCCAAAGCATAGAAAACTGGTGGTTTTTTTGCTTTTTCTTCCAAAATAGAGCTTACCATGCAACAAGAGTTCCTTATATGTGATGTGCTCATCAAAATGCATCCAAAAATGTAAGCCATTCATCATTTAGGTGCCATAGTAAAAAGAGTAATAACTTTGTGCTATGCATCTGTGAAGGCTGAATTTCTAGTTTAGGTCAAAAATCACTAAAAATACCAAAATTCCTCAAAAATTCTTCAAATTTGTTTTGAGGAACCTATGGATGATGTTCTATACATAAAATGAAGATTCAAACCACAAATCTAAATTTTCCTTCTCCTTTAGCCTCATTTGATCTTTTCTTTCACTTGTTTAACCCTAATTTGAGAAATTTTGTTCCTGGCACAATAATGAGTGGCCATATACCTCTCAAGATTGTTGTCTCTTTTGGCTCCTTTCAAAAGATTCTCCAATTGTTCATTCACCCTTCCTAACCAAATTCTCTATCTTGATTTATCTACATAGCTATTAGCTCATCAAAGGTAAATTTTTCAGGTGGATGAGTTGATTGTTGTTCTAGCTCCAACACCCTCTTAAGGCCTCTTGTTTTTTCCCTTCTTGGTTTTGTTTCAATCTCTATGTACCGCATTTGATAAACGTCTATTACTTGCTTCCCATTACCTTTATATATCTCTAGATATGCATTATGTTTACTTTGTATCAGTTGATTCACCTTCAATTTCCAATTTTATTGTTGTAGGAAAGTCATTTGAGAATTTTCAATGGAGAAAAACTCCCTCAACTCTATTATTTCATCATCTTTCTCCCTAATTATCTCCTCAACTGATTTGACTTCAACCTGCTCTACCACCTCAACTTCTAAGGGTGCTTGTTTGTCATGTTGATGCAATGGTGATTTAATCTGATGCATGGGTAGTTGCTCCTATATTTCTCTTTTCTCATCTATGGTATCAAGTGTAGATACACTTTTGATGGATTTGGGAGAAAATATCTACTTATTTTCCTTCTCATAGCTGTGAGTGAATTCAACAACCCTAGGAGCCTTTGAAATCTGATTTTGCATGCTGGAAGAGCCAACCTCCATTGGTTGTGTTGATACAGATTGTCATGATGTGCTATGCATGACATGGGGATTAGTGGTGGGTGTTGCGGCTACTTTCTCCATGAAGGTTTCCCAAGTCATGTTCATAGTTGATAGATGATGCAAAACAATGATTTTTACTAGACTATGGTGGAAAATACTTGGGTGATGATCTTTGTTTCTGCTCCGAACCTTCTCAGTAATTCTAACAAAACTTTTGTACAAGTAATATGACAAGTCAAGTGTTTTAGTAGAGGTAAAGTGCATCAATAGTCTCATATGGTCCTAGAGAATCTCCCTTCACATGAAAAATATTTAATAATTAAACTCATCAAAGGATCACATTTGTTAAGGAGGTTCCTGAGAGGGAATATGTACTTAGGGTTCTCTCTAGCATGATGTTTGAGGAATAGTTTGTAATCTTCAAGTTCTATGTCCATGCCCTTAAACCACTTTTGTCAATGCAAAGGTGTACTTGTTGCTGAAAAGGTCACATCTATTGATAATATGAACTCTACACCTGCAATGATCGTCTTTCCCATAATGAAACTTGTGGCAAATAATCTAGTTAATTGGAGATGACATCCTTCTTCCATGATTTTCTCACAGAATCTCAAGCATCAAGTCCTCTCAAAAAAATCTTTGGAAAAAGGTGATGCATTAGCTTCTTCCAAGGTGGATGCCCTCCTTTGTGGGTTTTCTTTTCACTGTCCATAATGTATATCAAAAGGATGAAACCATAGGTGTTTAAATGTAGTAGGTATCTGGGCTATGAATTTGGAAGAAAAGAGGACAAGGATAGGGTAGGTTTGGAGGATGAGATGAAGGGTAGTGAAACCAAGATAAATTCCCAAAAATAATTAAGATGTAGGGTTGTATGTTACCTTCCTGGTATTTGTGAAATTTTGTGAAGTGGGTATGATGGAGATGGCTAAATTAGGAAAACATAGGAATTTCTTATTTTTTGAATGGAAAAGTAGTAATAAATTAGGATTTCATAGAAATGATTCTTAGGTGGGGTATGGGTGTCCGCTTATTATTTTAAAATTTGTAGAAACTGATGGAAATGACCCTAGAGATTGGATGAATGATTTGGGAGAAAAATATAAAAAATGCTCCACATTGATAGATGCGTAAAAATCTCTCCCATATGTGCAACAACACATTAAGAGATGTGTAATAAAGGTGCCATATCTGTAACAAAGCCTCTAGATGAGCCACGCGTCGGGATGACAGTAGAGGGTATCATGTGTGAATGGAATAGTAAGTGGGATCTCGATCATATGAGAGGAGATTTGTGGAAGTAGGGGAGTGGAGGGAGGTGCTCGGGAAAAATGGTGGGAAAGGAGGGCGGTTTTGGCGGATTTTGGAGGGGGGTTGAGATGGTTTGTCGTATTGAGAGGGGGGGTGTGAAATGAGGAGAGGATGACATGTCAGCATGGGACCAACAGGAGGAAACCATCATTTTGGACCGCCGCCCAATATTAAAGGCCAGATGAATAGGGGGGTGTGAAAAGTGTTGTGGGTCATTGATTTGATGGAGTGATTGATCGATGGTTGGTTGATGCATGAGAATTAACCACCAACGACAAACTAATGTTGTCATTTTCAACCCATATGACATATGCGGGGCACTTTGGATAAAATTCATCATAGCCCAAAATTTGGATAGAAAAAATTAAACCCAATACTTTGGCCTAAAGGCGCATATTTTCAAAAACAATTGTGACTTAGGATAAAGACATAGGATGTAAAATTCACCCCGTTTTATCCCTTTGACCCATTTTGGAACAATATGACAATGAAAAGAATTTTCAAATAAGACAAAGTGTCTTACTTTATTCCCCTAACCATGTTAACTTCATTTAAAAGACCGATTTGATGAAAATGAAGCCTTGTTCATCATCTTTGTGATTTTTTTTTACTTTTCAGTGGAAAAACAAGGACACTTAAACAAAATACCTATATGGGAGATGGAGTGACTGAAATAAGACTATAAATGACAATGAGTTACATGACCTCCAATATTATTATGGCAATAGATAAAATGAGGGGACAAACATTTATGACCTAGACCATATGCAGTGACCAAAATTTATTTGAAAACCTATTTGAAAAGACAAAATTTTGACCTAGGACTACTAAGAAGTAAAATGAAGAATCATATTTGATCACTGAACATATTTACACTAATAGGTAAATAATAAAAAGGGTCAATGTATATAAATATAGATAAGTGTATGTAAAGATATGACAAGGATAATTTATAGAGTAATGTATGCATACATAGGTTAGTAAGAATGACCTATGGAATATGCAACTAAAGAGTTAAATGATTAGGACTCTTTCAATAACACATGATAACAAAAATAAGAGTTAGAAGGGGTAATGACTAGAGAATCATAATACATTTAGTTTAAATGAGGGATGATAATCAGTAAACCATAAAAGTACATGATAAAAAAAAAATGCATACATGACAATTGTCGTAAAATGGATTCCCAAAACTTGAATTCATCACTAGCATCCTTTAATTTTTGAAATTCCCATTTGTGTATTTCATATAAATCAAATTCAAATTTTATTTATAATATTTGGAAATCAGTTTCTAGCAAAGGACAATCATCTATATTAGGGACAGGGGGAGGATTTGGTTTTCAACGGAAATCTTAACTTTTCCTTTCTGACTATCCATTTTGAATTAAGAAGAGAAACGAGGAATTAAGAATATCTGGCGATTTTTTGGATGATTGACATGGTTGACGGTAAAATTTAGAAATCTCCTGTCGTTGAGAACCTTTGCAAACACTAGAAAAATGAGGGAAAATGATATGATTGATGGAGGATAAATTAATTTAGCAGATGATCTTGGCTAGGCATTATTGAAATGAATGTTTCGCACATCAACAAATAGCTATCAAAACGTTCGCAAGAATAAATTATTGATTTAATGATAAAATCATTAAATTATCAGAGGAAATGGTAGGGGTCAATTGGACAACCATTTGGACGAAGGGCTAAAGTAGCTGAAGTGGTAGCGAAGCGACAAAGTGAGTGGAAAGTGATTTGTAGGGTAGGGGCAGGGGGTTGTAATGGTATTTCTAAGGGGGAAGGTCCCATAATTTTTGAGTCTACGACACGTAACGATGGGAGGTTTTAATTAAACAATTTTTTAGACCCCCCCACTCTTCATTAAATATCGAGAGTGCGAGGGGGTCGCACAATCTAGTCTTGAGCATTGATTGTGGTGGAGATCATCAACACCGTCGAAAGTTGTTCAACATATAACTGATGGCGGATTTATTAAAATAACCGCTAAACAAACTTTATTTACCCAAAAAATTTAACTAAAGTAGAATTTATAGAAATATTCCCAACATTATACAAAGTGCGAACAAATTAAATATTTATTATTTTTGAAAAATATACAATTTAGAAATAAATTCTAAGGGTAAAAATAGCTACAACATTGTGTCCATCTGAGGATTTCTCCCCCCTGCGAGATGCAGAGAACATGCAGATCTTTGTTCCTTCTCCTCCAACTATGGATTCATTGCTATAAAAAACACCACACTTTATTTTTAAAATATAAAACATATTGGTTATTTACAATGATAATAGAGAGAAATTACTCAGTATTGAATGTAGTGTTTCAAATATTTCCCACTCACTGGACATGAGAAATATTCTCCCTGTAAGTTATGAAAAATGAATGTGTTATTTCCTTTTATTTCTACAATTTTAAAAGGTTCTAACCAAACATTATCAAACTTTCCACGCATTCCTTTTTCTTCTCTTCTTGCATCCCATCTTAAAACAATATCTACTTTTTTGAACTCTCTCTCATTGGATCTTTTGTCAAATATACTCTTCATATTATCTTGGTACTATAGTAGTATGTGTTGAACATATTCTCTATCATGATTGAGTTCAGTGATATGATTTATTCTTTTTTATAAATCATCATTTTTTTCGTAATAATCCTGCAAGAGTTTCATAACTAGAAATTCTAATTATCTGGGGAAAATGGCTTCAGTTCCATAAACAAGTTGGAAATGAGATTTAAAAGTATATCTCTTGGGTAAAACTGTGTTTTCCTAGACTTCATACTTCAAACGGTTATCCCAATTTATTTTATTATCTTCTAACACCTTTTTAGAGCCTCATGACTACTTCATTTTGACACTTCCTTTCTCCTACTTTCGCACCTTTTGTCTTCATCATCAGCTCAAATAATCGTTAAAATGCTAGTTTTTTACATGGAAAGGTATTTAAATGACCTATATTTCATATTTAGTATTTTTTCTTATTATTATATTAAAGTTTGTATTAGTTACAAAATTGACATAATTATGCGCTTCATTCGTGTTTCTGTAGATATCTCCATGGTTTGCTAGGTTTTGAGGTGCTAGCAGAGAAATGAAGTATGTGGAAAGGTGGAGATTCATCCCCTCATGGATTTCCTCCTATCCATCTAAACCAAATCATCCAGGGAATCCTACAGTTGCATAGTCAGAGGAGCGGTCAAAACATGTTGAACAAGTGAGCAAAGAATCCAAGACAATCATGCTTCATTGTTTTCTTTTCCAAATAGCAAATCATGAAGGAACACAATTCTATTATCTGTTGAAAAGTTTAAATAGGTTTAAAATCCTTGAAATAGTTACACACTGGATTTTATAAATACAAGGAAAACAAATACCTACAGGGCAGAAATTGTAATGCGTCTGTGAAGTTTTAAACTATGTTTTTAGACCTTTTCATTCAAGAAATACCTTGAATATTTTATGCACAACTAACTTTTGGAGTATATCGTTCAAACCGCCTATTTGTGGAGGGCCCCTGCAAACGTAAAAGGTTATACATTTTGTATTTTTCATATAGATGTTTTCAAAGCTTTGTTCTATCATTTGATGTAGTTTCAATTGATGTTTTATTTTTTCAAATCATGTAGTTGTTTTCAGAATTCCACTTTTCCACTAGAAGTAGATGTTTACATAGTTCTACTTTGTCATGTGATATAGATTCATCTTCCTTTCAAATTGTTAAAATGGAGAAGTGATTCATAGTTTTCTTTCCAGGAAACAGTATTTTATTTCAGAGTAATTTTATGAATTCATGTGTGATTTATTTCAAGAACATTGAAACACTTATTCTCATGTTTTGAGTGAGTTTCTTTCAAAAGTACGAGTGATTTATTTTCTAGCAATAGCGATTTAGTGATTTAATTTCGGCATATGACTATGTTCTTTTTAGTTTAAGAGTGATTTTTTCTCAAAACAATAGTGACTTGTTCATTTCTTTACATAGTTTCATTTCTATAGCAGTTCATTTCAAAAACATAAAAAATGTTCAAATTACTTTTTCTAGAGCTTAATTTTATATTCATACGTTGGAGTTTGAATTCTTAGAGACTAAAAAATACATTAGTTAAGACTTCTTCATGATATAGAGAAAGATTTGTTTCAGTTTTTGCAGAGTAGAAACTTAGTTGATTTGTAGACTTTAGTTGATTTCTACAGAGTTGATTTTAGAACTTAGTTGTAATGTAATCCATTAATTTCATTAAGGACACAAAAATGAAAAAATCCTTAGAAGAAATATCTACAAATATAATCATGACACCAACAAACAGAATTAAAAAGAGGTTATAGCATATATAGTGCACTTGCACTTCACAAATTTACCAACTCTGGTCGATAATTTATGTCAAAAACTTAAGAACATTAAATTGGCTAAACATTTTTGTGTTGTTGCAGGGGAAGTGTAAATAGACACCTTATTCCTTTCTAGAAACACACAAACACACACACACACACACACACAATAAAAACATAAAAATTATATGCATAGAGAAAGAGATTATAGGGGTAGATTTGTAGCTAGAGGTAGAAGCTTAATTCCAACAACAAAACTCACGCCATGAGGACCTCATAGTGCCACACCATCCACTCAAACTCATATACAATATTTTGCAGGCAGACAAAAACTTCCTGAGGTATGAAGATCTGAAGTTTAACCTAGAAATTTACCAACTTCATCAACCGAAGAAATTGTGGAAGAACAAGATCCTACATCCCCAATAGAAGGAGTAACCTTCCAAAATACAACTGGGGAAATTTTTTTAGCTCAAGAACTATAAATCCATAGTGAGGAAGAGGAATAATAAATATATTATAATATACCATTGATAGAGGAACCAAAATAATTAGAAGATGAACAAACAAATCCAATTTTGGAACCTTATATTAGTTATGAGGAGTCTGCAATGGTTGGGGAAGGAGAAGGGGAAGTATACAATGTGAATGATGAACATTTAAGAATTGGAGGATGTGGACCTAATATTAGAGGTGAAGGTGGAGGTAGAGGTAGGGGAAGAGGAGGAGAATATAGAGTAGAACCAAATCTTGTTGGATTTCCTATCCTCGATGAAGATACTGCAGCCCCAATGAAAAATATCTTACCCTCTATCCTTCCTAACTTCTATGGATAAAGAAATGAGGATCCTGAAACATTTCTTTTGAATTCGAAGTTTTATGTAGATCATATGACTACTTACTCTATTCTCAAAAGTTGAAATTGTTTCCAAAAAATCTTAAAGGATGCAATATTAAAATGGTTCATGGGTTTAATAACACACTCTATTAGAACATGGGAGGAAATGAAAATTGCATTCTTATTAAAATACAAGGATTATTGCATGCCTCATAGCCTAAAGGATGATATATTTAAAATGATGCAAAGAGAAGATGAAAATCTTGAGGATTTAATTGAAATATTTAGTTACAATATTAAAAGGGCTAAAATGGAAAATTTGGATCAAGATACTTTGAAAACTCTCCTAGTAAAATCCATTAGAGATGAATGGGTAGATATCCTTAAAATGATGGGATAAGGATATATTTCTCTATTATCATTACCTGAAATTTCTGAATTATGCATACAACTTTCAAGAGAAAAGTCAAGAGTTGGAAAAGAGTTGAATATTTTGGGTATGTGTCATATTCTTTCCATGACTAGCCCCACGCGCTATACATTGCGCCGGGCGCAACAGGGGGGTCACAAGGGGGGAGGCAGCCCCCACTGTTGGGGTCTGAGGTAGCGCCCCGGCGAAAATTTGTTTGGTGTGTGGACCCACCCATGTTTTGTACATGAGTTTGCACATGGTTTTAGGGTACGATGATTTTCGGCCCCTGGTATTTTGTAGATCCGGTCAAGGGAACTACGGTTATGTTCTAATCCAAGGTTAATGGATTGGGGTTTATGTATGCTTCGGCATGTATATATATGTGTTGTAACACTAAAAGGAATATAATGAAAAATCAAGCTGGTCATCCCGATTTGGGATCCAGGGGAAAATCTCTGTGTTTATCTGTTTTATTTTTTATGCTCTTGCTATTGTTTATTTTCTGTTATAAGAATCGTGTGTAGATATTTCTGTTCAGGGTTAAAACCTACACGGGAAATTTCTATTATCTCTAGAATTAATAAATATGCAACTGGAACAGTAAGTAGGGCTGAAATAGGAATTTTTCTTGATGAATTTAAAACATATATTTTGGGGAGTCTAAGTGAACAAATAGAAACCTTGAAATTACAAAAAAATCAAAGAGATGAAAGCGATGCCTTATCTATATTTTTTCCTAACTGCAGAAATAAGAATGCTTTGATAGAATTCCCTCTTGATTTGAAAAGTGTAGAAACTTGTGTTATATGTAAAAAAAATTATGATACCAAAAAATGTCCTCAATACGAGGTCTTAAAGTTTTCTACCAAGAGGAAGTGGTTCCAAATAAAATAGATACTTTTTTTTTGTTACTAGAAGACCATGGCAAGGATCACAAACTCAAGGATTCAACACTCAAATGTATACTCAACCCGCATAGAATAACTATTCTACACCAATGCAATGGAAACCTTGGACTCAATATCAAGCTTGGACACAAGGATAGAAAAATCCTTACAGTATATATTCTCAATATCACGAATATCCACAACCTTATCCAAACTTCCCACCACAACAGTTTCCTCAATCTAGTCAACTACCTCAAACCCAATTTCAAAATCAAAATCCACAACTTTCATTACCATTTCCACAACGAACAAATGATTTTCCTGCACAACCACTTCCAAACCCAAATAATAAAAATTCACAACTTTTTTACAACATGGAGGGACAAAATTTCCAGAGTTATATGATAACTCCAGTAGATCTTAATAATGTTTAGCTAGATCTGGTATAATATTAGAAATGAAGTGTCACCATCTATTGTCATTCAGGAAAAATAAAAGGATGTCCATTCTAAGGAAGAGATATATCTTCATCAAAATGAAAATCTTCAAAAGAAAAATAATCATTCTAAGGAAGAGAGATATATTGTCGAGAAAAGAAAAATCTCCAAAAGTAGTCACTCCTACACATGATACTCCAATAAACTCAACTCCTATTATAGAACAACCTTTAGTATCTGTCTCAAAACCACCTTTCCCTGAAAGATTAAAGATTGATAAGGGGGTAGAAAAACAGATCATGTTGCTTGATTATGATATGTTAGATGGGCTGAAGAATGTTTGTATAAATATTATTTTGCTACAAGCTATCAAAGAAATTCCAATTTTTGCAAATACAAATAGGGATTTAAGTATTAAAAGGCTAGGAAGGAAAAAAGAAGAAGTCAAAAGAATTCGGTTAGTTAGAAAAATTGCAGATATCATGATGGGAAAAATAATAATTCAGAAATATTTGGATCCAGGAAGTCCCATTGTGAATACACACATCAATGAAATTGAAATACCAAACACATTGATTGATTTAGGAGCAGCTATAAACATCACGAATAAAAAAACTATGGATCAACTAAAACTTCCTAATCTCCGATATACACCAACATTGCATCCTTTTCTTTTCTTTCTAGAATAAAGACACCTATATAATTACTGATATTCTACATCTCTAATATATTTTAGCAGCTATTGTTTTATATGAACCTTTTTGACTAAATAAATCGAATAATTATGGTGATCCACCACTAAAGGCACCTGAAGACAAAAGAAAAGGAAAAAAAAAAACCAAAGGATTAGCAAAATCAATTGAAAGGTGTGCAAATGCAAAAAATTAATTTAAAAATTAGGGTTTAAACATTAGTGTATGAATGATATGGGAATTATACCACCAATTCAAAAAGATTATTTCTAAGAATTCATCGTGTCAAATCAAATCAAAACCAAATCCACCATTCACTCCTCATCATTATATAAACACACCAACAACAAATCCTGATTTCATTGTTAAGATCACCCAGGTCATACTCTAACGGCCAGTTCCTCTCGACCTCGCTCACGCTCTCGTTAATTCCGAAGTCCTCATTCATACCGTCATTTGAAACCCTCACTCATACCCTGTCAAGAAGGAGTCTCGAGGCGAAAATTCTCAACCATGGGAGTCATAATGAGAACATAACCAAAAGGGAGGAAGTGCATGGAGGGGTACCCACAGGTGAAAGAGGTGTTGCAGAAAGCACAATGGCTCAATTTCATGGAGAAATTCGAAGGCTTTAACAAGGAAGTAACCAAGTCATTTCCTAGGGCTTTCGATGGAATGTATGATCCATATTTATGAAAGAACACCATGGAATACAAATATAACCAAAAACACAAAGATGTAGTGGAAATATAATTTCATTTCATTAATAAAATATAATTGAAATATGCTTACAGATGGAATGGAAATAAACTAGCTAGGGCACTGGTAGCTTATCTCTGAGAAGAGATGTGGTGGCTACAGGCCTCTAAACTATGTTACAATTGTTGAACCCTTGGTTAAACTGAGAGTGGGGGTGAATCAATTTAATACAGTCATGGTATTGTAAAACTTTCTTTTACACTTATTTTCATCTTTGTTTCATGATCAACTTAATATACAATGGAAAAACAATCTTAATAAGTGAGAAACAGGTATTAAGAAGATTAAATACAAAATATCAACATATAATCATCATGAACATAGACAACAGATATAAGTGGAAACCCATAAGGGAGAAACCCACATCTTATTATTGTTGTGATGCAAAGGCAAGCTCCAACTCCCTCTCACCACTGATTTTCTGTAGGCTCCAACCTACAGGAGGCTACTACCTCAATTCTGCAAGCTACAACTTGCAAGGAAGCTCCAAATCCCATCTATTTTCTGTAGGCTACAACCTACAGGAGGCTCCTACCTCAGCCAGCTACAACTGGACATCTATCAAGCTACAACTTGATATGGAAGCACCAACTTCCTCACTGTACAATAAAATCATATACTGATTTACCTGGATATCAACTCTGTTTTTCTCCTTCTTTTTGTTGTTGTCCTTCCAGCCTTCAAATTTTCTTTATATCATCTCTGTATCTTCACAACTCCTCTCTTTGCTCCTTCTTCTTCTTACACTCTCTAACCTCTCTATGCATACCGATATTACATGTTTTATACATATAGCTTTTTGACTATTTGTATTCTATAGGGAATATGAAGTGAACATGCACGACTCTTTGCCCTCCACCATCTCATTTTCTCACTCATCATTTGAGGAGGTTACAACACTGTCTACTCATTTGAGAGTTAAATTGGAGTTTTTCTTTTCCTACAAAGACTTTCCTTTGCATCACATACAATAAAAATAATTAAATCATTTACATTTACAAATACAATAATATTTCAATTCAGCGCTTTCAGCTCTTGGTTCGCCATATATTTGTCTTTTCTGCTGCTGTCACTATCTTTTAAATTTCTGTTGTTATATTCTAGCTATGTTGCATAACTGTTCTATTTCTTCCGTTACCTGTGTCTTTTGTTCTACGTTGACATCCATATCAACCTTTCATCAATCGGATGGTCATCGCACTCCACCTCTTTTAACTTTTGAATATGACAGAATTCACACACCGAATTGCATGTTATTTAATTGATCCCAACCTACGCGAAATAGATGGTTTTAGAATGCCACGCATCGCCCTCTTAATGTTATCGCATTCGTTTCACCTTTTACCACTTATCTTCAAAAAGCGGTACGACAAACATTTACTGGTTTTGTAATCCTGCCTTCACTATTCCACTTATTTGCCTCTTCTGGTTCCACATATCATTTGACCATTGCCAATGATTTACATGCCTCTATGGTAAATCCTTCATCACACTGTTCTGCTCATGCTCTAGGTCCTTTTTCATATTTTCAGGTCTTTCCTTTGTAACCTGAGTCGACCTCCACTTCCATGGTTTTATTCATAAAACACTTAGCCCTGAATTTAACTTTGGTTGAAGGGTCCCACAATGCAGTGACCAATCATAGTGCATTACATTTCTCTTGCCCACAGGTTTTAACATTTTATGTTATAATGCTCCTTTGTTCTCCGATGCGATTTAACAATGGGAAATCCCATACTCCCGACCTTGAAATGCTTTAGGTTTCAGCTTCGATCTATATCGCATCCCTTCTCTTTATCACACTTTGATGAATCATGTTACCCAATGTGCCTTCGTCCATCTAATCTCCTAATATGCGATATTCCTCCTGGCCCGTTTTAGATATGTGATGAACTTCGCATCGCTACTTTGCATCGCATCGCATCTTCACATTTCCACTTCATTATCGCACTTCGTCCTTCAACGATTCAACCCGATTCTCAAGCACTTATTCTCCTAAGCTTGCAATGTCCGATATATGATCAATTCCCACTTGATTGCGATATAATCTCTGCCGTCGATCTCCTTTAATCTCATCTGTTGATCACTTCGGTCCATGACTGTACTTTTGGGATTTAGGAAAGCGTGTCCTAGTTCACGGCACTGCAGAGGCATTCCTTAGTACAGAATGGTCACCAGGCATGTGCTACTGTAGCGAATGACAACTGTCAATCTGCGATCAACACCCGATGGGTGGGTCAACTATTGAGGCACCCCCTTGGGTTAACCATCGGGGTGTTTGTGCCCCCGCAGTACCATTGATCCCAGATCAACGTTAACCACACTCATAAGATGTGCACGAGGTTTAGCCTTCGCTGCCTCTACTGCCTTCGTTGTTCAACTGATGCCTTCGCTGCCTCTGTTGCCTATGTTGCCTATGCTTCTTTGCTACTTATATGAATCTCTCCTGAGCATGTTCTTTTGGTTATTTCACATTTTGCATGCGTCGATCTCTCCTGAGCTCCTTTGTCATCAATGACAATATTTCACACAGTCTCCCCCTTTGGCATTGATGGCAACACATCCACCAATACTCCCATACTTCCTTCAGGACTTCCTCCTCCTTTCATTCTGAGAAGTATCTTGTCTTTCTTCCTCTGCCTGCTTTACAAAAGATCCTTTGTTATTTTTCTTGATTTTCCTCCCCATTTGACATCAATGGAAAAGGGTTGCACTTTTCCCAGTGTGGTTTCTATATTTTCATAATACTCTGATCTTGAGGACCTGTTCCATGCACTACTTGATTGCTCTAGCTCTTTTGTGACATTTTTTATTGACTTCTCTCCCCCTGGAATGATGCTTTCTTGTTTGATATTGACTATCACTTGTCTTTTGCGCTAGTCCTGTTCCTTGTGTGTGTGTGTGTGTGTGTTTTTTTTTTTTTAATTTCTGATCATGTTAGAGAGTAACATCTGTAGACACTACCCCTAGTTTGTATCTTAGATATTCGAATGGTTCTTTAGCAAGAGGTTTTGTGAATATGTCTGTTGTTCGTTCCTTGGTTGGTACATATTTCAACTTTACTAATTTCTGTGCTACTTGTTCTCTGAGGAAGTGGTACTTTATTAGGATGTGCTTTGTTTTTGAATGAAGTACAGGATTTTTATATATACTTATTGCACTTGTATTGTCACATTTGATAGAAATGGGTTCATCAATGCTTACCTTCATGTCTTGGAGAGTTTGTTTCATCCACATTATTTGTGTGCAACATGCTGCTGCTGCTATGTATTCTTCTTCTGTTGTAGATAAAGAGATAGAGGTTTTCTTTTTACTTAGCCATGCCACCAGAATTTTTCCCAAATAAAAAGCACATCCACTTGTGTTTTTCCTATCATCCACGCAACTGGCCCAATCTGCATCTGTGTATGCTGTCAGTGTGAAACTTTTTCCTTTGGGATACCATAGGCCATAATGTGAGGTTCCTTGTAGATATCTAAATATTCTCCTGATTGCAAGTAAGTGATTTTGTTTTGGTGCTGTTTGATATCTTGCTACAAGTCCTGCTGCCAACATAATGTCTGGTCTAGAAGAAATTAGATATAGTAGACTTCCTATCATGGATCCATAAAGTTTTTGATATACATCTATTGATCCATCATTAGAACATAGTTTGCATCTAGCAATCATGGGAGTTGACACAGGTTTGCAATCTTCCATTTGAAACCTTTTCAACATTTCTCTTAAATATTTTTCTTGCGAAATGAATATTCCAGTGTTCTTTTGTTGAATTTGAAGTCCTAAATAGAAGGTGAGCTCTCCAATCATTGACATCTCAAATTCTGATTTCATTTCTTCAGCAAATCCTTTTTCTAACTCATCTTTGTTGCTACCAAACATGATTTCATCTACATATACTATTACAATTAATATTTCATCTTCATTAGCCTTTATGTACAAATTGCTGTCTACTCCTCCTTTCTTAAACCCTTGTTTTTGCAAGTATTTGTCCAGTCTTGAATACCATGCACGAGGAGCTTGTTTCAGACCATATAAGGCTTTCTTTAATCTACACACATAGTCATGTTTCTCTGTTAATGAGAATCCTTCAGGTTGTTCCATGTAGACTTCTTCCTCTAAATCTCCATTAAGGAAGGCAGACTTCACATCCATTGATATACCCTGAAATCATGATAGCATGCAAAGGCAAAAAACCTTATGATTGCTTCCATCCTGGCTACAGGGGCAAAGGTTTCATCATAATCAATTCCTTCAATTTGTCAATATCCCTTGCATACAAGTCTGTCTTTATTTCTGATTACTTGCCCTTCTTCATTCATTTTATTCTTGAATATCCAATTTGTGCCAATGATATTTTTCCTAGTGGGTCTTGGAATTAATTCCCAGGTATTTTTCCTCTCAATTTGGTCCAGTTCTTCATTCATATCATTTACCTAGTTTTTGTCTTTGTTGGCTTCTTCGAACTTCTTTGGCTCTATTTGAGATAGCATGGCTAGATATACTTCTTCTTTCTGTTCAGCAAGTTGTCTTCTTGTCTGGACTCCCACACTTTTGTCCCCAATGATTTGATCTTCTGGATGGTTCTTTTGAGTGTATCCTGAGGGACCCTTTGAGTTTAATTCAGTATCTTTCGTTGTCTTGTTATGTTCATCATTATCTTATTTCTCAGCTTCATGATCATCTGGAGGATTGGCGCAACTTGTGTTTCTTGTATTTTTTGGTAGATCTTTGTCAACTCTTATGTCAATGCTTTCCACAATTTTGTGCAGTCTTTTGTTTTAACACCTCTAACCCTTACTCTTGGATGCATATCCTAAAAATATTCCTTCATCAACTCTTGCATCAAACTTCCCCAGTTTTTCATCATTAATTTTTATGAAACAATTACTTCCAAAGACTCTAAAGTGCTTTATTGATGTTCATTTACCATGCCATAAGTCGTAAGGATTCTTATCAAAATTTGGTCTTAGATGAGCTTTGTTGAGAATGTGAACAACTGTGTGTACATCTTCTGCCCAATAGGTTTGGGGAATGTTAATTTCTTGCATCATGGCTCTGGCAATCTGTTGTACTGACCAATTTTATCTTTCTGCCACTCCATTCTGTTGAGGTGCACCTGCAATTGTAAACTGTTTTTTTATCTTATGTTCATTGCATAGGTCTGCAAAAATATAGTCTGTGAATTCACCTCCTCTGTCTGATCTGATGCATTTTAGCTTGCATCATGTTTGATTTTCTACCATTGCCTTGAATATTTTTAATTTCTCAATTGCTTCAGATTTATATTTGAGAAATGCCACCCACGTCAATCTGGTAAAATCATCTATTATTAGCATGAAATAAGATTCTCCACCTGGTGCATTAGTTCTTGAAGGTCCACACAGGTCCATGTGTACAAGCTGAAGTGGCCTACTTGTAGATAGCTCATCTTTGGTCTTGAAAGATGTGCAGGTCTCTTTGCCCAATTTGCAGGTTTTACATATAGTATTTAGAGGCTTCTTTATTATAGGTGTATTTATGACTGCTTTCTTCTTTCTCAGACTGATGATGTGGTTAAATTTTAAGTGTCCCAATCTTCTATGCCATAACCATGATTCATCAAGTTTGCTTATGTGGCATGCTTCATTCTCTTCTTCCAATATATAGACATTACTTTATGTTTTAACACCTTTGATCAAGGTCTTTCCTATGGTGCTCAATCTTACTTCGCAATATTGGGCTCTAAAAAGGACCTCACAACCTTTATCACACATTTAACTGACGCTTAGCATATTGGCTTTTAGCCCATCCACAAATAGTACATCTTGAGCCTCTCCTCTTCCATTATTCAGACTGACTGAGCCTTTTCCTTTGATTTTCCCTGCTTTATCATTTCCAAATGTTACATTTTCATATTTCTTTTCATCAAAGGTTACAAAATTGCTTCGATCTCCAGTCATATGCTTTGCGCATCCACTGTCCATATACCATTTTCTTTTCCGATCTTGAGCTATTAGAGCCAGGTCACACTTATTCAACTTATTTTTCCACTACAGGCAACTATTTGTTTGGCACCTTTTCTGAGAAGATGGACCACATTCTTTGAGAGGACATTTGGAAGACATGTGTCTGATTTGATGGCATACAAAGCATTTGATTATATTTTTAAATGGATTATGAGTACGAGTGAACTCTCCATTGTTCATAAATCTCCTTGGGGTTTTAAACATCAATATTTGTCTGTACGTTCTGCACTCCATGGCTTTATGGCCAAACCCCTTACAACAAAAACAATACCCATGGAAACGATTACTGTATCTGGTGAAGGGTTGTCTTCTCCATTTGGTTGCTTGAGGTAATATTTTCATTTTCTGCATCCTTTTCTTGTTGAAATTGTTTATTTTCGTCTGACAGTATGCAACAATATGTCCCATTTTGTGGCAGGAAAAACAAGTGACATTTCTCATAGGAGGAAATAATCTCCTTTGAGATCTTCTAAACTTGTTCAATTGATCTTCAGGAACAATTGAGATTTTTGCAACTGCTTGCTTCTTCTTCTCATTCTTTGTCTCTTGATGTTGCTTCTTGTTTCTGTTTGTTTCATCACACATAAATTTCTTGTTGGATTTTGCTTTTGTAGTTCCTTTTTGAGCTGCTTCATTATCCTTTCAGCTTTTACCAAAAATGATATTCTTGTTATCTTCTACCTTGGACTTACTGGTTTCTCCTTCATATCCTATCCCGGCCTTTATGAGAGGAGACCTTTGAGCATTTAGAATGTTGTCCAACTATTTAGTTATTGTCATTCGAGGAGTGTTCATTGTCAATTCCCTTTGGGTGTTTTCTAGTTTCTTTCTTAGGCATACCACTTCGTCTTCCAATTTCTCTTGCTCCTCATGTTTATCTTTAATTTTCTTTAGCAGAATGTCTTCCACCTTCTTGGATTTTTCAAGTTCTACTTTCAATTGAATGAGTTCCTCTGAATTTGGTACCTCTTTTACATATTTGAGGAGATTGTTTTTCTTTTTTCTGCACTTGATTTTAAGTCTATCTATTTCCTCCAAGGCATTTCTTAGCTCCCCCTCAAGATCTAACTCACCTTATTCCTCATCTTCTAGAAGGAATCCTTCAGAGTATTACTTGGCCATCAACACAAATTCAGAGGTTCCTTCTTCATTTGAGGATTCATCTGAGTTTTCAGATGCATTGCTATCTTGCTAAGCATAAAGGGATTTTCTATTGAATCTCTTCCATTTCTGCCAGTTATTACTTTTGGTTTTCTCTGACTCTTGAGTCTGATTCTTTGTTTTCTTATAAGGACACTATGATGCATAGTTCCCAACTCTTCCATAGTTAAAGCATTTAAATGGAAGTTTACCTTTATACTTACCTGAGCCTCTATCCAATCTTCTGATAAATTTGGCCTCTTCTTCATCAGAGTAGGAGCATGTATCTTCCTTTTATTCTTTTCTCTTCTCAGCCTTAAAGGCTGCCTCCCTCACATTTGACTTCCTCTATGGAAGTCTCATCTCATAGGTTGTTAAGCTTCCAAGTAATTGGCCCCTGGTCAATGTTTCCCAATTAGCTGTTTCTTCTATGGCAGAAACCTTGGGATTAAAACTGGATGGTAAATATCTCAATATATTTTGAACAATTACAAAATCTCTAATGGTTTCTCCTAGAGCTTTCATATTATTCACAATTTCTGCAACCTTTAAGAAGAAGCTGGGAACATCTTCTTCTTCATTCATTTTTATATTTTCAAATTGGGCTCGATAGACTTGTAGTTTGGCCATCTTGACCATTTTATCTCCCTCACAGATACTTTCTAATGTATCACATATTTCCTTGGAAATCTTGTTGTGCATTACTTTGATAAATTCTGCCTCACACAGAACACTTAAGAGAGCATTCATGTCTTTGGCATTAGATATAAAATCTTGTCTGGCTTCTTTCTCTGTGTCAAAATCCTTTGGGGCATATCCCAAATCCACAGTAGCCCAAACTTATATTCCTAGAGACATTATGTGCATCCTCATTATTATTTTCCAGAAGGCATAATTTGTACCAGTAAACAAAGGGGCTTTATTTTTTAGCATCCTTCTAGACTAGCCATATTAAGGACCTAGGATCTCTTTCCAGTTGTCAAAACTGATGCAAAAGGAACCCGCTCTGATACCAATTTTTGAAACCTTGGTTAAACTGAGAGGGGGGGTGAATCAGTTTAATACAATCATGGTCTTGTAAAACTTTCTTTTACACTTATTTTCATATTCGTTTCGTGATCAACTTAATAAACAAAGGAACAACAATCTTAATAAGTGAGCAGCATGTATTAAGCAGATTAAATACAAAATATCAACACATAACATCATGCACATATACAACAGATATAAGTGGAAACCCATAAGGGAGAAAACCACATCTTATTATTGTTGTGATGCAAAGGCAAGCTCCAACACCCTCTCACCACTGATTTTCTGTAGGCTCCAACCTACACGAGGCTACTAACTCAATTTTGCAAGCTACAACTTGCAAGGAAGCTCCAACTCCCATCTATTTTCTGTAGGCTACAACCTACAGGAGGCTCCTACCTCAGCCAGCTACAACTTGATATGGAAGCACAAACTTCCTCACTGTACAAAAAAATCATATGGTGATTTACCTAGATATCAGCTCTATTTTTCCCCTTATTTTTGCTGCTATCCTTCCGGCCTTCAAATTTTCTTTATATCATCTCTAGATATTCACAACTCCTCTCTCTTCTCCTTCTTCTTCTTACACTCTCTAACCTCTCTATGCATACCTATATTACATGTTTTATACAGATAGCATTTTTACTGTTTACATTCTACATGGAATATGAAGTGAACATGCACGACTCTTTTCCTTCCACCATCTCATTTTCTCGCTCATCATTTCAGGAGGTTACAACATTGTCAACTCATTTCAAAATTAAATTGGAGTTTTTCTTTTCCTACGGATAGTTTCCTTTGCATCACATATAATAAAATTAATTAAATCATTTACATTTAAAGATACAATAATATTTCAATTCATCCCTTTCAGCTCTTGGTTCGCCATATATTTGTCTTTTCTACTAATTTCAGTGTCTTTTCAGTTTTTGGTGTTATATTCTAGCTCTACTCAATAAATTTTCTGTTTCTTCCATTACCTGTGTCTTTTGTGCTGCGTTCACATGCCTATCAACCTTTCATCAATCGGACGGTCATCACACTCCGCCTCTTTTAGCTTCCCAATTTGACGGAATTCGCACACCAAATTGCATGCTTTTTAATTGTTCCCAACCTACGTGAAGTAGGTGGTTTTAGAATGCCACGCGTCACCCTCTTAACACTATCGCATTCGTTTCACCTTTTACCACTTATCTTCAAAAAGCGGTGCGAAAAACACTTGCCAGTTTCGTAATCCTGCCTTCACTGTTTCGCTTATTTTCCATTTCTAGTTCCATTTATAGTTTGACCATTGCTAATGATTTACATGCCTCTACGGTCAATCCTTCATCACACTGTTCTACTCATGCTTCGGGTCCTTCTTCATATTTTCAGGTCTTTCCTTTGTAACCCGAGTTGACCTCCGCTTCCATGGTTTTCTTCATAAAACAGTTAGCCCCGGATTTAACTTTGGTTGAAGGGTCCCACAATGCAGTGAGCAATCATAGTGCATCACATTTCGCTTGCCCGCATGTTTTAACGTTTTATGTTCTAATGCTCCTTTGTTCTCCGATGCGATTTAACAACGGGAAATCCCATACTCCTGGACTTGAAATGCTTTAGGTTTCAACTTCGATCTGTATCGCATCCACTCTCTTTATCGCACTTCGGAAAATCTTGTTACCCAATGTGCCTTCGTCCATGCGATCTCTACGTGCTCGATATTCCTCACATGGAATTACGATATGTGATGAACTTCGCATCACCACTTCATTATCGCACTTTGCGCTTCGGTGATTCAACCCAATTCACAAGCGTTTATTCTCCTAAGCTTGAGATGTCTGATATGCGATCGGGTCCCACTTGATTGCGATATAATCTCTGCCATCGATCTACTTTAATCTCATCCGTTGATCACTTCGGTTCACGGCACTGAAGAGGCATTCCTTGGTATGGAGTGGTCATCAGGCATGTGCTACTGTAGTGAATGAGAACCGTCGATTTGCGGTCAACGCCCGATGGGCGGGTCAACTGTAGAGGCACCCCCTTGGGTTAACCATCGGGCTGTTTATGCCCCCGCAGTATCGTTGATCCCAGATAAATGTTAAATGTGCTCATAATATGTGCATGAGGTTTATCCATCGCTGCTTATGCTGCCTATGCTTCTTTGTTGCTTCTGTGAATCTCTCCTGAGCTTGTTCTTTTGGTTATTGCACTTGTTGCACGCGTCGATCTCCCCTAATCTCGTTTGCCATCAATGATAATATTTCCAACAAAAATGAGGCTCGAGGGCCTATTTATTATTGAGAAACAATGGATAACCCTAAACATTCAAAAAAGTAACCCTAGGAGATTAAGCACCAAAACTATGGGCCCTGTTTGGGTAAATTGGTACATCAATATTCTTGGGGACCTAACTTTGGCATCTGATATCTGCTTCGCATGCACAATACCTCATTAGAAATATCTATCTAATGAATACAAATTTTGATGTGACAAAACATTGAAGGAACTTCCATGTTGCTCCCAGTTTTTCCAAAAAAAATTGTTTAGGGCCTCGAAACAATTATGGATGTTCAGGACCCGAAAATGGCTAAAAATATTAAATTGTGCTACAATTAAGGAAACTGAAAAATTGAAAGAAATTATGTTCGAGCCCCAAGTGGAATATGTGGGTGGCCACCAATATCCACCTGGATCAATCGAGGACGAAATTGCAGATGTTAAATTTGCAGTAAGATAGTATTTTGTCGCTAAAGCTACCGAATTTCCTATAAATGGAGAGATATGGTTCAAGAACAGAGGCATTGAAGGTGAAGAATGGAAGATTTTCCTAAAAAATCCTGCTATGTATAATTCCATTTTTAAGAAGGGAATTCCAAGCACAACACTTAAAGGTAAATGGAGGAATTTTCTACTAATAATTCAAATATTTGTCACCTGTGAAGGGAGATTTGGGTGCATGTTCTTTTATCATGTTTGAATGTTGATGCATTTTCATGAAGGTAATGATTTAAATCTTCCATACTTCTTTTTAAATAGTTTAAGAAAGACGTCAGTGAATGTTCAGCAGAGAATCCAATTTATAGAGAACACAATGTATCACCATGGATTTATTAACATCCTCATTGAATTTCACCTTGAAATTCTGGGAGATAATTGGGATAAATTCGTAACTAAGAATCATTTCAAAGAGGGAGACCAAGAGCAGCCCAACAATATCAAAACAAAAAGAGGGATAAAAAGAAAATTTGAAAACCCCATTGAAAATGTACAACAACCACCACAAGAACAGTCATAAGATGAGGTTACCATTGCTTAAAATTTTAGGAAACATTAAGAATAAAAGTGCTATAAGGAAGAAAAACAACACAAAATAAGGGAATACATCCAAGAAAACAGAGGAGCCAAAAACATGGAAGAAAAGGGAAAAAACTCAAAACACTCCTCCATCGGTAAGAAGAAGTGCCAGGCTCAGCTAGAAAATAAAATAACTATCGCCAAAGAGTAAAGAATAAATCGATTTTTAATTGGAACTAAGAGTTCCACCATCCACTGTTATTTCACCTATTCATATCCCAGGCTAGAGAACACTATAAATTGATCTTGTGCAACAGAAAATTTATGATTACATTGAATCTATAGAGAAGAGAGATATAGGGAAAACATCAGTTTTGAACCATAGGAAAGAATCTGAGTCATATATTCCACAAGAATCTCTAGCTGTATACACTTTAAAATAAGAAAATTTTGATCTGGAGACACTAAATAGACACATACAACAAGAGCATTAGGCCTTAAGGCTACAAAAAAAATTGAGACAAATAAGAATGAAAATATTCTTTTGCATTTGGGCCTATGGTACAATAAAAATAAGGATTTAAATAAGAATAATAAAATCTTCAAAAGATAGGTCATAAATCTGAAATACAAAATCTTGATGAGAAAAAAAATGATGACAATGACTAGAAAGAAAGAAAAGAAGATAAATTTGGATGTTCTGGAACAAGTCATAGGGAAAATGTAGTAGCTCACAATGATAATCAATTTTTCATTTTTGCATGAGGACATACAATGACCTACGTGTGGGGGAATGTAGAATCTCATGATTGTTTCATTTTGACGCTTCCTTTCTCCTACTTTTCCTCCTTTTTGTCATCATTATAAGCTCAAATAAGCATTAAAATGAATTTTTTTTACATGACAAGGTATTTAAATTACCCATATTTAATATTCAGCAATGTTCCTTATTATTAGATTAAATTTTGTACTAGCTACAGAATTGTTGTTGTTCTATAGCTTATTCGCATTTCTGTAGCCATCTCCATGGTTCACCGGGTTCTAAGGTGTCAGTAGAGAAATGAAGTGTGTGGACAGGTGGAGATTGATACCTTCATCGATTTCCTCCTATCCATCTAAACCTAATCATGCAGGGGATCGCCTAGTTGCATAGTCAAAGGAGCAATCAACACATGTTGAACAAGAGGGCGAAGAGTCCAAGACAATCACACTTCATGATTTTCTTTGCCAAAAAGAAAATAGTGAAGAAACACAATTCTATTATATGTTGAAAATTTTAAGATAGGATTTGTTAGTATAAATAGGCATAAAATCCTTGAAACTGTTATACACAAGATTTTATAAATACAAGGTAAACAAATCCCTACAAGGCAGAAATTGTAATGCAACTGTGAAGTTTTAAACTCTCTTTTTTATCCTTTAATTGAAGAAATACCTTGAATACTTTCTATGTAGCTAATTTTTGGAGTATGTTGTTGAAACCATGTGCTCGTGGAGGGCCCCTGGAAATACAGAAGGTTCTACATTTCATATTTTTCATATATATGTTTTTATAGCTTTTTTTTAGCATTTGATGTAGTTTCAGTTCATGTTTTTATTTTTTCAAATATTGTAGTTGTTTTCAGAATTATACTTTGCCACTAGAAGTAGATGCTTACATAGTTCTACTTTGTCATTTTATATAGATTCATCTTCCTTTCAAATTGTTAAAACGTAGAAGTGATTCATATTTTTCTTTCAAAGAAGTAATAGTTTATTTCATAGTACTTTTATAAATTCATGTGTGATTTATTTCAAGAACATTGAAATATTTCTTATCCTTTATTGAGTGAGTTTATTTCAAAAGTATGAGTGATTTATTTCCAAGAAATAGTGATTTTGTTATTTACTTTTGGCATATGACTGAGTGATTTTTATTTTAACCGTGAATTTTTTTTCAAAACAATAGTGACTTATTCATTTATTTGCATAGTTTCATTACTATAACATTTCATTTCAGAAACATAAAAATGTCCAAATTCATTTTTTGAGAGTTTAATTTTATCTTCATAAATTAGACTGTTAGAATTCTTATAGTAACAAATAAATTAATTAAGAGTTATTCATAAGATAGAGAAAGATTTGTTTCGGTTTTTTCAGAGTAGAAACTTAGTTAATCTGTAGAATTTAGTTGACTTCTGGAGAGTTGATTTCCATTAATTTCATTAAGGAGATAAGAATAAAAAAATCCTTACAAGAAATCTCTAAAAATATAATCATCACACCAACAATTTGAATTAAAAAGAGGCTTCTAGCATATATAGTGCACTTGCAATTCACAAGTTTACCAACTATGGTCGATAATTTATGTCAGCAATTTAAGAACATTAAATTGACTAAACAACCTTCTTAATGAATTTAATCAAAATTTTGTTGGGTGTCTTTGATATTCCATTTCCTTGTAGATAATAAGGTGTATAATGATGTAATGAAATTTGGTATTTTTGAAAAAACTCAATAATTTTAATGGAACTAAAACCTTGATAATTATTTGTGACCATTTGTCTCGAAAACCAAACCCAAATAAAATGCTTTCTTCTATAAATATCATGAATAGAGAATCAATTTCATTTCTCACATGAATAGCCTCTACGCATTTTGTGAAATAATCAGTTGTTGTTAGGATCCATTTATGCTAATTATGAGAAGAAGAAACTACCTCACCAACAAAATCAAGATCCCATTGCAAGAAAATAGTTTCAACTAGTACTATAATAAGAGGGAGAGTGGCCAATTTTTTGTTTACCTGCAAATATTTGTTAATGAATACAACTCCCTAATTTCATACCAACTTGTGAAAACAATTTAGGCCAATAAAACCATGCTCTCAATATTTTGTGTGTAGTTTATTTCCAAGAATATTTGCCTCTATATACTCCTTCATGAAACTGCTCAATTACACCTTTTGTTTCACTTTTAGTCAAACACCAAAAAATTAATATTTAATGGATCCTTCCAATATATATTTTAATTAAGTATACAATGCTTCATTTCTCTAATCTTAATATATATATGCATTGATTTATGTTGAACTCAAGAGGATATTCAAGATCTCTCAGAAAATGTACAGTATCTTATATCAGTTTGATAATAGACAAATTTCATCAATATGAAAAGGAAGTTGAAGTGGTGTTGAACTAGAAGAAGTCTCTTATGGATTACTCTCCTTTGGAATAGAAGAAGGTTCGTGCGGATTCTTCTCCTCTAGAATAGAATAAGGTTATTTTTTATTTTTTACCTCTAGATTTCCTTAAATTTGCATAATTGAATTTATGCACAGAACTTTGCAATTTTAACTCATATTTCTAATATGATATCCAAATCAAATTCCAAATTTTTTGTTATTTATCTTCCTCTTTTCCCATATGTATCATGCATCCTTCTCAATCTCTGCTAAAATGGTTTGACTCCTGGTTTCAAAGGAATATTTTATTCAATAATAGATGTTTCATAAGTCTTAAAATCTTCATACTTTAATGAAAAAATGTCTTTATATTCCTTGAATAATTGAACATATCTATCTTTAATTTCCTATGGTAATGTTCTTGAGAGTTTTATGATTCTAGCTTCCTCTTTTGTAATGATATTATAGTATTTCACATCATATTGCTGTGAATTTAGCATTGAAGGTTTCACAACATAATTATGGTCAAACAATCTTTCCATAGGAAATAATCCTTTTATTTTTGGATAGCTGAATAATATCATGGTCAACGATTTTCTGTTCCAAATTCATTTATAATTCAACAATACTTTCAATGATTGTTTCATTGTTTTCTTCATCAATATGTAACAAAAACAATTTTCCAATAGCACACATAAAAATTTTCAATTTCTCATCATGTAAAAATACTTGCCAATGTTTTACATTATCAGGGATTGAAGGTTTGTATCTAACCTCAATCTGGTATTGGAACTAAAAAGATTTGAGAACTTTAAAATTGCTTGCAGAAGCTGTCAAAGAGTCTACTTGCATGTTATTCTCTCATGATATAGATTCAATGTTAAAATCTTGAAAATAATTCTCTACACCATCCCATGTCTCATTTATGTAAGCTTTTAATATAGCATGTTCTATCTCACAGATATTTCGAACTTGTCTCACCACTAATTCTAAATCAACGAATATTGGAAATCTTTGAACTTGCATTTTCTTGCCCAATTCCAATCCTAGTATCGAATCTTCATATTCTCAATACATTATTTGTGACCTCAAATTCTAGTTTAAAAGATTGAGTAATAATTTTCTTTTCAGGTGAAATTAAAACAATCCCAACTCCATATCCTTATCTGGAAAAATTTCCATCAAAATACATATTTAATACATCATTTTTTGAGGACTCGGGAATATCTATAGTGTCTTCAATTATATTATGTACATTATACTCATTATTTACAGCTGAAATGAAACACCCTAAATCTTGGTCCACAACATATATACGGTGATTTACAACTTGATTAGCATTACACATAGTATTTATGAATCTCACTTCTCTGTAGAGACTTAGATATTTCCCTGCATGGACTCAGATGGTACCATATGACATATCCATTTGTAAATTTCCTCCCAGTTTAGCACACCAGGATATTAATAACAACATACGAAAATTTGGGGGAATATATGTAACTACTATATTTATCACAACACTTTTAAGAGGAATTTGTGCTAAGGCTACGAAAAAACATTTTATCAGTCCCAAACACTTCATCTTTTTTGAATCAAATGTATATAAATCATGGTATGGTCTTGTTACTTGCAACTCAAGTTGATCCATAATAATTTTCAGCATAAGATTATGAGATGCCCCAGAGTCTAGCATGAAATTTTAGAGCACAAATTCATGTATATTTAGAGTCAAATAGAAAGGAGGAACACTTTCGTCTCGAACATCCGAACTTGGACAAAAAATAATAGAGGTTTTTTCATCTTGTAAACTAATTATATTTCCTTCAACATCCATACTTGAATATTGAATCCTTTTAGATATTTTTTGCTTATAACCATGTTTATAACCAAAATTGTATTTTTAGTTATGATAAAGGAATTGGAATTTTAACCTTGTGTAGTTCGTTTTCCACATTACAAACATGAGAAATAATTTTTGTTGTTGTTGATTCACTTGATTATTTATTTTTATACTATGAAGGAAGCGTTTCAGAAATTTTATCTTGATATAAGTCAAAGGTAACTTTCTTTAAATATCTAAATAGACCTTGTCCTGGTCTAATATCATATCTTTTGTTTAGTTCATCAAAATTTCAGAAAAAGCTTGATATTTGGAAACTTCTAAATATTCTATATTTTGAACTAAAGGTTGAAATTGATTTACGCGGACAATAGCACTTTGAAAATTCTGATCACCAAAGAAATTTATGTCATCCACCACAGGTGTCTTCCACATCTTGATCATCTATCATAAATGGAGGCTAATTTTTTTTATCGTTATTCTTTCATTATTTTTGGTAAAATTTACGCTAAAAATCTCCTTCAATATGTTCTATATGGTCTATTAACATTTTGTTTCACTTATCTCGGTTTATTTCCATCTCTCGAGATATTCTTCTTCTATTAGACACTCATCAAAATTGATGTCATTTCATCAATTGTCCATGTATTAATAAAAGTTTGATGCAATTTCCTTAACCAAATCCTAAAATTTTCTTCCACTGATTGAACAAAAAATCTAATATGAAGAACTTCATTCTCTATGTTCATATTATCTAAAAAATCCATAATTGTAGATAAATGGTCTTCCTCATTAAATATAGGAAAATGTTTTATATAATATTTAGGAAGATCATGAATTTGAGTTGGTGGTAGCGCTAATGTTGCATGCATGTAAATCACATTTGGTTTTATTACAACCATTCATTGTTGTTGTGAAATTGATTGTCTAGGGCATAAATATTTTTTGGAAGACGAGTGTCTTCATATTATAGGCTTATTTGAAGATTAAGGATGAATAATTAACTTTTGAGCTCCAGGAAAATTTTTCTCTTGATATTTAAAAGCTAAAGGGTTTGTATATATTTTAAGCTCTTCTTCAAGATTATCAGAAGTATAAGGATAGGTGTGGATAACAGAAGTATAAAAATTCTCCAGGTTTAATCTCAGCTAATTTTATTTCAAGATCTGATTTTTATAAGATGGCTCTAAAAGGGAGATAGGAAGATTAAAGGAATCAATCTGATCAATGAGTGAGGAAAAATTCATATCTACTCCATTATAATGAATTTCTAAGACTTTAGGTGGAAAATAAGATAAATCAGAAGGTACAGGAATTGATTCAGATAGTTAAGGCTTTGAGACTAATTCAAGTGCAAGGGAAGTAGAAGTAGAAGCTTCAAATTTATGTCTGAGGGAATAAATTCATACAAGTCTCTCTGCATATGATGATGGTGTAAAGAGTTGAGGATGGGAATGATATCTAGTATGCCTACATGAAGCTAGATTTAATTTATGAAGTAGTTAGGTGAAACATTTTAGCTTTCTAGCCTCTTATTCAACATTCAGATGCAAGTCTTATCATTTTCCCAAGGAAATGAAATTAAAACTCCATTCCCCAAAAATGATGCCAATATGATGTTGTTTATTTGTAGACATTTCTAGGCTCGAGAACTGTGCCAAAGCATCTAAATGAGGATTTACTTAAATAGATATTAAATGAATCAAATCATTCACACATATATAGCCCATATATTTTAAATATTTCTCAAAGTTGTGTTGATTCCAGTAATAACAACATAATATATTTAATTGTTTATGATAGATGAAAGAGAAGATGCTTGATAATTAAATACCCTTCCTAAATATTTATATTATCAAATCAGTTGAGGCGTATACAAATATTTCTATAGCTAACACTTATACATTTGAGAGATGATAGAAGGAAATAATTTTAAGATGCATAGGTAATAATTTAAACGAACCATTTAATTAACCAATCCGAGTAATGATAATAAATTTGCAGGGGCTATCAAGGAGGTCAAAACTCAACCTAGACTTACCTAGTACTTCTATATTACCTCAAGCATATGAACAATACATAAATGATTACGTAAAGGAGACTAACATGAACACACATGTTGCTAGGAACTTAAGACTGAAACCTTTGATTATCTTCAAAATTTCCAAAAGTACAATAATGTCTGGTTTTTTTAAATTATCAACCCTTCTTACTTCAAATTACAAATTATTTATAGAGTATTCTAAAAAATACCTAATTAATAACAATATTTTACAAAAAAACAAGTTTTATACAAAATAATTTGGATAACTCTAATTAATACAATTCAAAATAGAAATTTAGGAATTGATTCAATGGAATCTGCACACTATTAGAGGATCTAGTTTCTAGCTGTTGCCTTTTAATTTGGTCTTATTGATTCTGCCCATGTTTCTTTCTCAAATCCTCCCAATAAATATGATTTATGTTCACTCAATAATTTTTAGGAACTTATCTCACGTATCATCATCTAGACATGAAAATTGGATCACTTTCATGTATTCCTCATCTACCTCTTTGTACTTTTCAAAGGTGGGCCTAGTTACAAAAATATGGTGAATTTCAAATTAAAATGAATAAATTATTTTCTAAACCTTGGAGAAATGGTATAACATCAATATTTCCTTTTCCATTAACAAATTTGAGTTGTTTATTCCTATATAATCTAACTTCTTCTGATATTCTTCACGTTGTATCAATTGGTCATGATAATCCCTTAATGATGGGAGTCCTTTTTGCTAAAAAACATAAAACCTTTTATGAAAATTTTGATTTAAACTTCTAGTATTTGACATTTGTTCTCTAGTTATAGCATCATACTTCTCTTTGTCAACACTTTTCCCACTTCAATAATTTCATTTGTGTTATCTTTTGAATTAAAAACTTTAATAATCATTGTTGATTATCTACGTCTATAGTCCAATTCCCCTTTGATCTCAGTAATGGTTCATGTTTCTTTATGTACCATTTTTTCTTGTTCAAAATCAATATCTATAGATGTCCAAAAAAATGAAATGGTTGAATTTATATATATCCATATCTTTTCCTTATCCTCTGCCAGAATATTTGCACTAGTTGATTCATCCATATATTTTTCAATTTGTTTTCTAAGCTAGATATTCTTTTTTACTTCTGAAATATATGAAATCTCTACCTTGAGTTTATTTTCTTCCACCCTATATAGTGAAGCTTTAGTTTTCTAAATTTCAATATTCCTCAGTGACAGATATCCCATGGATTTAGATAATTGTTTAATTGCATCTTGGATGGATGGCCCTGTTTTTGCTATAGAAGTTCATGCACTGACTTGTTTCTCTCTCTCTTTCAAATCTTTTCCATGTATTCCTCCATTTTATGAATCTGGATGTTCTTCTCAACAATCATACATAGGATATTCTCCTTTTCCTTCTCTAATTCTCTAACTTCCTAAGCTTGAGAATGCTCTGTTGTTGGAAATTTTAATTGTTTTCTTAATGCTTGAACGTATGTGTTTCTATTCTTAATAATTTCTTCAGAAGAATTAACATCATTAGGATCTAATCCTAATTCGATTAAAATATCTTCTAAATATTTTATTCTAGTATCATTTGTTAAATATGACATTTTTTCTAGCTTAAACTGAGATTGAATATTATTTAAAGAAGCTTGTAGCTTCGAAGTTGCCATAACAAAACTTGTTGGGAAAGAATAAATCATTTCATAAGCTTGTTTGTGTATATTAATCTGATCTATGGGATGAATATGTTTTGTATAAAAATGGAACACTTAAGTCTTTTAATCCTTTGTTCTTCTTTGACTTGGTACCTTTGTCTCAAGAAATGTCCTTTGTTATGGTCTAGTGCACACAATAATCTAGTTTGAGTAGTAGAAGTATACTTCCAAAACTCAAAATAGGTACAAGTCATTAGCATTTGATTCTTCTTCTTCATTTCTGTGAAACTAGAAAAAATATGGTTCTCCCTACAAGAAGGGGAAGAAAATATATCAAGAATTGTTTCTTCAGTTTGTTGCAAAGTGAACATAAGCTCGCTTGATAACATAACTATAGTAGAAACTTATGTATTTTTTACTTTTGATGATATTTATTTCTTTTTCTTTTTCTTTCTTCCCTTAAGAACCTACAATTATTCTAACTTAGAACCTAAAAAAGATATGGACATACATTTACTTGGTGTCTTTATCGCCTTTTCTTTAAGTCTTAGAGTTTCTAAATTTGTTTGAATAAAAATTTGTTCTTCAACCTCCTGCAAATTGTTCTCCTCCCATACTTTCTGATGGACATATTGTTCAATTTTTTGTTTTGATATATGAGAATAAGTAGAATATTTTTTATTAAACGTAATATATGAAATTACTCCGAAAGTATCATAAGTCCAACTAAAATTTGACTTAAACTTCATTTCTCTCAATAATTTTTCCACCTCCTTATCGACTTCTCTAGTATTTACTATGGATGGACCAATTTTATCCTTTATCTTAAATTGGGATTTTTTCTTTCTCGATACAAAATGAATGTCATCCATGTTCAAACTTTTTCTTATGAATTCTAGAGAAAAAATCCTGATTGGAACAAAACAAGATGTTTGTATGGTTATAACTCATAACCATAAACCCTGGTCTCCGTGAAATTTTAATACAAGTAAAAATATCATACCTTTGACTTCTCACTCATATGAAAAATCCTTTTAATTTCTATTGGTATCCTACGTATTGGATCACTACTAAGGAGACATAATGAAAAATATATAAATTGATCTAAAAAATAACTAGAAGAGTAATATTATGAATATATTTTAACTAATGAGGTCTAGTGAGTGACAGACTATGGCCTTCCCTATGAATCAATTTTTTGAAGTGACATTTTTAACCTTTAAACTAATTATATAAAGATAAATACAACAACATATATTGATGTTCAAAATATTTCTATATTGAATTTCAAGAACTCTTTATGAATTATGTCTGAAATAAGCTAAAGAAACTTGAAAAGAACAAAGGGACTTTTAATAGATGAAAATATTGACAAAAACCATAAGATTACTTCATCAACCCATTCATCACTCTCGTAGCCTAAAAGACAACAAGCCTAGAAATCATTTTTTTTGTACATTTTTGGAAAGGTTGTTGAAGCATATGGTGGATTATGACGAAGTAACTCAAAATCGTCTCACATGAAGGACTCAAAGATACTAAATCACTATTGAAAGGTCAGTTTATTTTATATTTCCATTAGAGAATACTCTGAAAATGTGTGAGGGGAAATAGGAGGGTCGACATGCAAAGCCTAGAAAATATATTGTGGAGTTATGAAAAGCAAAGCTTCACCATTTCTAGCTACATTTCCTCTCTAGATGTGTATATAAATATTTTTGCACCAAGTAATAAATTTAGCGAAATGATGAGTTTGAGGGAAAACAAATTGTGGTAACATGGATTCCCAAAATCTGAACTCGTCACTAGGGTCCTCAAATTTTTGAAATGCCCAATTTTATAGTTCATATAAATGAAATTCACATTAGGTTTCTATGAATTTGAAATCAATATCTATAAGAAGAATTTCATTTATATTAGGGATAGGGGGCATTTATTTTCAATAGAAATCTTTGCCTTTCTTTTCTGACAAGCCATTTCGAATTGAGAAGAGAACAAGGAATTAAAAATACCTGATGATTTGATAATTTATTGACCTCGTTAACTATAAAATTCATAAATACTTTATCGCTCAGCACCTATGCAAACACTGGTGAAATGAAGGAAAATGATATGGTTGATGGAGGATAAATTGGTTTAGCATATGATTTTGGCTAGTCGTTATTGAAATTAATGTTTGGCGCGTCAAAATGTATCATTGAAAATTTTGGCAGGAATGTATTAGGGATTTAACAATTTAATCATTAATTTATCATAGGAAAAGGTGGGGGTCAATTTGGTTATCATTTAGTGGAATTGATAAAGTGGTGGAGGGAGACATTGAGTTGAAATTGGTTTGCGGGGGCGGTAGTAGTATGTGCAATTTTTTAGTGGGGGTCTCATAATTTATGACCGCGTGACACGTAAGGATGGGGAGTTTTTATGAAACAGTTTTGCGGAACCCCTATCTTCAATAAATGTCGGGAGTGCAGTGGGGTCCAAAAATTTAGTCTTGACCATCAATTGCAGTGGAGATTATCAACGTCATCAAAACTTGCTCTATAGATAGATTTTGAAAATTTACTAAAATAAATGCTCAAAAAAAATTATTTACTCCAAAAATTTAACTAAAGTGACATTTATAAAGATATTCCCAACTTTATTACAAAGTGTGAACAAATTAAATAGTTTTTATTTTAAAAAAATATACAATTTATAAATATATTGTATTTGTACAAATAGTTATAACATCAAGTATTGAATGATGTGTTTTACCACCATACTATAAATGGAACTATTTGAATCATTCTATCTATTAATCATATCTAAATAAATGAAGATTTCCTTCCAATCATTTATGCAAAATATCACTCCACCCTTCAAACTAAGCATGATAATTTTTTTATGAGAAAAATGAGTACCAATAAAATAAAATAACTCAGTTTGAAAATTTCCAATGAAAATTGGATCTATATCACTTACAATAATCCTCGGGATTCCATCCAACTCTTGGATGATTTCCATTAATGGTTCTTCCACTGCAGTAGCTTTGAAAACAAAAGAGAGTGAGAAAAAATAGGCTTGCCTTGCCATCAATCTACAACTACCATAATGACATTATTTGCTTGATACTTCGGTAAACCTATAATAAAATCCATTGAAACTTCTTCCCAATATTGGCTTGGTATGGCCATCGGTTGTAAGATCTTTGTCTCCATGATTCCCTCTTCCTTGTTATATCATTAGACCACTCATTGAATGACATTTTTTTTCAAATATACTTTAATACCTTCTTATAATAAAATTTATGCATCATAATATTGTATGTTTTTAAGAACATGATTTTTTTTTATGAAAGTGTCAATTTAAAAATCCCCACTGAAATAATTCATGACTTGTCACAATTGAATTCTAATGTCGAGCGTGGAACATATTTTATTGAACATAATTTAAGTTTCTTAAATTTTGTGATATTATGAAGCGAATTGTGAAGATGCTAGTCATAGATTATTCGCCCTCACATTTTAAGGTCGTGTTAAGAAATGGTGTTTTACCTTACCTGTTGACTCTATTCATTCTTTCAAACAAATTTTCGAGGAAATTTATCAATCATTTGACAAGTATAATTATCAAAAAATTTATAAATAGATTAATCAACTCAGAATTAAATGAGGAATTTGCAGAACGATTTCTTTATCTTTGTTATGAGTTTTCTGAAGAGAATGTGGACTGGTATTTTATGTTTTAAAAGTTTTAGTGTTTGGTTAACGTCTCTTTGGAACAATTGGAATCTTAACCATACCTAAATCCCACTACATATTTTTCTTCCCAATCTCTTCCTAGTTATGAGATACCTCAAATATTAGAGGAAGAATTTGTCCCTTTTGTTCCTTCTCCCCCTCCTTTTCCATGCCATTCTCATGATTAAGACCTTAGCAAGCATGAGTTAAATATTGAATCTAATTTTATTTATGGTATTAATACTACAAGGGATTCCTTTGATCCTCTATCATTTAAATATTATGACGCTTTGCATTCTCAATTTCCTAATTGCAATGGTGGTCAAGTATAAGATGGTTATATTCCATAGATAAAGGAGAATTAAGGTGAAGATGTTTTCCATGATCATCCATTGGTTTTTACAAAGTGATACCATTATGCAAGAATATTATTTTGAATCAAAGTTAGTTGTAATTGACCATTTCCCATCTGAGTCGTTCATTTTCACACATTGTTCATTATACCCTAATGTATTTGATGAATCTCTTTCAATTGATCTTAATGACAATCAGGTATGGGATGGTGTTGTTTCTCAATTAGAATATGACACAATGAAATTTTTTGTTCATGATTTATTTCATTGCTTGTCCCCTATTGGTGAAGATAATGGTATAACAACTTTGAATGTTCAAGGAGGTCATCTAGTCAATTCATCTATATATTTTATTCAAAATGATCTAAATATGGGAAAACTAGTTTTACTTTTCTATCTCCCTCATCGGTTAAATAAAAATGTGTTTAGGATCATCTCAAGTTAGCCAATTGTGAAGATGTTTATGTGTCATGTTTTGAGTGCCTAATTATGAAAAATTTATGAGTTAATTGTCTTTTAAAAATTCATGTACAAAAAATAAAATGTAGAGAAATAACACACATCATACACATGACACAATAATTGATAATAGATTTCACCCCTCCTGGGCTACATCTCCATGGACCTGCTTCAACTAGCTAGGGCCTCTTGGGATTAATGGTCAATTGTCTGATTACATGCACCTACAGTGCTCCAATGGATTTGAAACCTTCTCCATTCGATTCAAAACACCCAGAAACCTCAAAATAGATTCTTCAATATCTGAAAATGGTCTTCAACTGATCTAGGCAGGACCTCCTCTCCTAGTGGCCCTAGGCTTCTTTAATCTTCAAAGTGGCACAAACACTTTCAGAAGTGCTCCAATTCCTATAAAACCTATTCCATTCTATTCAAAGCATAAAATTGATCTAATAATGACTCTTCTTGAGCAAAAATTGGTCGAAAATTTCTCAAGTTATGGCCAAATCAATTTTTTCCTAGGAAACCCCACTAAATTTTGAAAAGCTCCAATTAGCTCCACTAAATCTGGAAGTGGTGCCAAAATTGGTAAAACCTTCAAAACCTCCGCCAAGTTAAGTTTTTGTTAATTAGTGTGAAGTGGTGGTTTAGGCGCATTAATATGCACACTAAGCGTGGTTAACAAAAATCCATTTGAAATTTGGATTAGCAGTAAATAAAAGGTTTAATGGTTAATAGAACCATATTTTAACTTAATCTGTGCCATTATGTATTCACCCCCACCATAGGTCACGACCCTTGGTCTTATGTTTTGCGGCTGGCCGACATGTGCCTCCACCATTACATATGCAAAAATATAAATAACATTTGCGCCCATTAGATATTGAGATCTGTCGTGTAGATGAAGTGGTAAGGCTCATGGCTTTTATGGGGGAGTTCGCGGGTTCGACCCCGACCTCCACCCAAAAATAATTCTACCAAAATAAATTTAATTTTCCCACCAAACTAATTTGAAATTTTTTTCCAAACTAATGTGAAATTCAGACTTTGACCCACATTCGCCCTTGGAGGGGGGGCAGGTGGCCGCCTTCAGGCTTGCCACATGTTCTCTTCCCATTGGATCCTTCACAAACCAAACAAAATTTGACATATAACCTGGAGTATGAGCCAACCACAGTTTTACTTGTTTCATCACGTCATTGGGGAAGAGAAAAACCCAATTTATTTTTAGCCTTGGACCCTGTTTGACCCTTTTTTTAGAAAAAATGCTTGTTTCACACGACAACTAGCAGGCTCTAACTTCCTCATATGCAATCTTTTTTGAGTGAAACGAATTGCACCAGATTCTTTGCGATGGGCCGGATCTATTCATTCTATTTTGGTGCAATTCTAAGCACTTTGAATTTTTTGCAAACTTTTTCCCCTAATCCAGATTCCAATCACTCCTTCCCACTAACATTGTTTTGGACCCACAAAAGTTGGTTATCTAATAAGAGATGAACACTCCTCTCTTCCCCATGTTCTATCATCTTAATTCTACTCAGAAAAAATCTCCATGACAACCACTTGGGTTCATTGACATGCCTTGCCTTGCAAATGGCTTGGCACTTCAACTTATGTTCTCCTTTGGCTGCTAACTCAATCCAACACATCTTGGCTACTTTCTCACTGAAAAAACACTTTTCTCTACCAAATTAATCCATCATTTCTTGGAAAATCGACTGATGACCTTCCCACTGAGAATCATGTTCCTCCTTTGCACAAACATGCATTCGATGCAAGCTTCTCCTTGTGAGCCATTTTTCCAAGTTAATCCCATTTGAGTGAAATACATAAATGAGTTCGAACATCAGTAATAATAAGAAAACAAATGGTAATTATTTTAACTCCACGGTTCCAAATTCCACATCTGAAAGAATGCATTCACTATATCCTTCTCTTCCTGGTGTCAACGCATAAAATGGTATACAATGGATGCAAAATTTTTGGTTGCAAAGTCTTTGACATCTTTTCCCTCTTTCCATCATCCCCCAGTTTGACATGCTACTCATGCAATGAATTTCAAAATGAAGGCTAAGCAAGAGCCTCTTTCCCAAGAGTGGACCTTCCCAAATTCCTGCAACATCTTGTCAAAAACACAACCATCAATCTGAAAAACACATCACGCAAGAAACATAACTTAAAGACATATCCTTTTTCTCCTTCAAAGCCATAAATTTCACATCAAGTGAACATTTCCATGTACTCTTACATTTTGGTTTCAAAACTCATCGACCAAACACAAGTCGACAAAATATACATCTTCAAACAAATCACTCTCAAGTCAAGCATAATCATGTGTAACAATTTCATGATTATTTTCCCAAAACAAAAAAAAAAAGTTCACATCTCATGAAACACTTTGTAAACATATTCCTTTCATATTTGGAGACAAAATCAACTCATCCAAGTCAATATGACATGCATGTAATAATAAATCGACCAACACAATTAGACATTCATGCATGTGCAAATGATCAACACTCTCAAGTTGACAACATACATGTTAGACAAAGCAATCAATCCCACACAAGGAAATCACTCACGCATGTTGATACAAAAAAACTCTCATTGTTACACCATTTTTTGGTCATCTAACCTATTATCATTAGATGGACCCAAGTACACCATGTAAGACCAATTTTACCCTAAGTAAAATCGCTTTCACTATGCAAATAACTTAGTAAAACACCTTTATTAAGTTGTTTATGGTCTAAACAAGAAACCCCAAAAGGAAATAATAAACAAATCTATATTTTTTTATATTTCCTCAAGGAATAATTAGTTAAACATCAATCTAATTATTATTCTTGGTCATATTTAACCCAAAACAAGGAAATCAATTAAATAAATCCTTATTTATTTGATTATTTCGTAGGAATAAGTTATTTAATCCTTATTTAAATAATATTCCTAGTTAAATTTGACTAAATCATTTATAAATAATTAAATAAATCATTATTTATTTAATTATTTTTCCACCATTTCCTTAAAATAATAAATAAATCATTTATTTATTTATTATTTATAAATAAAGGATTTTACCCAAGTCAAAATCCTTTTCCTCCAACAAATATAATAAAATATTCCTAAAAGGTGGTTCTAGAATTTGGTTAATAATATTTTATTCATGCACCAAGTTCTAGAATACCCTAATATTTTGTTATAAATAGAAGGGTTTTCCCATTCATTTGTCACCTTTCATTGCATTAGATCACTCTGGATCTATATTCTTGGTCTGACTTTGAGCTATTATCATTGTCACATTTTCCATCATTTGCTTTGTGAGCTCCCTTTGAGTCTTTATTTTTGTCTCGGGGTTTTCTACATCAACAAGAGAGAGAAATTTTAGACTGGAAATGCTGAGGACTTTCAAGAACCCATCCCATTGAGGAGAATTGGAAACACCTTTCTTGTTTCTCTGCCTCAAGTGCCCTTTTAATATAAAAATTATTTCAAAAATATTGTTCTTGTCTTGTCTATTGATGCATGGAGCAACATTTCATTTATAATGCTTAATGTCTTTTTATGCATAGATTTGGATTTGTGCAGCTTTATTTGGATCAACTAACTACAGATTTGAAGATATTGGTAGCCATATTGATGTTAGGGTTATTTGTTATGCGTAGCTAAAGTGGTCTTTTTTTGACAAAAGATTCATACTAACACTCATGCATGTATAAATGCTTCAACTCTATCACAAGTATAATCATAAGTATAAGAACCCCATCTTCATATGTACATACTTAAAGAGTTAAAATTAACAAAATTTTATGCAATCATAGTGAGTCACGCACTTCAACAACCTTCCTATCAGTAGTAATATTCCCAATTTTTTTCCACAAGATAATTGGAATATTAGAGTTCTTAATTTTCATAATTAAGTAAGTAAATAAGAGGGTGGAGGGACCCAAAAACCCCAAAGATAAATAAAATCCACTTTTGATTTGTGAATGTGGATATTTCAGATCTAGATCTACATAATGGAGTAGTGGAGCAACTACTTAATGTGAAAGGAGTGGAGATCATGTCTCATTAATGAGAAAGATCATGGAAGGAATCAAATGTAAGATCATAGAGAATTCATGATGAGATGATGGAGTAGTAGTGCATTTAATGCACACATGATGGAGAGGGTGATCATTACATTCATACATGACGGAGATCATGGAGAGACAATGCAGTCAACATGGAGACTTATGTCGACATGTACAACGTAGTTATGAGGTGGGCCAAGGCATGGGAAGGTTCACAAACTATACAATGAAGATGAAGGCAACAATAGAGCCAGGATTTTGGATTATTGATTGGTGATCTATTTATATCTGGATTTTTCATTTGACATTCCATGCACTCTTATACTGTTTAGCTAAGTCTGCAGTGTTGTTTAGCACAGGGTGTTCCCGAGCGGGAATCCTGCCTCTTTCCATGAGTGACCTCTAAGGAATAGTGTTTTCACTACATTAATCATCAAGAATTGGTGCCATATTGTTCCTACTTTCTGCAAAACATCCATATTCAGAAATTGCACATTTCTGAAGATCAGTTTGAGAGGAGGAGGTTGTTCTTCAATATTTCAGTTGAGGAACCCATGAAGGATTTATCCTATCACCTTGAGCTTCAAGATCAGCCTTCCAGTGCTTCATATCTATATCATGAATTAGGCCATTCATCATTCATCTCCCAACATCAGCATTTCCATCAGGAATTGCGTAGTCCAGTCCTGTAGATCCAAGGGAGAAGGGAAGTTGCTAGCATTTCAGCTAGTAATCCAGTGGAGGACCATTCCTTCACATTGTATTCATTGTTTCCATCATTTCTGAGCTATATTTCATATCTTAGCAGTAGGCTAGAGAACCCCCTTCCTTTACAGCGCAATTTTTGTGAGCAGTTGTGTAGCAGCAACTGCAATCTTCAGAGGAGGATTGAGGAGCGAGATCTTGAGCTTCCAGCTTGAGGATCTAGTGAAGGGATCAACCCTTCAAGCTTAGATATGATCTTGTGAAATATTGTAGCCATCTATTTTTCAGATCTAGTTTCATATCTGCATAACCCAACAGACCAGGGATCAAACCCCAAGAGGGTAAATTTCCAATCTCATAGATCTGGAATTTCCTTTCTGGGTTATCTTGGGTTACCATCATAGAGCCCAGATCTAGAATCTTGGCATCATCAGAGCTCCATATTTCCATAGATTTTCATTTCCATTTTCAGCCAACAACTATATTTACATCATCAGCTGAAGGGACAACGTAGTATTGCTTCCTGTAGCTCTCCAGTTACGTAGTGCCTGCTTTGGCATGTTTTTAGGGTCATTCTAGCCTATGTATTTGGCTTGAGTGCATCTATTTGAGCACTGTTGTACTATTTATCCATCTCCACTGATAATAAAAGGCTCACCTATTCTGTATATTCTATTATTATTGAATCTTTACATGTACATTTTAGATACAAATATCAGAGCCAGGTATTACCGTATTCCCGCCTTTGGGATATTGGGTATCAGAGCATGTTCTTTGGCTCAACTTGTGGACATTTTGACAACATAAGAAAAGAAGATAGTAGAGATCTACTATGGAGGGATTAAGTTTTGCCTCATCTTCCTTTAGATCTATGAAGGACCTCTCTAAGGAGATCAATGAAACAAGAAGAGAAAGGCAAAGAGAAGGTCCCAGCACCTCTTTTCGGCAACATAGAAGACCGGACAAGCAAAGAGCTTCACATTATTACACTAGATCCAATTTCTTTTATGAGAAAGAGGACTGGTCTGAATATGATGAAGGCTTGGGGCATGAGATCCTAAGTAAATATCTGTATGAATACAAGTCACAACCTAGAGCATTGAAGGAGAATCTCTCTCTCCAACAGTTTTTGCAACTCAAAGAAGAGAGGAGATCCAAAAGCAACAATAGAAGAAAGAGGCATAGATTCTTCTTTCCTACATTTGATGGATCTTCCACAAGCACCTTTAGGGATTGGAGGGAAGAATTATTTACAATATTTCTGAAATATCCTATATCAGAAAGAGAGGCTGTGGAGTTTGCAGCGCTGCACCTAGAGGGTGAAGCAAGAAAATGGTGGTTCAGTGACTTGTCACACATGAAAGTGTCTACTTATGAAGATTTTATGCAAAGACTGAAGAGGAGATATGGTAGGGAGAAACCAGAGACATCTCACTTAGTGACATCTCCCATCATCAAGGATATAGTGAATGAAGATTCAAGAGAATATGTTCTCATTATCACTCAAGAGGAGGAGCCTATACCACCACCAGCTGCAGATGTGCTTACATCAACAGGAGGATCACTTGCATCTTTGAAAGATGGTCTTGAGTTCTTGAAATTTGGAGCCCCATGCATGATTGATGAGATGAATGAGGAGGAGGAGACAAATGCTCTCAGAATTTGTTATGTAATTTTTTTCCGTTATTAATCAAACTACGTGTCTCGAGGACACTCTATATTAATGTGGTATCAAAGCCACCGGCAATGTAGATGACATGAAGGTGGATATTTCAGCTATGAAAGCTTTTGGAAAATTCTACCAAACACATAATTGGTAAGGCAATCTATTCCCAAATAGTTTATTAAGGAAAAGAAATTTGATTTTTTTTTATGAGTATTTATCCATGGGACAGCTTAACCCGTGATTTTATGTGAGTGTCTAAATTCCTTTGCCACTATTTCTTTGAAATAAAGAGCCTTTTACTATTTTTTTCCCCTTTTGAATGGCATGCTTAAAATTCTAAGTTTGAGCTTTTAAAGCAGCAAAATTGTTATCAACAATTTACTTTACACGAGACTTCAATGCATAAATGCGATTCTCCAAGGATTTTATGTTATCAACAGCCTAGCTATCTGGTCTTCAGTCACTTACAGACGACTCCACAGACCTTGAACGGGAACCTGAAGGTGACCTGGAACAATAATCATGTTGCGAAGGTGACTTCGTAGAGGTTCTAGTTTCTCACCAGAGGGAGCTTCTAGCTTAGCTTTTCGAAGCTTCTTGATCAAAGCCAAAAGTTGTCTCTTCAGCCCTTGATGGAAACTTCGATGAGCATGGGCTAGGAAAATTTTTCAAATATCATCTGAGGTCATGCCCAGAAGAGCATCAAGGTCGACCCCACGATACGAAAACTTCTTGAATGTCCTCTTTTTGGGGTGGAAAGCGGCCACATTTACATCTAAGTCCCCCATGGTTGAAATGGTATGGAAAGACATTCTCACTATCAATGAATAAGCACCTGGCCACTATGAAAAAAGCTCCATTGACGACAACTTCTCTTTTCCACTATTACACTACCCCCCCCACCGGACCCACATTAATTCATATATTTCCTCCATTTTATATTGGCTACTAGGGCTAGTGTTAGATTTGAAAGAAAGTATCTGTAACATTTAGTAAATTTTTTGGCATTTGTGTTCATTGGTAATCCAACATTTCTGTGAAATATTTCTGCTGATCAAAATCCAACATATTTCTGTGATATATTTTTGCTGATAAAAATCTGATGCTTTTATGTTTTTCCACAATGGGATATACCAAGGAACAACTACTAGCTCGTTTACAGGAGCTTGGAATTTTGATGCAACAATGCAGAAAGGTCACTGGAGAGCTAGTGCACGGTGACGTGGCTCTGTCAATTCTTTCCTTGCTCCACGTGGTCTATTTCTTTTTATTAATTATCAAATTCACAGAATTTGATAAATAATACTATCCGCAATGTTTAACTTTATATTATATCCCCAAACCTTAAATTAGGCCTTTCTGGACTTTATATTAGTCTTCCAAACTTATATTAAAACTCCACGCTTTGTAAATCAACTTTACAATAGAACTCTCGCTCCAGGCCCACCTCTACGTCCAATAGCCAATAAAATGTACGCCGTACCTTAGGTTAAACCTCGCGCATCTCCGTCAGGTGACCATCATCCGATGACTCTGTTTCAGATCGACAGCCCTCGTCGATATCGCTCGGCATCCTCATACTAGCTTTAACGTGCGATGAGAATATGGAAAGGTGGTTTTGTACTCCCGTCCGGTGCCACGTGTCGATGGCAAAAGGGTCTCTTTCACCTTTAATTACCTCACATTAATATGTCAATCCAAGAGCGTTTTGTTATTCCAAAGAGTGCTTCAGTCTGAGGCTATCACTTGTCAGAGTAATGCTAGTAGGACAGTGTTTAAGAAATACAAGAGTAAACGGATTCTTGTCTCAGAATTAAATTACTCAAAAGAATAAACTGCCACATTCGTAAAACTCAACAGCCTTTATCGACCAAGGGTTCTATAGTTACTAACCCATCCTTCTGAAACTGATGGAAAGGAAATCAGAGCATAGACCGCGAGTCTGGGAGCTAGACAGTGACTGCCAATGCTCACTACAGCCTTAGATCATCTCTCACGCCGAAGCAACAAATGCAAGTAAATGGAACAGCAAAGCAAATAAAGGATTGAACATCAATTCTGGAATAGAACAGTAAATCTAAAATGGAACAGCAATTTAAATAACTAAGTCCCGCGGGTTGTAACCAAACTTAA